>JAWWML010000062.1:1903971-1982424 GCA_035047165.1 Ormyrus rosae | reverse complement strand
ACGAAAGGTAGCTGCAAGGTTTCAAACGTTTACTAAAGCCTTAAGAAACCTTGCAGCAAGCTTTCGTGCTGTGTGGGCAAGTTCTTTCAAGCAAACTTGCTACCAGGGAATAAGCCAAAAATAAATGTCAACGGTATCGCTTAAATTTAAAGCCCTGGGGCTAAACGGACTGTTAATATAAGTAAACACGTTAAATCTGAAGATGTTCGCTGACACGAATCTGGCTAATTGGACTGTACATTCTTTTCTAGGTCAATCAAGTGCGCAACACGAGATGAACCTCGCCAGTGTATTAGCTTCCACAACCCTTATTGTCCTGGCCAACTTCACGCCTGCAATATACGCAACTGATCAGAGATCTGAAATGCCCATCGACCAGGATCACCTTCTGCTAATATTCTTGTTGAATCGCAAAGACTTTGATATGAAGGTTTGTGCTGCAGTATTTTTTTCAGCTTTTTACTTGTTTTTGTAAAAAGAGTTTTTGTCCCTTTTGTTAGTAAATTAATTTCCACGGCCTTTGTAGTCAAGTCGAGAAGTTAATTGACTTTGAGAATACAGAGTTCTTTTATAATAACATTAAATCGATAACGTTATTTCAATTTAAAATACAGTTATTTTACTTCCAAATCTAAAAAGTGGAAAAAGTTGATATATGTCCGATATATATATATATATATATATATATCTATAGGACTCAAGAGTAAAACTAAAATAAAGAGTAATTAAAGAATAATGAAAATTTACAATATTTCATTATGATCACAAAAGAGCTCCATTATTCCTTTCAGAACTGAATGAAATATAGCCGTGATATATCACTTTTTTAAGTATATTTTGACTTGTACGGTCTAAATATAAGATTTAAGTGGTAAAAAAAAATGTTTTTTTCGATATATATTTATATATATCTAAGTGTATACGTGCATACTTACAAATATAAGTGTATAAATACATCTCTAATGATCAGCACAATTATTTACAAAGATTATTTCAAATTGCACATTATTTCAATCCTTCGATTTTAATTTTTTTCAGTTTTCCCTGTATGTAATTTACATTTCAATGTAAATTGAGTCTGAAAGGGATAACTGTAATTAAAAATGAAATTTTTTCGGCTTGATATCCGGACTTTTTTTTAAACGAAAATACGATCCCATCACTGCCTCGCAGAAATTGCATTTGCGGGAATCGAGAAAGTACGTTATCCAAACTTTATACATTACGGTGCGTTGTCGCTCCTAGACGCGAGGTAGGATTTGGTCAGTCACTTCATACATATAAATGCAGGAAGTAATATTTCTCGGTTTGAAAAATGTATTAAACTTTGTGCCACCTTTTCATGTCACTTTCACTCTTCTCAGATAGTATCAGAATCCTTTAAAAACGTTACTTCGCCGTTGAACTACAAATTCCGCGCCGTCAATAAAAAAAGTGCAAAACGATATCGGATTATCGGAGAAACAATTGGTCTGAAAGTATCCTGTTCCTTGCAGAGCAACCCGATAGAGGAGGCAGCCGCGCTGGAGTACTCGACGGTGCCGCTGGAGGGCGGCCGTCGCTCCTCCCTGACCCGGGACAAGCGGATCGGCTCGCTGTCGATCGTCGACTCGGTGGACGTGCTGCGCGAGCGGGTCCTCCTCGAGCTGGCGCGGCGCAAGGCCATGGAGGACCAGATGCAGATGGACCAGAACCGGCGCGTCCTCAACAACGTCGGCAAGCGCTCCAGTCCGCCCCTCGCCTATTACCGGGATCACCGATCGCCCAGGAAAAAGAGGCTCCAGCCCAGCTTCGCCGCCGCTCCGATGCACTGAAGGGGGGAGATATCGTCTCTCCGTTCGCACCACCTTTTCTTCGTTTGCCCCGCCTGGCGCCGCTTCTGTCCTTTCCCAAAGCATTACCGTTTCAGTATTCCTAGGGAGTTTTTAATCGAGAGAGCTTTAGATTTATATATATATATATATCTTTTCTGTTTTCCTTTTCAATGTTGTGTAAATAGAATGCCGAGTGTGGGAGAAAGAGAGAGAATATTGGAGAGAAAGTTATGTTTGTGCGGTGTAAATATTATTAGTTGTCATTGTTGAGGAATTATTTTCGAGAATACACCGGCTCACTTGCACGACTGCGGTGCTCTTGTAAAATAATTTCAACGTGCACGTATTTATTTTAGGTAATTTATGTTTCCTATTAATTTTTAATAAGAAGCTGAGACTGAATCTTTAAATTCAATTACTGCAACAAGAACTATAGATTTTTAGGTAATAATTTAGTCTTATTATTTACAGTGCAGTCAAAACATTATTACACGGTGTTAGAACATTTTTGCTTGAAGAAAAGAACAAGACGTCGCAAGTATTTTGTATATTATATTTTGTTAGTTGTACAGTAACATAGCCTTTATTTTACAAATGAGAAAAGAACTTGAAATAGACTAAAATAGAGTAGTCAATAATCAAATCAAACAGTATGGCCATATATTACATATATATTCGTGGAAATGTAAAAAGCACTCGAGTTTAAAGACTTAACGGCACACAATAATTGAATTAAAAACTTGCGTTCTTCGTCCGCAGTCCAGATGGCTACTAGAATATATCTGTAAATATTATTTCTTTCAATCCCGCTGTACGATTACACGGCAGCGGCTTTCGAAGCACCGACTCTTGATAGAATTTCTAAAACCTCCCGCTGCAATCTGTTTAATTTCGATTTTAAATAAGACTTTGCACGAAGTCCCGGCGATGCTTTATCGTGCAATTCTCTGTCGCAATTTTCTGTTTGTACGCAGCGCTTTCATATCGACATGTCGCCTGACGTTTTTTTGCCCAACGCGGAGAGGTCGAGCTTTTTTAACAAGTTTGGGAAACTCCTGCATTCGTGAAATCTGTCGACACGGAAAATAACGAGTTTAATATACGCTCGTGACATTTTTCAATGTTGGACATTGGTAATAAGCAGTTGTATTTTGCCTCTATCGATATCTGCAGTTTATTTTATTATCGATGTAACGTGAGGTCAGTACTATGTAACATGTATTTTTACTCGATTTATTGATTGGAATAAAATTTGTTTCATTTATCATAATTTACAAACTTTTGGGATCTAATAATTACGAAAATCTGGATTTTCCGAAGTAAAAATTGTAGTCTGTAATTGCATCTCTCCCGGTAGATTAATCTGTAAAGAAAGAGTAATGATTTTTCAGCTGAATGTAAAGTCATCAAAATAGTTCATCTTCCCAACACGTTTCTTAGTATTAATTTTTTCTTAGAATAAAATTTTTTCTTTATTGAAAATGTGATTGCAAATTGAACTAATAAAAACACCTACTTGGAATGCAAAAAAATATTTTTATTTATTCAATTGTAGGTCGACGTACAATGTAATTAAATTCTGCAAATTTAATTATGTAGAAGTTAGAATAATGTACAAAATATATAATTGCATGATTACTTATTATTATACAAATACCTCTTAAAATTATTATCTACGGTGTAAATTTGAAGATTATAATTTGCAGCCTTATTCATCGCTTTCACTGTTCGTATTTACGAATCTTTAAACGTTTGAATGAATATTATCTACAATTATAATCTTATTTGTAGAATTAAAAGATGCCTATATATCCGTAACAGTTACAAAAATAAATATATTTTATCATAAAACGAAATGAATTTTTGCTTTAACCGCAACAAAACGACTAATGAAAAAGGCACAAACAGCAGCAAATTATTTTTAGTATTATACAAATTTTGTAACTGTTGCATTAACTCTAGATGTTTAAAAAACAGTACTAAGTTTTGTAATGGAGTAACAGAATAATTTTTCCTCTTGTAAACTTGTAACATTGCATTTGAATAAATTATTTCTCACACAATAAAACAAAAAAAAAATGATGTCCATTATTACTGTTTATTACTTGTGATCTTTGGACAGTGAGACAATCGATGTTAAAATCAAATTTGGTGACATATTTCTGATCGCATTATTTATCGTAATAAATTATACTGTTATTCTAACAAACTTAGTATCTTACATAAAGAAAATAATATAATTGTGAAAAAAATTACATGCAGAAATAAATATTTTTTAAATGGTTACACGTAAAAAATGCTTGTAATATATTTTTGTTGTCAACATAGAGAATTCTTTGTAAAGCTTAATAATATTATTATCATGTAATTTAAAATATTTTTCGTTTACCTAAATACATTGTATAATATATCTGTGCTTACGAAAAACCGCTGTTTGGGCGTTTTCACAGAACTTTTTAACTTACAAATTAGAAACAAGCAGCAGACAGCCACTTTCGAATTAATTTAAATCGAAATTTCCAAATGCAGTCCCGTAAGCGCAAAGTAGAAAGCAGATTTTATTCAAATATACGTGAAAACGCCCGATCGAGCGATTGCCTGACGATGTGTTAAAAGAACAGTAAAATATGTATTTTATCGATTCTGTTGTGCAATTGCGAATACATTGTTTAAATGCGATGTATCGATTAGACATATATAAAAATATAACATTATGAATAACATGGAAATAAATAAGAGTTATTCCTTTGAGTTTGAAATTAATCTTTGCAGTGCACCCAAAGTTTTACTTTTGATTAGCAGTGCCATCTATTAGGAATGAAGTGAACCTACTTTATTTATATATATATATAAATATTATTTATTATATACATATATAGACGGATCAATCATTTTAATTAAAAAGTTGGAAATTAATGTGAAACCATAGAATTTTAATTATTTAAATGGAATTGCACACAATTCTGTAAGCTTTATAAAATTTGAAAAAAATTTTACGATGTAGCAGTAAATGTTGTTACAAACTTTTAATTAAATATTTTTAAAATTTTATAAAACATAAATCATTTTTGCAGATAAATGTTTTCACTGAGCATCAGAAGGTAAAATCGAAGTCTCTGTCGACTATTCTGCACTTGACCCATTCAAACACAGTAGATAAAACAGATGGAGAACAAGTTTTAAGCCAGTAGATGGAAGCAGTATGTAATTGTAACACTTCGAAAATTTTGTAAAAAAGTATTAAGTAAAATTAACTGCATATCTGCGAAGTATTCAAGCGCATTAAACTATTGTTTTAGGATCTTTCAATCCTCAATTACAAAAATCTAAACCCTTCAAACTAAGAATCGCAATCTAAAATATCCGATAATTGAAATAAAATCAAAATATTATTAAGAATTTATCTAAATAAAATTCTAACAAGCTTTCTATTTTTATAAATTATATTTACAGTCCAGAATAAAATAAGGAAAATAATCATCGAGAATACTTTAGAAATTCTACGCTCTTATTATATGAAGATTTAAGTGCCCTCTTAAATTTAAAATACACCCGAAAGTGTGAGATAAGGTAAGTTATGAAAATCTCATCTTTTTACCATAATTTAAAGAAAGAATTCCTCTATTAATAAACAGAGCTTTTTGATAAAAGTGGATCGAGTTTCTTCGAAAATTTACCTGATATCATTACAGTAAATTTATCAGTAAATTTATAAATTTATTAATTAGTAATTTCATCTTTAGTAATTATTACTTATTATTACGCACAGTAATTACTTATTATTTATACGAAAGCGATACTAAGAACATCTTATGTTTATAAGAAACTGTTTCCATTATTTAACTCGTAATAATTAATAATTGCACTACTCTACTGCTAAGATTTCTCACGATAAAGATTTTTCAGAAGCAAAGCAATTTAGTTTAATGCGAGAAATAAAAAAAAAAAAACTAACGATCCCTAAATTTGCAGAGTCATTACGTAAAATCGTCCACACTCTTTGCCAAATTATACCAAATACTCAATAAACAGGGAGAAAAAAAAAGACCGCGCGCAAAGTGCACGCTCTTACTACTCGTATCAGATTCATTAGCTTAAAATAAGCCAGTCAAGGCTCTTTCTTATACAGAGCATGTAATACGTCCATGAAATTTTTTAATATACCGCTAAAAAAAAAAGAGAAGAAAAGAAAACAGCCAACTTTCCGGCTCCGTCGATCGACGCGTATACAGCAAAATCCGTCGGCTCGTTCGCCCCCCCTTTTCATTTGACGACGCGACGATAATTTAGCACGAGCTGCCTAATTAATTAAACGTCGCTTTCACAATTCGCAGGCTCCTCAGGAAATTGTGTGTCGCCTCCCGCCACCTTCACAGACACGCGCGGCCGCGTGTAAACGAGCTTAGAGCAGAAGGTGCGACGTAATCGGGGGAGCTCGAATAAGTCGTGAAACGCAAGGAAAGTAGATTAAAGACACGCCATCGGAAGCGGGGACTGTTTGCGCGCATTAGCAAAATCAAGTTCCGCTCTCCATTCTTACTCCTTTCCTCGAGGCTTCCTTTTCTTCGCGCCGATCGACGTAATACGGCGGCGCTCGGCTGTTACGGATTCTCTTTTCCCTTTCTTCCGGCGTGTGCCTTTATTTTTTTTTTTTTCTGTACACGTGCATTTATTCTTTTGTCGAGCGTCGGCTCGCTCGGGCGCGATTACGCAATTACTCGTTGTATGTGTACACGAAAAAAAAAGGACAAGTTTTCACATTGTTCGCGGCCGTTTATTTTTAACGGTCACTCGGACGTGCCGCGCGTATGGAACTAGGCAACCTCTCGCATATGAATGACGAATATAACCGCGGGTGTAATGGATCCTTGCAACGCGAGCCTCCGGGTTATTTTATTATAAACCGCGGGCCTGCCTGCATATGCACACGCGCAAAATTGCCTCGCAGCTCTTTGCGAAGGCGAAGCCCAATTATTCTTCGCCAAAGGCGATCTTCCTCGATGCGCGTGGGTTATAACGAGGGGGAGAGTTTGATATTGAAATCACGGCTAAAGGAAAAGCACTTTGCCGCGGCAGGATGCAGCGGGGCGGAGGAGGTTGAACGGGACTTCTTTCCTCGGCTTCGAGTTCAAAAATATCGACTTTGCAATTTCGCGAGATACGTGACGGTATTCGACGGGGCTGAAAAATCTTCTGGAAAAATACGAAATGCTGCTTCTTTCATTGCCGTCTCGCGCTTTTACGTCGCGTCTCAAAGTAGTCTCCAGTATATATTGAATTTTGTTTACTTCCGCGACATTGAATAATTGAACAATTTTAATCTCTCTCGTCTTTGCGTGCAGAAATGACTACAAGATATATACGTTATTTTCGACAAAACTATATCTGATTGGAGTGACAACAGCACGAACCTTTTTAATTCAATGCAAACAACGCGGAGGTCTCAATTCATCTCCCGCAATGAGACGCTTCACACGGACGAACGCACAGCAGATGCAACATCAAAGGCATACTTCCTCGGTGAAAAACCTCACCGATAATGACGAGAGAAGTTCACAACGATTTTGGTATCTCCATCATGTTGGCATTAGCCAACATACACTATACGAACGTATACGTATACAAGCGGGAACGAGCGCGAACACAGTCTCGCGCGGAATTGCGAGTCGCGCCTGGAATTTTGCAATTAAATTTTCAACTTTTTTCTCTCTCTCTCTCGCCGCTTTCATCCCCGCGCTCGTCTGTCACATAGCTGTGAAAATGGTGATTTGACGCGGCGGCGACGCGCGGAATGCCGAGTGACCGCTCGCGCGTCCCTTCGTTGTCGGTATAACCGCGAAGAGAATCAGTTTTTTTTTTTTTTTTTTTTTTTTTTTCAGGGGATTTTTCTGCATTTCGCAATTTCGTTCGTCGAATGAAAGTCGGCCGCTGACGCGCTGTGTACGCTGGCAGATTTTGGTTTGATCGCAGCGCGATATTGATTTTTGTGTATACTTGCGCAAAAGGAAACGAGGAGGAAAATTCTGTTCCTCATTATTCCCTCGAGTGGTAAGAGATTCTTTTGTAAATATTGAAATCAGGACGTTTTTCAGCTTAAAAAAAGCTTCTTTTACAATAAGAAAAAGAAAAAAAAGATCGCCTTTCTTACTCGGAGGAAGAAATTTTCCGTCGGCGAATCCTGGGAAAATATCGCGTTCCCGGTTTGCCGCTACACCCAAGAGAAAACCCGGGACTTTATCCTCGTTAAAAACAGAGAGACGCGACATTAACTCGGCGGGGATATACCTGTTTACTCTGAATCTCGTAACGAAATAAATCAAAACACTTGACGCGCGAGGTCACCGCCAGAAAGCAGGCCTTCCGCTCCCGAACAAATAGAATCCCGCGTTTAATTAGCGCGGTTAAATTAATAACTGTGCGCGCAGTCATTCGGGGAGGGAAGGTATCCGACAAAGGGATCGTTTTGTGCGTCACTTAACGCTCGGCGAACGGATACTGTTTGTTTAGGCGCGCGGGAGAGGGCTTCGTGCGGGTTTACATTTGGAAATTGAATGTTACGCGCAAACAAGCCGAGAGATAATTAAAGCCGGCCGTTTTTCCTCTTTCAACGCGTCGGAAAAAACTGCGCCATTTTTCGTCCGGCGGCTCGCGGACTGCGGGTTCGTTCTTGACAGCGTGAACGAGGCACTGCTTATAGCTTTTTTCCGAGTACATTTTTTAAATGATATAACGAAGATTCTGTAGTAAACGACTTTGAAAATGTACGCGTGATTTGTCCTATTTAGTAAAATATTACAATGATACGTTCTGGGAGTTTTACTTTCCTAACTAGAGGCATATGATAATAACAGGTACAATATACGATAATAATACACAAAGTTCAGATCCTATTCGTCAAATTAGTACGATAATATTAATAATACATAAAGTTCAAATCCTCCTTGTTAAATTAGTAATTTTGTTGAACGCTAATACAAGAATTCTCGTGTTTACATTGAACTCTGAAATAACAACATCAAGACCTACTTGTATATTAGAAAAACAAAGTCAAATTCAGAAATTTATCCGTACAACTGGATTTGATTATGGCCTATTCCATTTCGCTAAAGCAGCTCTAACCCAATTCTCTGTCAAAGAAGTCGTTCTTTTTTTTAATAAAATCCCGCAAATAGAAAAGGCTCCCGCCTAAATAGAAATCCCATCTCGTTTTCTTGTTGCTGAAAGTTCCATCTGAAAATACTGATTCCCCCCGTTGACGGCGCTGCGAAAAACTATTAGAATTTCTCCCGTTTCCAATATCCCCCGCTGCCCCTCTCGCGAAACTTGCGCGAAATTGCATCATCGGCGAGCTGTGCAGCAGCAGCAGCAGCATCCCCCCGGAGAGAAGCTTTCTCTCTCTCTCTCTCTCTCTCTGCACGGGGATGGAGATGGAAGGCGCGAAAGCGTAATACGCACATCGAGGACGGCGGGGTCGATAGATTAGCGAGGGAAAAACAGGATGCGCCGAAAATTTAATAGTCCCGTCGCGCTGCACGCGGCGAGCCGCGGGAATGTATAAAACGGATTTTACGTCTGTCGGCGAGATTGCAAGTTTTAAGGGTCGTATCTTCCGCGGTTAAGGATATTCGAAAGTTTGATCGAAACGCCCAAGTTTTCTTTTCGTGGCCGCCGTGTAATTGATTTTCAGAGTCGTCGGGAGCGCGTGCATTTGCGCTGTTTGTTATCCGGCGAGCAATTTTCCTTTTTCGGGCTTTGGACGAGGCGGGCTTTTAATCAAGGAAATCGCGGATTTCTCTGCCCCTTCAAAAGAAATCCGGTCAAAGGACATTTCTATGGAAGAGATTTTAACCTCTGAATGGCGCGGGAAAATTTGCATCGCCGAGTTGAGTTTTCGAAAAAGAGAATTACACAATTTAATGTTTTATGATGGGCTTTAATTAATGAATATCGAGTTCGCGTAGTAATTGAACGAATTACTTTAAAAAGGAATTAAAAAGTAAATTAAAATCAATTGAAATACTGAATTTCAAATTTAAAAGCCAAGGAAATACGTGGCATAAAGCAGTTGTTCAGTATGTAGGTTAACTTCATTTTCAGATTTAATCAATGTCACTCTTTGTTTAAATCAGAGCAGCAGAATAAAAAAAAACCCTTTGTAGTAAATGAAAGCAATTGCTTTTTTGCCCGTTAATTTACTAAACCATCTGGAAGCGCTTCTTGCAAAGTAAACTATTTTGCCCTTCTCCAACGAGCAGCTTTCATAATGACTTGTTCAGTCAACGCGTTGTTACCTCCACCTGAAATATCTCAACGGCGCTCCGTTTAAAATTCCGAAAAGTCGCACATTCCCAAATTTCGCCCTGGCCTTCCACCTCGAATCCTCGTTTTCCTCGCCGACTCGTCCTCCGCCCCGCCGCATATCGGGCGCTTCAATCCCGCGAAAGAGCCCTTTCAACAAGTAAAAAGGGAGAAAATCGATGCGCTCTCGCGGCTCTCCATACAAAGTCTCTCCGTCCGTTAAGAGAGTCCCATGCATCGGCGTGTCCCACCGTCGGCCGCGGCGACGCGTCCTGCGCCTGCGCCCCGTAAAAGTGAAAGGACGTGCCTCCGTCCCGCGAAAAGGAAAAGGAACGGCGAGATATCGGCCGTGTCCCTCTGTGCGCGCCTGACGTCGCGGCGGCGAAAAAAAAAAGGTTTCCTCGGGCCGCGCCGCCTATAGAGATAACTGCATTCGCGGGGCTTAACGAGATTAACTTTTCCCGTTCGGGTGGGTATAGGTGGGCGCGCGCGCGGCCTAACCTGACTGGGGCGCGCCTCCTATAGGTCCTCCACCCCTGCTGCCCCTCGCGTAACGAGATTAGGAGTCTGCCAGCCGAGCTCGGTTCATCGCGTGCCGCATTGCGCGTACTTCGCCGGCCGCGCAGACTCAAATGCGCGCCGCCGCCGACGCCGCGGCCAAGAACACGAGAATATGAATAAATCAACCCCCGCGGGGTGGGTGTGTGTGAGTGTGGGAGAGTCGACCCTTCCACCGCTCCCCGAGTAACGCCCCACTTTTTTCTCTCTCTCTCTCTTTGGCTGCTTTCTCTTTTTCGCCTCGATCTTTCTCCCCTCCGGGCTATATACTCTCGTGTCTTATTTCGACGGTTTTCCCACTGATTTTCCGCCTGCTCCGACCATATATATACATATATATTAATTCGATCGACGTCGCCCGCTAAACTTTATTCGCGCCGGCGGGGGGGATAGCGGATAATAATTAGGTTCCGGAGACGCTCCGCGCATACCGAATTCGCCGCCGAGAGAGAGAGACAATAAACTTCGCCGCCCGTCGTCTCCGACGCGTCGCGGCGGAGACTTTTAAAATCACCGACATATATGTCCGACCGTTCCGGGTACGTTATACCCCTTCGAGGTCAGTCGCAAAGAGACCGCACGTAGTCGCGGGAGACGTTAAAACCCGCGCGGTCCCCGGAATCGAGCGCTCGAAACCAGGGAGACCCCCGGCGCTGACCCTCCTTCACCCGACGCGTCCCTGACTCGGCTTGGCCAATTTTTGCCAAAGCACACATTTCTCGGAGCTCTCGCGCGCGGGGGGAGGCAGGGAGAGGGAGAGAGAGAGAGAGAGAGAGAGGCGGCCAAGGAAAGCGTAGTCGAATATACACTCCCCCTTCGGCTCTCGGCGCTGGCTGGCGCGGATCGAAGCCTCGAGCGCCGAGAGATCTCGCGTGTCGGATCTCTCTCGGAAGCTCGCCGGCGCGGCGCACCAGTTTTCAGGCTCTAATGACGTTCGCTCGTCGGGGGGGGGGGGGGAGGGGCGAGCGCGCGCGGACCATGAAGCGCGATATCCTGAAAATGAATAAGAGAGGAGCGTAGGGAGCGGAGACGCCGAGGATAAGGATCGGGGAGCTGCGCGTTTAACCTCCTTCCAGATAATTTTCCGAAAGACTCTCCGCCGCGTCTTTTTCTCGACGATATATATATATATATATATATATCTAGATCTAGATGTATCCTTTGCCGCGCGGCTCTAAAGATGAGCCGAGGTCGAGCTTTGCGCCGCGGCTTCCGTTTGATTCTCCTGCCGAGCGACGATAAGGAAGGCGAGGATTAATTCGCTTCAAGCTGCAAGGCCTTCTGGGTAGTCGGACGGCTCAAATATTCTATTTAATCAGGGCGCGACGCCGCTTTTCGACTTCTATATTTGGAGGGGCCGCTGCTGCTGCCGCAAAAGAATTTTGCATTCCGGCGCGAATGACGGATTTAACGGCAATGTCGCTCTTTTTATCGAGCGCCGCATTGAAAACCAGTTGTTTATCGGATTGAATATTTTAAAAAGATTTTCAATCCACTTTCGAAAACAGCGCACACATTTTTGACGTTCAGTGATAGTTATATTGCAGTTAAGCAAATAACAAAGAGCGCCGGCAACGTCGCCGCGGCCGAGATCAAGTAGTAAAACTCAAGCTCAAGTTGGACAGCTACACGTGTTCGAATTATAAATATCCCCTACTTAAGGATTGATTATTTTCGCCGGGCGTCCGCGTTTAATGAAGCTCGAAATTGACGTCAGATTCCGGCATGATCATCAGGTGCAAGGATTAAACGCGATCGATTTGTGCGATGAATTCGTAATTTCGAAACTGTCCACTTTGATTTTAAATTATTACGCAATTGCTCTGCGCCGCAGTTGCAAAAGGCTCGCTGCTGCAGTTTTACAAGCATATATATATTTGCGTCGGAGCTTTTAAATAGTTTAAGCCAATAAAGAAGCTAATAAAATAAAATCGACAGCTGCTCCTTTCACTGCAGCGCAGCTTTTAATTAATTTTAATATAGCGACAAATGGCGATTGACAGTTAGCGGAGGGTCAAGAAATAAGTTTCGTGCTTCATTTTATACTTTCTTGCGCTCAAAGCAGATCGCTTCCGTGTATTCTCTGTTCAATCATTTCGGAAGCAAATGACAAGGCATATACAATACAATTATTTTAACAGTCAAAAGCGCCACGTCTACGAATACGTTGCATTCCTTATTCAGGCGGCTGCAATCCCACCTTTCCCAATGTATCCGCAATGCACGTAATTACACTCTCTCCCCGCGAGAAAAGCGAAAAGAACCGGAAGTAAAAACCAGCAGAAATCCGAGCGATTATAATGCGGCGGAAAGAAAAGTGGTCATTCAGGCCCAGGTGGGCTATAATCGAAAAGCTGAAAAAAGCAAAAAAAAACAAAGTGTACACAGAGCCGGCACGCTCTCTCTCTCTCTCTCTCTCTCTCTCGTCAGGGCTGCTTGCGCGCGCCGCGCGTCGCATCATACTTACCGCATAATGTGCTGCAGCGTCACTATACGGATGCATGCATGCGTGCGTTCTCTCCGGTTCCGCTCGCGGCGCCGCTCTCGATGCGCCGCCTAATCCCCCCTTTTTTTTTTCATCCTCCACCTCCCCCTCCCGCCCCTCCGCCGCGACGTCCTAACCCGCAAAGTCCAGAGAAGGATACGACGGCGATACGCGCCGCGCCTCGGCGAATTCGCATCGGGCTTTTAGGTCAGTTTATTATGTAGGTCAAAGCGAAGTGCTCTCTATTGTTTTTAAGCCGTTTTAAGGTGCTTTCCACTCTCCGGCGCTCTCGGCAATGCGGCGGTATCTGTGGAGCTTCCTCGCGCCTCGCGCGCGCTTTTTCCTCCCCCGCGGGGGCCCGCACAGGCCGCCGCCGGCGCAATTTATCGAGCGACATGCGTGCGCGTATATATTTGTACGAAGGCGCCCTCCGCGGGCGGGTGTACGAGGGGGCAATTCGTCTTTCGAGGAGAGCGCGGAGACGATTTTGCGCGCGACTTCGGTTAAAGCTTCGTTAAAAAGTTGGGAAAGGTCGTCGTTACGGGAGAGAATGCAGATACGTTTAATTGATCGAGGCTTCCGTTTTTAATCGGCCGAGCTCTTTGATGGATAGAGCGGTTGTTCTCTCTTCTTTTTTTTTTTTTTTTTGCCGCTTTTCAACGAAATCGAGCTGACGACGGCTTGGGTTTCTAAAAGGGCAGCGGAGAGAGCTTTGACGAAGATACTTTGGAAGAGAACATCATCCAGCTGCCGCTGGCAATATGCTTTCGCGGCGATAATGTCGTTTTAAAGGGATCGTCGACGTAATGATGGATCTGATCGAGATACAGGCGGTGGCCAAAAGTAATTGGACGCTTCTTGTTTAATGGATCGTTATAGGAATCAATTTCTTTTGAACGCGAATATGATGGTTCGGTCCATTTTCTCAAATTTTAATGTAACGACGAAATTTCTATATGTAATTATGGACGGTATACGTTGGCATAGTTTCGAAAACTATACGCCGAACCTCCATATACCGACCGATGATGGAGTTGAGTTTGTCAAATTATCTGAAATTTAATTAGTGTTTTGAACGGTACCTAGACGAGCTGTGCCCCACATTTTCGCGCGTAAACTTTTCGGTTGAGCAATTTTCTCCCCATATTTGCCTCAGTCAAACACTGCCACTGCACTCGAGAGGTTATTCAAATAATAACCCGCAAGTATAATTAAGTTTCATCGAAGAGCTGCCAGATTCAGACGGCCTAATGGACTTGTAAAAATAATACTCGCGCGAACCTGATTTCCAGATGTTGCGCCAAAGGCGATTTTTAAGAAAAATTCTGCAACCACGCCCAAAACAGACGCCGCAGCCATCCAGTTTTCCCGAAATTGATACGAACGAGGAAACGCAAACTTTCGGGCAGATATAAAATATTCCCCGATCCACGTCGGGCTTAACTTTTCAGCTGGCAATAAGTAGGCCGAAAGAAGCCCGAGCCCGCGGGAGCGGATTATCCCCCCGTCGCGATTATAACGAGAGCCGCGATGCCTCTCGCAACTCCGCCCTCCCAAATAACAAACGTCGATTCTTTAAAATCGTGCCGCGCGGCGAAAGTTTCCCGATGAAAATTAAAGCGCGCCCGGGAATCTCCCTCGGCTCCGCGCACCGAGAGGAACTCGAGATAATTGTCAGTCCTCTCGGGGTCGACTTTTTACCCCGACGAGGCGAGAGAGCCTCGGAAATCCAGGCCGACGCGAAACTTTTACCCGGGTGTATAGGTGGTTCGCGCGGGAACGATATATAAAAGGAGGAATTGAACGAGCGGCTGCCGCAAAGACACACGCACGCCCACGCCTCCCCACCGTATATGGATCGGGGAGCAGCGGCTCTCTGTGTGTCATGAGGCGAAATTCGGTATATAATCCCCCGCAGCATCCCCGCGGCGTCGCCGGCACTCGGCCCCTCCCTCCCTCTCTCTCTCTCTCTGCCCCGGCGGCCGCAAAATCGATAAAAAGCAGCTCTCTCTCGCTCGCGGCACGGCGCAGCCCTTAAACAAACGCAGGGCACGAAAAGAGAGGGATATATACGTCTTTCAGGCACGCGAACTTATGATCTATACGGCCGCTCGTTATGACTAGGTGCGCGTTTGATTCACGCGGAGATTTCACGAATCGGGCCGACGTCTTTTGTCGATTTGTCGGCGATCGACGGGGGAGACACGCGGTTATTTTTTTTTTGTTGCCGGATCATAAGCCGGCGCGGTTCTCCGCGCGGAGCTGAAATATTTAAACGGCGCGGCGGGTCTCTCTTTTTTTTTTATCCCGACGGAGCAGAGCCTTAGGAACCTTGAACTTTTGAAACATGTAATTTTTACGACACAAAAGCAAGCTCGCTCCTCGGAATGTGTTCTCATTTACTTTTTAAGAGCGACTCTCTGGACCGTGAACTTTTTTTTTTCAAAATGTTATAGTTAACTTCTTCGCGCGGCGCCCGGCGATGTTTTAATCAAAACGGCATTTATTATTTCGCTCTTGGTGACGGACAAAACTGTTTTTGGCGTCCCAATACGTCATATTCTTAATTTTTTTATTCGAGTATTATCTTACACTATTTACAGTTAAATCCGACGCGCTTGACATTCCCGCGAGCAGGAGTAAAACATTCGTCAGGCCGAGAGAGCACTTAGGCCGACGTACAATAGATTTTAATTGCGATAAGATAACGAGAAGATACGGGGTGCGGAACTAAGTAAGATAAGTCGCTCAGATTTAAAATAATTTTCAGGCGGCAGCTCGTACTTTTTTAAAGTTGGGAAAAAGAAAAAAGAAAAAACAATTCAGTCGGTCCCGCGAGAAAGGTACAACTTCGAAGGCGTACAATTGTTTATATTTATTAGCCGACCTTCCTCCTTCAATCTCCTTATTTATACACGTCGAAATTCTCACATATACATTGCGATTTATACCCTCGAATCTGCGATCGCTCGATTTATTTGGCCGCACAAGAGGAAAGGCGAAAATCCACTGAATATATCCTCGCGCGGCCGCGCTCGTACCGTATATATTATATACACACGTATACGTGTGCAGGCGGAGCGCTTGTACAAAAACATGTATTCGATGGCACCGCTAGGCGCGAGTTTGCGGCGCGAGCTTTTCAGTCGTCATTTTATAATATGTAGGCCAACGAATCGATGATTTTTATCGTTCCGTTTCGTGTTATCTCCATCGATTCTCGGGCGGGCACGTTTCTAAAACATAACGACCGACACGAGAGAGAGAGAGAGAGAGAGAGAGAGCGCCTCCGCCCCTCCCGCGGATATATAAACGTCTCTGCTTTCGGGGGTACGAGGGAGAGAAATGCGCATATACGGAAAAACGCTCATTGCGATCTGCGAGGCGTTCATTTCTTTGTGTGCACAGACTGCGAGGGGCTCGGCCTCTGTCTTCTCGGACAGATTTCCGTTGACGGAGAGCTAATTTTTCAAGCCGTTTCGAGCGTTTGGGGGTTCGTTCGTATTTATTTTTGAGCCGCTCTCATTTTTATTTTATTTTGATTTTTTCAGAGGATTGACTTTCGTGTTTGATACAGGTAAAACTGAAATGGCCGTAGTCTTTTTAAAATTCAGCGATAAAGTCCATAAATAACTTCCTATAAGAAAGTCTATTATAAAAACATTAAAATGCAGAATGAAAATCACGACTTCCGTTACACTTTCAAAGTTTTCATTTCTTTCATCTACCACTTTGTATAATCGCATTCTATCGCCGACACGAGTATAATAAATGAAATCTATAAATCCTCGATGACCTAAAATTTTCTGCCCGCATTTGAATTTCTGAAAATCCTTAGAATTGACACGTCGTTCTTTATTAAAATTTTTGGCCGAACGTGTCATCACTATTCAAATGAATGCAAATAAAATTCTGTTTTATTATACGGAAGCGGGCATTAAAATTTTCGGAAAATCCGATTTTCGTTAACGGCATTGACGTTCGTTCTAATTTAGGCACAGGCCACAGCTTGAGAGCAGCTTTTTTTATTTAACAGTCATTTGAGCGACTTTGATTAAAATTCGTATAATTACATAAAAAAAAGTTCAAAAAGAAGATTATACAGAATTGGATTGCTTTGATTATTCGATCGAATCCAAATAATGCGCCCGTCAACGAAAATCGAGGGAATGGATTAACGTCAATAATTTTCTGCGTGCTTTATTGAATTTCGAAAGAAATTTTTAAATTTTCATACATAAAGTCGGAGGCTCTGCCAATTAAAATCTCTTGTGTCGCTCGCCACGATTCTCCCCCCCAATAAAACGAGTTTCACGAGCGCGCATCAGATAAAAACCTGACTAAAAACGTTCCTCCTCCCGTGAAACCGGTACATAAAACGTTTCTGCCCGCGACGCTCATCCCCGTTTATCCGAGATCCGCGCGCTTTTTCCCCCCTCGGCGCCGACTCGCCTATTCCTGCGGCTCTCGAATCGTTATTATTTTTCACCTGCACACCCCGGGCAGCCTGCACTCCGGCGGACGATTGCGGTTTTTCCCTCCGCGCGCAAAAAAAAGAGAGAGAGAGAGAAAAAGAAAAAAAAAACAAATAACGAACGGGCGAAAAAAGGGTGAGCAACCGGCGAAAAACAATCAAGACCGCGAGAGAGAGAGAGAGAGAGAGAGAGAGAGAGAGTCTGGCGCTTTTTACGCCGGGCGTTCGCGCACAGCCTTTTGCCAGGAAATTTTTTTATTATTTCGTGAGCTGCCCGATGTAGGTCAGCTCTCCGCGGCGCAGCGGTGCCGCACGGCGAGAGAGAGAGCCGCGGAGCCATTTAGCGGGAGGGTTACATGAAAATGTCGCGTGACGCAAGTGCAGCTACCGCCGCTAATAATCTTCTTGTCAAATTTTAATTGCCGGCGCACGCAATTTTTTATTTAACGGATAGCCGCTCTCTCTCCCTCTCCCTCTCTCTTTCTCTCTCTCTCTCTCTCTCGTGCAAACTGGCTGGCGGGCTGCGCGATAGGCTTCTGGGTCAAGAATATAAAGAGCTCTTTTGTACGCGTATGCATGATGTATTGCTTTCTCTCTCTCTCTCCTTCGTCTCGGGCGAGGGGTTTTTCGAGCCTGGGAGGGGCGGAGGAAAAATTACGATGGAACTGATTAAGTTTTTCTTCCACTTTTAAAAGCTGCGGCTTAAAGCTCGCCTCTTTTTCTGCAACAGTCCGCCTTAGGAGGCGCCTTTTGCGGCGTCCTTCTCGCTTCAATCTTCATTTTTTTTTTCTCTCCGCGTAATTCAATTTTAGATTGAATTAATTACGGCCGGCGCTCAAAGGCGCCGCCGACTTACACGGCGTTTAATTAAACTTTATAAAATTATGGGTTATTGCGCGACAAATTTCAATTATGCTTGGCAAATATTAATTGATCGTTCAATCTTATAAAAATCACTCTTTTCCGCAGTCGATTCATTGGCGCTTGGATTCTTCAAACTTAATTTATTATTTCATTTGGATAAATAAAAAATACATTTGAATTTCAGTTTTTTGTGCAACAAAAATTTGTACAAAACGCTTTATTTTTTTTTTATTTTGAAAATGAATAATAGTCTTGTTGTCGTATGTTATCTATAAGTACATACATTTAACTTTAAATCGAGTTCGTTGTTGAAGAAAAAACGTTGACGCATTTCGACGTGTTTAAAATTAAACTTTTTTTTCGAAAATTACTATAGTACACGATGTAAGCTATATGTGTGTTTGACAGCGTAAATAATACTTTGACAGGAACTAAGTAAATAAACACACATATAGCTTACATCGTGTACTATAGTAATTTTCGAAAAAAAAAGTTTAATTTTAAACACGTCGAAATGCGTCAACGCTTTTTCTTCAACAACGAACTCGATTTGAAGATGTAAAAAAGTTATCCCTGGTGCGCAATTTCATGATGGAGATAGATAGATTTTTACTCCTGTTATTTTTTTATAAAGTACTTTTTCTACAGTTAACCTGTGCAAATAACTCAGAAAAATTTTACAAAGTATATTAAATATTTTAATATTCATTCCAATGTGAAAAAATGTAGGTAATTTAGAGCTTTAAAGCTCTTTTAAAGGCATTCTGGTTTTTTTTTTAATTTTGATTAAATTAAAAAAAAAACACAAAATTTATAAATAAACTTTTGATAGAAAAGCAAAAAATCATTTAACTAGAAAAAAACGTTTTTAGGCTCTGAAACATATCTCAAAAACGAAGAAAATAAACTTTGTCTGATGAAATTCGGTCAAAGCTTTCTCAAAATATTTGTGTAAGTACACACTCGGAAACAAGCAAAAAATTTCTCAAAATTGAGGGATTTTTGCATCCAAGGTCTTCAAAAATGTTTTTAAGCATTTTTCATCTCAAAAATTTGTTGCCTCTTCTACGAGGAAGGAAAAAAGTTATTAAATTTTGGAATTATTTCAGCTAAAATTGTAAGCTTAATCCCGTTTAATTATTTTTTTCCTTCCTCCCAGAAGAAGCTTTGTGATAGTATTTTTTTTTTTTTCATTATGAAATAATTTAATCATTGTAAAACATTAATCTAAAACATTGAAAGAGAATTCCATTATTCAATTTCTATCACTAAATATAAACAAAATAAAATGAATGCTCGTATTAGTTTAATATCTTTATAAAATTTAATAAAGATTTTTCCCCGTTATCCCCGAAAACCGGATCCCTCACGTCCGAGAAGGCCCGTAGACTTGAAAATCTAAAACTAGTCGACGCGGCTGTTGATTCGTGTCATTCACGCCGATTCCGTCGCTCTCTCGTCTCTGCGTTCAAGGAGAAAAAGATGGCCTTTCCCTTGGCGTCTCGCGCGGCGAAAACAAAACGGGGTGCCGCGTGCAGAGAGTCAGGAAGAAGCAGCTTTTTCAGAGAAAGAGAGAGAGAGAGAGAGAGAGAGAGCCGGAATAAAACGGAAAAAGCACGCCGAAAATATAAAACAGACGGCAGCGAGACTCATTTTTCGGGGGACAGAGAGCAAATCCGTGGTTCATAACGCTGAACGTAAAGAGAGAAAGAGAGAGAGGGAGGAAGGGAAAGATACGTGGGTCCAGGAAGGCGGCGATGCCGCGAGGGGCGGAGAGGGACGATGTCCCACGAGAGGGGTGAAGAGTCTCGGCGTTGCTGTTGGCCGAATTCTATGCCAGAATACCGGATTCTCTCCCCCCCTTCGCTCCAGTTCCTTCGGCGCTCCTTTTATTTCTCGGCGCGGCTCTTTTTTCTTTCGCTCTTTTCTTCCGCGTCTTCATTCTTGCTCTTCACCTAGATTTCTTCCCCCTTATTTTTGCCCACCGGCTACCTCGGCTTCTTTATGGGATATGTAAATTCAAATTCGCGAGCTTTTATTAAGCGAAGAGAGAGACATAGGGAGAGAGAGAGGATTTTACGAAATATCTCGACAGTATTCATTAAAAACCTCAAATCCTCCCAGCTGAATTTTCAATTATCTTACTTCGAGATTAATTATCCAAGACCCTCTCTCCGTACGACCCCAAATTTATGAAATAGTTAACAATATCGATTTTCTGTCGCCTCGTTATTTTGTGCGTGCACGCTTAGTTGCGTGCCGTGCATGTGTTCGAACGTGCCAGAAACTACCCCGCGCCGAGCCCTAATTTTTTTTTTTTTTTCCGTTTCAGTATTCACAATATTAGCAGCTTCATTTTTAGTGGGCAGTTCGAAGCGAAGAGCTTTTGCAGCTTCTGAATTTCAATCGGGGAAAAATAGGTAACGCAATATATCGAAACTGCTTTTATCGAAATTTGATTACGGAGTTGAGAAGTTTGAACATTGGGAGGAGAATTTTATTTCGTTATTTAGCCCCTGTTGACTTTGTATAGATGATATTTAATAGAGTTAATATAATCATATTGCTGTGCAGATTTATATAAAAATAGTTTTTGCAGTTAGTATCTTTGAAGATGATGTTATAAAATTTATAAAGGGAGAATACATCACACTACTCTTTTACGCTTCTTTCGGTTTTACTTCGTCTATATAGTAAATAAAAGATTGATTATATACGTATCCCCTAAATTAGCTGTCGAATATTTAAAGAAGTAATTGCATTGAAATATTTGCAAATGTCTATTATTTTATTTTTTTGAAAAATGTATGAACAAAATAAATAAATAAAAGTGCGTTACGAAACTGTAAAGTAAATTTTCAACGAAACAAAGTTTTTAATTTCATCAGTTAAAAGTCTGTTATTTAATTTAAAAGATTTTTTTTTTTTAATTTTTTTATCATTTTAAAACTTTATATAACTTTTTTGTTAAAGTTATTAAAACAATTTACTTTTTTTAAATACCTCGCGGGAGATAAAACGCAATTACCTGAACGCACGTGTAATTAAAAAATGTAAAAAACGAAAAAATATCATTCGTTGGTCTAAAAGGGCTTCCCTTTTAATCAATCGCAATAACTGAGGTAACAAGAACATTTAATCAACCGGTAAAAAGGCAACAGCTTCACTGTAAAACATACGTTAAATTTGATGAATGTAATGTAATGGAAGCAGAATTTCAAGCAGCTGCATTATTCACTTATTCAATAGTGTTGCCTTACAAGAATTTTACTGAAAAACCAAAAGTTACCTGAAAGTACAAAAGTTAAATATTAATTGTTAATCAATAACTCCCACAAGTAAACAGCACACGGTTTAAGTGCAGTTTCTTATGCCTTTACAAGCAGTATCGTACACGGAAAACCATCGCGCAGGCGCGCGTCGGCTCTTCTTCAACTGCTCCTTTCAGTCATCTGCACTTATACGCGACTTTATTACCTTCCACCGCCGTCGCCGTCCTGCAATATAAATCACGTTTTATCCATATATCGATCGCCCCTCTCTCTCTCTCTAAACTTGAACTCTGATTATCCTTCCGACGTGTACATAGCCGGCGCTCACGAAAAATAATCTGTGCACATACGCCCGCAGACGAAAGCCGCGACCTATACGTGATATTCCGACAGGTTTTGCTTCGGGTTGGTACGAGGAGCGCGGACGATGATAATCGACGGTGGTGTGAGTTGGATTTTTATTGACGGATCGTGAATGTGACGAGCAATTTTTAGGACGACGGAAGGGTATATAATAGAAACAATTGCACGCGGCGGTTCGCGAAGTATATTAGAAGCTGCTCGCGAGGTTTTTTTTATAACAGGCGATTCGAACTAAAATATCTTCAATTTTATGAGTACGTATCTAAGAAGAAGGGTTACTGAGTTCTTGTTGAAAATAGTTAGAATAAATATTGTTTTTTTTTACATGAAAATGTTTAAAAAATGTATTTAAAATTAAAAAAAATATAAAAATCAGAATTCGTTTCTTTTCTTACATTATTGCTAAGAGTCACCTCATGCAGCTATAATTTATTTAGAGCTATTTTAAAACGTAAGCACTTTTTATACATTATAACGTAAGAATTTAAAAAAAAAGTTTATTGTCTACTAAAGTATGTAGAAAAATTATCTTATAGCGCTTTAAAAGCTTTTGCTCTATTTACGAGGGTAGTTGTATATTAAAGGCTTTAAGAGTCGTTTTTAGTTCTTCTTTTTGTCGAATTAAGGGCATAATTTACATGTTAATACTGCGTCGTGAACTGCAAATAAATTTTGTTTTTAATTTTAACGAACGATCCTCAATCATCGTTTTGCCGCTTCATTTCCAAAATTAACTATAATTAATTTCTCAGAGTAAATTTTAAATTAAGTAAACAAAACTAAAATTTTATTCCGAGCGTATACTGCTAATTAAAATTAAATTATTCTAAATTGACCTAGAAAATTTTCAGAGTAACCTGTTTACTCTCTTTGCTTTGTTAAATACGCAAAATATCGTGCAGTTTTAGAAATAAAGAACGTAATTAGTGAACTAATTACGTTAAAAGCTTAATCGCGAAGTACGCCGCAAAGTGCGTGTTTTAAATAAAAACTCATTTTTAATCCACGGAACGTTAGTGCTGCTATTATACTATACTTATATCTAAAATTTTTTTTTTTTTTTTTTTTGGGAAACGCGATTAACGTGAAAAAATATAGAGTGTAACTTTCTTAATACATGCAGGGCATTATGCAGCGCACGAAAAAGATGGACTTAAAAAAACAGCTTTATACTCCCTATGGAAATAAAACGAACAATATAGGTCAAGTTTCTTAAATAACGCGAGATGTATGTAATATATACTTGGACGAAGCATAGCTGTTGCATAAAATAGTGTGTGCTATAATTGACTGCAATTTTTATTTATAAAACAGATAAACATTGGAGGATGATGTTGTTATGACGAAAAAGGCAAAGAGTGATTGCACGCAAAACTTTACGTGGCTCTTACTATATTCGCAACTATTTGCTATATAGCTTTTGCTTGCGTCACGTACATGACTTGCGTTCATCTTCCTAAATCGAATTTAAAAAAGGTCTTTTTTAAAAAGAAGGATATTTAAGTAAAGACAAAATATTTACGTGCAATGTCAATTTCTTTTGAAATATCTGGTTGAACAACTCAATTTAATGAATTACGTTCATTTAGCGGTCGTATTTATTTTTCATTTTTCTTTCTCGAACTTTGAAGTAGAAGAAACCCGATTTGGTAAGCCATATAAAAAGAACTTCAGCCGTACTTTTCCCATCTTTTGAAATATGTAATGGAGCCGAGATGTATTATCCAAGTTTAATTGCTTTTAGATTGAAAAGAAAATTAATTAAGCGACAAGATTTTTTAATTTATAAAAATTTAATTACTTTAGGAAAAAGAAAAAAAAAACCTATTTTGCGATACTATTATAGCTGACGTAATTAATGTTTATTTAAAATGTTTTCCCTTGTTTTAGTTATTAAAAGTTGTTAAGTAAGTGAATTATCTTACTTTTGATTAAATTTATTTTGAAAATTCGAAAACAGAGTATTTGCTTTACTCGTTTGCATTTTATTTTAAGTAATAATACTTCTATCATATACTAGAACTCATCAAGTTTTTATGCGAAATATCAAAAGAAAATAAAGTCTTTTAATTAAACTTTGCGCATAATTTAAGAGTAACTAATTGCAGAAAATTAAATAAATAAACGTCGAAATTTTTGTTGTTGCAAATATAATTTTATTGAAAGATTTTGCGTTCTATTTTTTTTTAAACAATTTTCGTAATGGGTGAAAATTGAAAAACTCTTAATGATACGTATTTCTATCCGAATGGAAGTGATGGCAGTGTGAAATGCAATCCAACTAACCGAGCAGAATTTCAATTCAAATTCTGACGTCAATTGTAAATATTGCATAAATCATTTGTAATATCGTTGCGTTAAAACTATATTCAACGTTAAAAACTCCATGAAACAAAGTGAACGTATTTTCTGGAAAAATTTCTCCCTTCGGTAAAAAGAGCAAACATAAAGTTAAATACCAGAAACTTGCGATATGCACTTGAATAATTTAAGCCGCAAAATAAGAGCCGCACGATGCAAACGAAACGAAGTTTACGCAACAGGCGCATTAAAGAGCCTGTTTTAATTTAGTTCGTCAGCCTCTAATTTGACGCCCATTACGAGCCTCGCTATTCAAATCGTATTCGCGCGTAACGCTCTTTTAATTAGCTTCCTCCTCGTCGCGAATCGATCGGCGGCGGCGCTCGTGAATTCATCAAACTCCTCCTGCCGCGAGAAGAAAAACCCGCGCCGAGGGCCCAATATTATTCCTGAAACAAGCATCGAACAAGCATCGGGCCCACGGCGAAGTGGGCCTGGCGATCGACGTCGAATCGATGCAGCAGCAGCAGCAGCAGCCGGCAAAGTTCGTCGGCTCGCGCTCGAAATACGCGTTCGCTCGCGCGTCCTTCGACTCGTCTTAGCCGGGATTCCAGGCCGCGTGTGCCCGCCACCCTCCCCCCGCCCCCCGTAAACGTGCAGCCTCCGATGGCGCGCGCATCAGGTGCGCAGGCGGCTCTGTGTGTGCGCTGGCCTCCCCTCGTTGCCGTTACGAGCTCCTGAATTATTCATCCTCCCCGGGCCTCGGGGCGCGCTTCTTTTTTCTTTTTTTTTTTTTTTTTTTATAGCCCTCGCTCTCTCTCCCTAATTTCTTAATAACACGAGGAGGCGCCCCCGCGGAGCATCTACATGGAAAGAGGCGTCTCCGCCGGCGAGCCAAGGTCGGAGCTGCAGAGATGTCGCCCTCTCGGCTGAAAGAGAGAGAGAGAGAGAGAGAGAGAGAGAAAAAGAGCCTGGAACTTTCCGCGGAATTTTCGGGGATTTCGGGATCTGATTCGGCGGCGATCGCAAATTGGGGAAAAGGCGGATTTTTGGTTGAATTGCGCGACTGCCGGGCGAATGATTTGATAAAGGGGTGTACAAGTGGCAGCGAACCAGGCGGAAATTAGAAGTTTTCGCTTTTCGAACTTGGCGCGGAGTAATTTGGAATTCGCGGAAATTGGAGAAACAAAGCAAACAAAGCGAGTTTCAAAGCGATTTCTTTTTTTTTTTTTTAAACGAAAGCGTTGGTTATTGAACTATTGAACTCCAAAACAGTTTGAACGCGCGACTATTCTAAACTGCTTTGCATATTTACGACGCGAGTGTAAGGCGTCACGGGCATATTGAAGCACTTAGGCGCGCGAGCACTTGCATTAACGTGCAATACCTCGGAGCCATTAATTGATTATGGAAAGTAGCTTACGATCTCGACGTGCATCCATTCATACGGCTGTACATTTTCATTAAGTGCACTTGCCGCTCTTTTATAATAATAATTGCTACGAGTATGTTTAATATTTATTTTATTAAGAGCGTTATTATTCGAAAGAGGCTATCGGATGTCGATTGAAATTTAAGCTTATATTCGATTGAATGCCTGCAAGTAATTTAAGAGAATTTCTGAACAAATATTAGAGGAGTGATATTATGTGTATATCATATATGAAGGCTGTATGTTTATAAATCTGATTTATGCATGAAATACAGAATAATTCACTTGTTAATAAGCATCATTCAAACGTTTTTTTTCCGGAACGTATCGATACGAAACATTTATTACAACTGAAAATTTTATTAAACAATTGTTTAAAGAAATTTTTGGGACAAACCCGTTTTATCTGTGTTGTAAAACGAGTGGTTTTCTACCTTTATTAAATTTATTTATTTTTATCTCTTTCAATTTCAATGAAACAATGATACTTAATTTACGTTAAAAGAATGACTTTTACACCCGTCGCTTGTCGGAAATTTGATTAATGCGCGGAACTGAAATATGAATGCTCGATTTGTCGAGGGGTAAGGAAATCAATTATGATTTTTTTTTTTTTTCAAATCCGCAGTTGCGGGCTTTGCATAATAATGCAGACACCATACATCTTCTTCACTGGCAAGTTAAATTTTGTATTAAATAGATAATTTAGAAGGTATTCGTACGCGACCCACTAATTTTTTTAAAAAGCAGCGCAATACAAATTTTCGGTACCAAAAAACATCAGCAATTTTAAACGCGCGACTTAAAACTTTTCACGATTCCTTAACAATAACACTTTGCCAATTGGAAAAAGACACCGTTATTAAAAGGGCCTCCCCGAAACTTTTCGTCCCCCGGCAGTTTTAATTGAACAGCTCGAAGTTGCGTTAAGTTTACTTTTCTCATCCGTTCTCTCGACACTCAAGTGCGAGGAGATCGCAGAAAAAGGCCCGGTGATCATAAGCGGTGACGCAGTCGCTTCCCGGCGTTAAAATTTGCAGCTGCTAAAAGCCGCGCCTGCAACTTTAAAGGACTCCAACTCCGACCGAGAGAGAAGTTCCCGAATACGTGGATACTGTAATCCCGCGTAGATAACAGACGCACGAGCCCGCGATAAGTAGAGGGGAAACCGGTCCTACGGAGCCGAGAACGGGTAATTTCGGGCGCAGCGAGGAAAATTTGACGAGGGTGTACCCTCGTACACCCTCGAAAGCCGATACAGGAAAGGCGTGGAAGAGGCCGAATTTTCCCGGCGAGAATCGAGCGGGAATCTGCTACTTTTAATTATACGGCTTCCTTTCCTTCTAATCAATCGAATTTCGATTCTCGGCATCGATTTCGTTCTTCGCGCTGTCGTTCGTCGGACGCGCTGCGTCCTCACGCGTCCGCGGCAGAATGGACCCTCCCGCTTTCGACTGTACATCGCGCCGCTGGCTGGGCCGAAGGCTGCACGCGCTCGGCTTTTGCGTAAAATAATTAGCAATGTTATAATGCGGGCGAAATGAGATGATACGCAGCGAATTCGGGCCGCGCGAAAGGCTGCGCGCCGCGAGAAAGTAACTTTTATTATTATTATATAGTTAATTAGATAAATTGCGAGAGCGGCGTATCTCGTTCGAACGGGTAATGCCAGTTGTTTTGTTGTGATTAGCGGGGATATAATAATATTGTTATAAACTGCTGGATTGAATCTCTGGGGCAGGAATTAGCTTATTGCGACGAATATAATAACGCGCGGAGTTATTATAAACTGATGATAAAATCATTACGTTAATGAAACCGATATTACGAGTGCGCGCTCACTCGTTACTGGCAGAAGTGGGCGCGTCCGCTCGGAGATAAGGATAAATGAACTTTATTTTCGTGTAAAGTGCAATCGTTATATTAATTAGTGCAATATTCGTATATTGAATCGAGTTTGTATGCGGGCTGATTGAATTCGATGTATTTTATATGAGTAATCGCTGGTTGGGCCTTTTGATTTATTTTTCTTTTTCAAATCAGTCTCCTTCGATTTAATTAGTTTACAGATTTATTTTCTTCCTCGACGGCATTATTCGCGAGACCTCGTTTTGTAGTTGACAATAAGTTTAAAAATATTTTTAATTACAAACTGTAACCTTCTTATTTTTTGTTAGTGATGATTACTGCTACTAACTGTAAAAGGAACAAAACCTATTGGCTTAAGGAAGTTTAAGTTAAACTTAGCATTGTTTCGTTTGTTTTCTTTTCCTTCAATACGCCAAGTCTCCGGGTAAGTATTTGCGAGAATTTTACCTTTGCGTTAATTGAATTCTCTCTTTGTTGACTATATTTCGAATGTTTAAGCCATTAATAACGTACACTTTAAAAAATATAATTGAATGCGAAATTATATTTTTCAAAAGATTTGTTTTACATTCAAAGCAGAATTCTCCCAAACGAATGTAAAGTTATATTTTTCATATTTACTTTTATATTGCGAGTATTTAAAAGTTTAATCCGTCAAAGAGAGAGAGAAATTGCAGTTATGGAATTTTAATGAAAAAACAGTTTACGCAAACTAAATATTAAAAAGTTTCCCATATTTCCTCGCAGGCTGAAAGTTGGTTTTTAATTATGAATTTTCGAAATGACATCTTGCCTAAATTAGGCGGCCTTTCAAGATAACATTCCGTAAATTATCGCGGGAATTGTCATTCATAAGCTCGGCGAACTTTTCCTCGTATTAGCATGTGCAAAAGTTATTCATCGCGCGGCAACTGTAAATTTCCCGGCGTGTTTCTCCCCAAAGTTTAATGCCGTTCGAATTCTTGAAACTTCAATTAACCCGGAAATTTGCTCGTGCGCGCAAGCAATTCCCGGCGCAGGCCACCTCTCTCCCTCTACCATTACATCGAATCAGCAACGCAATTTCCGACGTCTAAAATCCCCCGAAAAGCCAGCCGCGTGCATAGACGCGCCCAGGCATCGGCATCGGCGATCTTGGAAAACCCGAGCCCCTCCCTCTCCCGTAGACGACGTCGCTCTTTTCTCCGACTTTGGGTTCTCTGCGCGCGTCCGTCCGTGTGTATGTGTGTGAAAGTGTGACCCGGTAGCCGGCGGCTAGCAGCAGAGCAGCAGCGGCAGCGGCAGCGGCGACGGCAGCAGCAGCAGCGCCGCGGCGCAAGCAAGCAGAGAGGAGAGTATTCTCGTCTCTGTCGCGCGCGCGGCAGTCCGGCTGACGCATTGCAGGTGCGCGCCGACCAATCAGGATTGCCGCCGCCTCGCCGCTGCCGCGCGTTCGCCGGGGCTCTAGCGCGAACGCGACGACGGCGCACCAGCCGACGTCTCCTCTCTCGCTCGCACACCCACACGCGACGAGCGCCCCGTGTCTATGCCGCCGCGCGAGCCTGTGGACTCCCGTAAACAAGGACCGCGCCCCGAGCGAGAGGCGCACGGCGAGAGCCGGCGTGTCGAGTCCGCCGCTCCCTCTTCCCCCGGGATGGATGTGGCCCCCTTTCGGGGGGCGTCCCGCGGGAGAAGGCCCGATTTTCCAGCTTTTTGCGAGGGGGCCCGGCTTTGTTTTTATCTTCTCCTACGCCGCAATACTTTGCCGTGGCGTAGGCGAACTTTGCCGCCCGAGAGAGAGAGAGAGAGAGAGACGAAACGCGGGACTTCCTCCCACCATCGTCCCTTGCGGCAATTCTCTCCGTCTCTCTCGCGCTCTTTCGCGCAGTTGGATTCCGTAGACGAGGCGACGAATCTGAGTATAAGATTGGCGCATGAATGTGTGCGCGCATGCCGACGGTTGGCGTAGTAACACCAGTGGATTCTCGCCAGCCGCGGCCGGACCCCCATAATATTCCCTGGCAGCTGTTTCCTGCGGGAAAATTCGCGGCATCCGTTGCTGGGAGAGTCGGTTGCGCAGTGCGCCGGAGGAAAAACGCGTTTCCTGGGGGGAAAATCACGAGCGACGGTCCCCACCTCGGCCCGGGAAGTCGTCGGCTGCAGCAGCGGCACGCACACAGACGTGCTTGCAGCGGGAGAGCGCGAGGGGCGGAGAGAGGGGAAAGAAAGAGCGAGAGAGAGAGATAGGGTGCGCGCGCGCAGTGTCGCCGCGTAGGTCCGTCTCTGTCGCTCGCGGCAGGCAAGGCGAGTCAAGGCAGAGGCAGAGCCAGTCGTTTCGGGAGACCAGTAAAAGCCGACACACTCGAGTCGAGTCGTCGTCGTGTCGAGTCGTGTATGTTGTCTCGCGCTGCTTCTCACACACGCCGTCCTCTCTCGTTCAGCACAGGCTGTTAACTAAAGTTTTTCTCCCTGCACCGACGATATCTCCCCCGAGTGCGCGCGCGAGCGAGAGAAATTTTCAGAGTAGTTGAACACGCATACGCAGAGGGAGAGAGAGAGAGAGAGAGAGATAGATATACGCTGGTCGTCCTCGTGCTTCTTCGGGGAATTTCTCTCTTCAGTCGTGCTGCGACACTACTCGCGTACGGTGCCGCGCGTCGTACAGCCGTAACCAAAGTCGTAGCTTAATATAACCCCCCACCAGGCCGACACCGTTTTTTTCGCCGCTCTCCGAACGGAAGAGTATAACGTACATCGACGCTGCTGCTCCTGCTGCCGGCGGAGGATATAGTGCGACACTAAAGAGTTCTTGCACCGGAGACTTTCGAGTTCCGGCGAACGTCCAGAAGAGACAGACAGAGAGAGATAGAAAGAGACTCATTGAGACAGAAAAATGGTGAGTAGTTTGAGCCCACTTATACACAGACACCCGAGCCGTGCGCGAGACCGAGCGAGAGAGAGGAGGAGCGAGAATTTCGGCGTGTCGTTTTTTGCGTGCCGAGTGTCGCGAGCCGCCGCTCTCAGCTCGAGGCTATTCTTTCGCCGACACGCACGCACGCGAGCGTTATATATCTGGTTATCTATCTCTACGCCGCGAATAGAGAGAAAGAGTGTGCGAGAGAGAGGAGAAAAATGTCTCCCGTCGCTCGTGCGGTCTATATATGCTCGGTGCGGCGTGGACGTCGCCGTCACTTCGCCTCGCGCGAGACTGATATCGGCGAATTTTAGCCTCGTCCGATCGATCGGTCGAACGGATAATCGAGCTTCGTGCGCTCGTTCGCTGTCTCTCCGCCGAGAGACGCGCCCGTTGCCGCCTCGGGGGGGCACTTACACACGTGCTCGGCGGATCAATCGCGGGGAAAGCGACACCTAAATTTTGTTTCCGAAAAAGGGAGCTCGCCAAGTATGCGGGGCAACAATCTTCCTCGGCTCGGCGCTTCTATAACCGTCTTTATCGCCGTTACATCCTTCGCGCGCGCCCAGTTCCGATTCTGCCCTCTCTCGCTCCTCGCCTCTGTTCTTTCTTTCGCGCACATTCTTACGGACACACACGTATACGTACGAGCGCGTGCGTCGACTCGGGAGCTTTCTCGGGTTCGCCGCTGCGTAGGATCGCGGCGCCTTTCGCCGTGTTGCCGATATATGTGTGCGTGCGCCACCGTTGCTTCCTTCCGCTGAATGAAAATAATGGCGAATGTGTGCTGCACACTCGGCGTTTCCGAGTCGCACGAGCCGATGCTCGTTCACGACCCGCCAAAGAAAGAGGAACAACGACGTGCTTCGGAGGCGTCCGTGTAATACGGAGCCGCGGCATGAAAGTCGGCTGATACGCGTCCAGTTAAAATCGATTCAGCCAGCTATTTTTGCCCATTATATTGGAAGAGAGAAAGAGAAAGAGGCTAGCACTCTCTCATTTTCGCCTTCGGGCTGCCTCGGCGAAAAGCCGTGCGTTTCGCAAAAGCGCGCGTGTTGTCCGTCATCGCCTGGCGCCAAGTGTAAAAACATCTTCGCTAGGTGTTGCGAACACACAACATAACTAAATGTAACGAGTGACTAATAAGCCAGCCATGCGGCAGCAGCTGCTCGTTCGATTCTTCTCGCGGCGCGCCGAGCGGGAAATTCGATTCGAAGCCTGGGCCTGTAAATATTTATGCTCAAGAGACGCTCGACCGGCTCGACCATTTCCGACTTCTTTTCTCCTGGGGCTCTTTTCGTAATTTCGTGGCGAAATCTTGAGATTCGCTCGCGCCAGATGGCGCCGCGTATGCCTACGTACGCGGCGTATATGTGCTCTGACAGTGATCGCTCTGTCTCGCGCTAATAATGCATTTTACGGAATGTTGATTATCGTGCCATTGTATAACGATTTGTAAGGAAGCTCTGCTCGATTGTTGATGGCCGCATAGAGTCTCCCTCTGACGCCACAAAACATAAAGAAGAAGAAGAAGAAGTAAGGAAGCTCTAATTGTTCCCGGGTCGTAAAGTGGCCGACTCTGGGAAGCGAATTTATAATCGTTGCCTACGTGTTTCGCGTTTTGCGGTTTCTTCTGTCCGCTTAACGAGTTTCACACGCGTTGATTAATATTATTGAATGATGCTCGTTGAATTTCAGCGTTTCGAGTGATTCATTCGGGAGTAAGAATTTAGCGAACTCCAGTCGTTCCTTTCGAATGTAAAACGGAAAATTACCGCTTCGTAATCGCATACCGGTATAGGAAAAAGTTAACTCTCTTGCATTCCACGATAATGACTGCTATAATAATAATAGCGGATCCTTCTCTCGGCTCATTAAATAAATCAGGGCGAAAAAATTTTGCCGGTATATTAAGGAAACCTCGATTTGCTCCATGCACATTTCCTTTATACACGAATAGATGGATGAAACGAGAGTCTGTAGATATAATCTCCGCAATTCGAGGGGGGGGGGGGGCACTCTTCCACGACTGTAATCATTAATATACAATCATAATAATAATAGAAGGACAATAACAATAACGAAAGTTTTCCGAACAACTCTCGCCCTGCAGGGAAACGGTTTTCGCGTTTAATCGTTAACGAGGAGTGAGAGAGAGAGAGAGAGAGAGAGAGAGAGAGAGAGGAAGGGATGAGGTCGCTAGTCAGTGGCGGCGGCGCCGAGGGGTGGGGATCGAAGCGAGGGAGAGAGAGAAAGAGAGATGGAAAATCGCGGGGTGGAAACGTCCAAGGCGGTGGCACAGTGAGTCGACGTGGTGGTGGATAAAGAGAGACCGAGAACCTCTAGGGGAATCTGTCAAATTCGGTCGGGCGCGCAGCGGTCCGGGGCCAGCAGTGTCACTGGTAGTGTCGGCAAAGTCGCACCAGCCAGGTTAAGCTCGCGCATCGCCCCCCCAGCCTTTTTTTACACGTACCTCCGAGCTTCTGCGAGCAGCTCTCTCTCTCGAGTGTGCGCGCTCTCTTTTCGCGCGCGCGGACCTCGACGGTAAGAGAGAGAGAGAAAGAGAGAGCGTCTTTCCTCCTCGCGAGTTACATGTGGCCTTCTGGCGGCGCTGCTTCGAACTAACGCCGCTGAAGCAGCCCTTTCGCAGGGAGTTTTATTCAGCTCGGCTACGTACGCACACGTCGATTAATCTCTGCCGCCCGTTCAGCTGTGTGCCAGTTCGTCGGCGACAAAAGAGTCGCGCTAAAAACAACGGAGAGAAAGGCCGAGGAACTTCAGGTGTTAACCCCGCGGCGTACGGTGGGGCGTTTTCTCCAGCTCGATTTACAGGCGCTGTTGTTAGTTTTTTAATTCTCAAACGCGCGCGAGTGTGTCCACTCGAGTGACAAGAGAGGAAGCGCAGCAGCAACCGCTCGAAATACAACATGGTAAAATAGAATAGTTTCTCTGTGTATGTATGTGTGTGTGCGTGTATGCCTATATATGTTGAAGCCCATCGCGTGTTTATTTACTTTTTCTTTTATCGGCTTCGGTGAGACGGCAGACTCTCTCTTGGATCGATATAATGTAAGGCTCGCGCAGTTCATAGGAGGTGTGCCATCGGCGTTTATTTTCCGGCGTTTTTCAACTCTTCTTCCGACGAAGGGGAAGCGGGGTTAGGAGGGAGGATGGCAGTGCCTTGGGGCCCCGGAGAACGGGGCTAATACTAAATCGAAGAGCGAAAAGGCGAATTACGAGAGGAAACCCGTCGTCGTCGTCGTCGTCGTCGTCGTCGTCGTGGTAGTCGTGTGTGCCAGTGCCTCTCTCTCTCTCTCTGCGGCGTGCGGCGATCGATATCCGTCGTTCGCAGACTATGGAGAGTCGTGGCTGTTCGCGACCCTCTTCTCTATTTATTACGAAAATAATCCATCGCCCCTTGCCCGTGGGAAAAGCCGAGCAACCCCCGCGGCAGGCGTTCCACGAGGAGATTCTTTCTCCCGAAGCTCGTCCGTGCGACGAGGGGGGTTGAGAGAAAGAGAGAGAGAGAGAGAGAGAGAGAGAGCGAGAGCCCCGGCGAAGGGGAAGGGAGTCGGCCGAGACGACGCGGATGGAGAATAATCGCGGTGGTACCCCGACGAAGCTTTGACCCACTTTCGTCGGTGGTGCTTCCCTCGCGCCCGTTGCGTTTGGATTTCCCACCCCTCGGCCCCCTTCCCGCCCTGGTATATAACCACAGAGAGAACCCTGGCTAAAGCTCGGCTAGTCGAGCGCGATCCCTCCCCTCCCTCACTCCCGTGCCCTCCGTAGGAGAGAGAAAGAAAATGCGACCCCTTCGATTTTTGTTTCTCGCGTTTAGCCCCCCCGTCGGTGGCGTTATTCCCTTCTTTTCCCATAAGGGCATCCGCTCCTCGGCGCCGGGAGCCTCGACGAAGGAGCGGAGAGATTTTCCTCCTGGCTTCGGGGTATTGGGCGGAGAGAGGTTGTACTCCGCTGCTGCTGGTCGCCGAAAATCTCGAGGCAAGCGCACTATCACGCCTCTTTCTCTCTCTCTCTCTCTCGCTCTTTGGCCTCCTCCTCCTCTCCTCATCCGTATACGTATTGATTTTTCGCTTTCGCTGCGTTTTCCCCGAGAGTTTTCCTTACGTGGCCGAAAGCCGCTCTTTCATTCCGACGCTCTTTTTTATTCGCCGCTAAGCGCGATTCTCTCTCTCCGCGACTTTTTTTCCCTGCGGAAAACCTCCCCCCTTCCCCGTCCGGAGGGACGGGCTAATTATTCATGAAATTAGACCTCCGACTACATGCGGGGGTGGGGGGGGGGGGGTGTAGACCGCCTTAAAAATGAATGAACGCGTGTAGGGGTCGGATGTACCGTTACGTCGCGGCTTTGCTTTTTCGGCTGATTGCGGTTCGCCGAAGAATTACGACGCGTTTTTAGCCGAGGGTAAAGCGGGGTCGGGGAGCATTCGGCGGACGAAATAATTGATGCCCGTCGCTTACCTCGGGATTATCAGCGTCGTTCCGGGAATATGTTGTTGGAATGCACGAAGATTGGGGTGGCGTCTCTTCAATTATTCTGTCCAAATGTAATTAAACGCCACTTGGATAATATTAGCTCGGTGACATTCGTTTTGAGGAAGTTCTTGGGCAAAGATATTGAAGGTAGCCTCTTAACGACTACTTGTTTACGGCTCTTTTAGAATTTTCTTCAAAGCTTGCGGCGGTTTAACAATATTTATAATAATAAATCTCGAATGATTGCAGATATTACGGTTTTAAAACCATATTTTAATATATATCTTATTGATAAAAGTGACTCATGCCACAAGTGATTGTTAGATTATCATTATCTTCCTTATCTATTACACGCTACATTCATCTCAATGTGACAAAATTATACGAAAAAACGATTTAATTTAGGCGGCAATAAAAAAAAGTTTGCGTAAATTCTGACGTCATAGTTGAGCGCGCAGTTTGTATTTAAATTCTCATTCTTCGTATGCAATATTTACATATTGATTACCTCCTAAATATTTCGTAATAAGAGTAGCATCGGTTAGTGTTTATTATCAGCACTTGACACAGATTTTAAGAATTGATTGTGAGTCATTGATGTTCAATGTAGAGTATTCCAAGCGTATTTATCCGCTTAAAATCAGTGGGATGTCTAAAATAAAATACGTATTCTCTTTACCATTACGTATATCAACTTGCAAACATTCTCATTAAAATTAATTAAGAAAAATTAAATTTGCGATCAAACGGAGCTTCTTTTGTAAAAAAAAAAAAAAATTGTGTATTATGTACTATAAGTTTACGAATTTATTATTTAATTCGCAATATCAGAATGTTATTGAAACTTTCTTTTGAAAATAAGATGAAAAAATTATTAGGAAAGAAATATTAAAACAGAAGTTTTTACGTAAAGATTTAGTCGCACGATAAAACTTTGATGCACAAAGCGAGTAAATCTTTGTTTGAAGTTGACGTTCTTTGTACCTGAATTTTAACCGTCTAAATCTTCCAGAAACATTTTTATTTCATCCTTTGAAGTCTATACTGTAAAATCCTTTGGCAAAATGTAATTAATTTCGTTTTGAAAAATAAAACGTCTATACCTTAGCTGCTTCTTACAAGGAGAAGCTACCTGCTTTACGCCACCGATTTTAATCATTTTGATATATTTTGTAGAACATCAAAAATTTTTATTTGCTAATTCTCCGGTTTAAAGGGTGAAAATCACTCTTGAAGTTCACCCCCGAAAACAGTTTTTTCGACGTAACTTGGCTTAAAGTCAATATTTTTCGTGGATTATTCGTCCCTTTCATAAGAAGTAACCTCCATTTTGTTTCATTGAAAAATATTGATTTTAAGCCGAGATATTTCAAAAAAACTGTTTTCCTGGGTGAACTTCAGGGGTGATTTTCACCCCTTAAACCTGGGAATTAGCAGATAAAAAGAAATACGTATCTCTTAATTTTTGATGTTCTACAACATATATCAAAATGATTGAAATCGGTGGGGTACAGCAGGTAACTTCTCCTTGTTAGACTTTAGCAGCCGTAAAGAGGATTAATTTTTTACGACATCCATTTCCTCTGAACAATAAAAGAATTTAACTTTTTTTTCTCACTTTTTATCACGAAGATCTTATTATAATGAATATTACGAACACTTTTACAAATGCTTCATTAGTGATTTTTTTACGCCTAGAACTTCAATTTAAACTTTCAAGATAAACTGATTGAAAGTTTTTCAACACTAATCGTTTTATCTCCCTTTTTTTCCTGTTCGAGTGTACACTTTTGTTGCGGATAAATTTTTTATATCTCTACAAAACTAGTTTTTTCTACTTTCGGTATTCGCCGATAACACTGCATTTTCCTGAAAGTTTCAGTACGGTAACTTTATCTTTTTTTTTTCTTCTAAACAAAAAAAAATTTATTTAGCAGTTTCCGAAACGCCTCGCTCTATTCACCTCCGAATGCTTCGGTAACGAACAAAGGAATATAACTCGTCGTTACGAAAGAATTGGTATCTATCGTACATTTTCCCAGCCATTTCGCGAAACGGCGAACTAACTTCTCTTCCGTCCAAATCTTAATCCATTTCCGCAAAACTTTCCAGCTACTGTAATCCTCGACTTGGGGTTACTTGGGCACGAGCACAAACCGAGGACCAATCTGGCGCGTGAGAAAATTCGTGCGCCCCCGGAGATCGATATTGAGACGGGAGGGGGAGAAAACGGACCTTTCATCGACTGGCGCTCTTGCTTTTTTCCTCGTTTTGCCGGAAAGTTGGCACGAGATTTGAGTCGTCGCGCGATAAGCTGCGATTTAAAATGTGTATGGTTATTGATAATAAAAGAGATAGAAATTTCGTTCGTTCAATATTTAGAGTAGAATGAAAAATTTTTAAAGAAAAAAAAAAGTTGACGTTTCTGGAGCGTAAAAACATTGTAGCGGAACGTGTATATGCTCCTCTAAAACAAGCACAAAGTTCCCTCGACTAGACTTCCACACAGCGGTTCATTTCGTATACATAAAGTTGATGCTGCCGCAGTGCAAAACTTGTATAGCGGGTAAACTTTCGCCGGTTAAAAATTTAAAGCGCGCATTTGATCGTCGCTCGCAACCTCATACGTAAAAAGTAATGTCCAGTGTTACGCGTTTATCACCATACATTCGTCGTAATAATTGAACGATAAACGAAGATACGTCACGCTCGAGCGAATTATTAATTCCGACTTCTTCCCCGAGACGTCTCTTTGTTTGCGGTGAGATAACAAAAAAAAAAAAAAAAAACTTTTTATTGACGCACTCGCGCGATTGCAATACGGTTTGATGATGTTTTCACAACATTACGTAAGGAAATACGTGTCGGTCAAAAGTAGCCTCGAAACGACGTAGGAGCGCGAAAAGTTCTCTTCCGAGAAACGCACGATTCCTCAAAGCCCCCTCGGAACGGAAACAAAGCACGCGCGCCGCGCGCAATTGTCATCGACTTTCAACAATCTCTCTCTCTCTCTCTCTCTCTCTCTCTCTCGGCCTCCTCGGATTTCCAAAACAAAAATCTCGAAATATACATATGTTTTATTACCCCGCGCCTTTGACTCTCCGCCTCCCGGGACCTTGCAGTCTTTACCCGAGCGTAAAATTCTAAACGGCTGAACTGCAGCCGCGGCTAAAAACTCCGCTAAAAAGCAATCCTTGGAAATCGGGCAGCTCCCCCTCCCTCCCTCCCTCCCTCAATCCCTCCCGAATCTAGTCCAAGAAGTCGCGAGGCGCTGAACAAACGCGTCCATCGATCCCATTGAGGCGGCGGCGATATGCACGCGCGCGCGGGGTAAATCGAGATAAGACGGAGCGCGCGTCATAGGTTAAAGGGTTAACTGCGTTAAACTTCGCGCGCTCAAATTCTATTTCGATGCAGGCGCAGGCGCCAGTGTGCGATTTAATCGAATCGCTGCCGCGGTTTTTCTCCGCTGTATAACGATATCGCGTTCGCGTGGCTCTCCCGCGAGCGCGGGATATTTGTCGCGCCTCCGTCGCTTTCGGGGGGGAGGGAGGGGGACCCTTTTCGTCGATCGATCGCCTCGGGACTGTTCCTTTTCGCTTCCCCTTCCGACGGGGGGGATTTGCTTTAATCCGCGACTATTCGACGAAGTGAATATCTCTCTCTCTCTCTCTCGCAATGGAATCAAAAGCAATTTCGCAATTTACCGAACAAATGCAATTTGCAACTTCCGCTTAATCCCCGCTTGATTCTCTTTGAATATTTTTCCCGTCGGCTCTCGGCTCGAATGATCCGTCCGGATGATCTCGCGCGATAAGAAATCGGATTCGCCGCGAGAGAGAGAGACAACCTCGTAACGAATTTTTTCGGACGGAGCGAGAGAACGAGAAAGGAAAAAAACAAAAAAAAAAGAATTAGAAACGAGCGAGGCTGAATTTATTGGCGAGCGCGTTTTTCTGAAACGCCTAACCTTGTCCGCCAGGAAACTGCTCTGACGTTCGATGCTCACGTGCACTTATCGGTCTCTCCTCGATAGTGCCGTTTTTTCGCCTTGAAATTATGCCAGAATGTCTTTTCAAAGCGGCGCGAAAGCGGCATAAATAAGCGTTTTTGAATAACGTTCGACCGGACGTTTGTCGCCTTCTCGATAACAGCGTCTTTTGTTCCTTCTGCGAATTCTGCAAAATCCAACTTCCTCTCCTCCGGCGAGCGTTGCCGCTCCCTGAAATTTCACCTCGTTAATTCTCGGGGGCGCAGCTCGGGATTTAAGGCCAAAAGAAAGGCTGCGCGCCTTCCTTTACCCCCCTCGGGTAGCGAGCACAGAAATTTTCTTACTCAAGTCCGCTATCTCATTGCGAAAGGAGCGGGTTCCATCGGCGTCGCGCGCCCGCACAAAACAGCACATTGTGCGGCGGGATTCTTTTATGCGCCGGGGCGCATTCACGTTTTCTCGGTGATATATATATATATTCAGCCCGAGTTTTATTTTTTTGTGCCCTTTGGCGCGAATCGGACCGATCGATATTGACTCGTCGGCCGGCGCGGGTCGAGGTTTTCTAGGTCGCCTCGACTTTCTTGAGCTCGATTTCTGCGGGAGAGGACTGCGGCGATAACGTAGTATACGTGGAAAGGAACTCCGAGCTATTTCGAGCGAAAGCCGATTTGAATGTCGCGAACGTTGACGGAATATGTCCGCCGTGGAAAGGCAGCCTGCGTACTCTTCACGCTTTCGTTTCGAATTCGTTCTCGCCGCCTCGGGGAAACGAATGCATTATTATAGCCGCCTGCGGAACGGAATGTCGTCGATCGTCTCCCGCGGACAAAAAGAAGAAGCAATTAACCGGGAGCTTTCAGGCTGGAAACTCGAACGCTCGCTAAACAAACGAAGGCACACTGAATCAGCAGCCCGAGCGATCATCTCGGGCTCCGCAGTTAAATCGGAATTGGTCGGACGGTCGAGCGGAGCGAGCTAAACAAAAGGGCGGTAAGCGAAGCGCTCGGTAAAGGTCGACTCTCTCTCGAGTCTGCAAAGACGTTTGATTTCCGTCGTTATCCAATTAGCGCGCCGACCGCGGCTCCGATGTAGAAACCGTCGGGATAATTGGGGCCCCTCTATACCTCGCTAAAAGTGGCTCTATTAATTTCGCCCCGACGATTATGAGCTTTCATTGACGGCCGATTGCTTCTGCTTCTCTGTTGCTCAACAAACAGGCTGACCAGCTCACGGAAGAACAGATCGCCGAGTTCAAGGAGGCGTTCTCGCTGTTCGACAAGGATGGCGACGGCACCATCACCACCAAGGAGTTGGGAACGGTCATGCGATCCCTTGGACAGAACCCCACAGAAGCCGAGCTCCAGGACATGATCAACGAGGTCGACGCTGATGGTCAGTCGCAGTTTCTTTTTATTCGATTATAGCGACGCGATATTCGTTGGCCAATGTTAATTTAACCTTTTGAGCTGTGCGAAATTTAATTAGCGGAATTGACTTTTTGTTGTACGCGCCTTAATGAGACGACTCGGGCGTTTATTTATAGACTAGAGTCATTTAAGAAAAGAGAAAAAAAAAAGAATGAGACCAATTTACATTTTGACGGGTGACGGAATTTCTAATATTAGTAAAATTTGTCTTTCCGATAAGCCTATAATCAATTGTCGCTTCCAGGTAACGGCACAATCGACTTCCCCGAGTTCTTGACCATGATGGCGCGTAAGATGAAGGACACGGACAGCGAGGAGGAGATTAGGGAGGCCTTCAGGGTGTTCGATAAGGATGGCAACGGCTTCATATCGGCGGCTGAGCTCAGACACGTCATGACAAATCTAGGCGAGAAGCTTACCGACGAGGAGGTCGATGAAATGATCCGGGAGGCGGACATCGACGGTGATGGGCAGGTTAATTACGAAGGTGAGTACGCGCTGATTCGGCTTGCACTTTCTGTTACGTAAGCCGCAGCAGCACGACAGCGCGATGAGTAATTCGATCTCGGCTGACTAACAATCGCTAATGTGCCGCCTCTCTCTTCTTCTTTTGCAGAATTCGTCACAATGATGACATCAAAGTGAATCAACCATTGTGCTTGGGAAAACTCGCGACTTAGAGTGGTGTTGACGTACTAAAGATTTAAAAAAAAAAACAAATGAAGAATCAAGCGATTTAAAAAGAAAAAAACCATAAATGAAAAAACGTCTCAACCAAAAAGTGGAAAAATGTCTTGTATCAGGATGCAAAGGAGTCTTGAACACGAGATGCTAATGTCCCGTTCGACATGTATTAATCGTCGTTTACGATAAGTAATAAGGGCAATTAATATTATTTAATTCAGAGTCTACCAGCAAAAAATGATAAAAAAAAAAAATAATAAGTAAAATATGAATCAGTCGTTTTTCTTAGCAAGTGCGTGCGCGCGAGCACACACCTGTTAACAAACAAATGTGTCGTCAATATGCTTTTATTTGCAAACGATATATACAAAAAAAGGAAACTTTAAAAATATCAGAAAAGAACAAAAAAATTCGAGTCTATGTGTATCGCACGAGGGCACGCAACAACAAAAACAACAATAACAACAAATCAACAAGAACAACCAAAACGAAAACTTTGCATTTCCGCTTTCCTTTCCAACTTTAACTCACCCGATTTCCACTTGGCTCTTTCCTTAAATTTTCCTTTTTTGACAAGAAATATCACATTTAATGGAAAAAGGGAAGGCAAAAGGAACGGGCACCATAAGTGAAAATCATAATTAAAAACAAAAAAGAATATAGTATAGTAGATTTTTCCTTCACGTTTCTTTGAATAAAGTTTGATGCGCTTTCCCAGTCGAAGGTTGACCATTAGTCAGCGCTATAAAAGCAGAAAAAAAAATCTTCAGATGCAGATAATGCATTGATATGAACATACAACATCGCGTAATATAAAAAGATGGATCTTATTTGCGGCAATTCATCAAATTTTGTTCAAAGGCAGTGTAATTTTTTAAATAAATATAATGCATATTGAAATAAATTAGGATTAAGTCCTCCCATTACTGTTATTATTGCTATACATATCGAGCTTTCCGAAACCTCTTTTCTCTTTTTCTTCACCACGCTTATAAATAATTAAAGAAAACAATGTATTTGCGACCAAAAAATAAAAAAATATAACAAAAATGAAATATAAAATTTAATAATCGTTCCAACAAAACAATGTTGACGTCAAACGTATCCATAAATTTTTCAAATCTTGTCATCCATTGGTTTCGCAGTCAATTAGAATAAACCTTTCCGTTTTTGTAAATGCCTGTCTCATCCAATTTACTTGTCTGAATACACATACAATGTTGTAATGCTGGTTATATAAGATCTCTCGACTAATAAACTTAAAAAAGTGGATATTAAAATAAAAAAATTTCGCAGAACGGATTCGCTCGATATTTCATAACCTAAAGTAAAGTGTGTAGTGTCTGGTAATTTAATTTATATAAGTAAAAAACGCTGAGAAATGTAAAAAAAATATAAAGTATCGTATCGACGAACTATTACAAAGTTCTAAGGTGAAGAGCAGCAGTGCGAAGCCTGAAAGAGTTTGATAGAGCTACGATTTATATGTGAACTTTTGTGCTGCAAAAGCGTCGCATTTTCAACCATATAAATTAAAGTCAAGCATGAAAACATCGAAAAGTCGAAACTCTTTCTTTTTCATTCTAGATCTCGACTTTTTTAAAAAAATGTTTCCATGTCTCAAAGTTCCATCGAGCTCGTTCGAGTTAAGAGAGAAAGTTTAATTAAAAACAAGGCAAAAGCACTCGGCTCGCAAAACTCTTGTCTGTCGGTTGCCTTTACGTATCTGTTAAAAAATCGTTTCTTTCACTTCTTCGATCGAAACTTAGATAGCGGTAATTTCGTATATAAAGTTAACGGGAAAAAAGATATCTAGATCGAACCCTCGGCATTCCTATATTGAAGGTTTTTCTCGAATATTCTAAATAAAGAAAATAAATAAGCAAAGAGCGGTGCGCGATTATTGCGCATGTTCGCTTCCTTCGCGTCGTTGTTTTTTCTTCGAGGTGAGAGAATGAATAAGAATATAAAAAAAAAAATCGTGTGTATTAAAAAAAAGATAATGGAAACTATAAAACAACAGCAGAAAAAAAAATGAAATAAATAATAAATAACGTCGACACCACTTTTCGTAAAATCACGAAGCAGATTGTAAGCACGAAAGGGAAAGAGCGTGAAAGAGAGTGTGAACGTGTGAGGGAGAGCGAGAGAAAGAACGTGAGAAAGTGCGCACGAGAGAGAGAGAGAGAGAGAGAGAGAGAAAGAGAGTGAGAGAAAGAGAAAGAAAGAGCGAGAAAACGTAAGAAAGAGATTTAACAAAAAACAAAGTAACAATTTAAAATCGGTTGGTGCACTTCCTAGGGATGCCAGTTATGAATGTAGGCGGTGTATAACATTGAAAGACTTGCGCGTGCGATTTACCGCTTCCCTTTAAGCCGGGTGGCGATAACACGTCGTTTACTTAAAAAAATAAAAGAACATTAAATGAATGCGAGCAAGCAAAGCAAAACACCGAATGAGAAAATATATTACATCAAATGTGTCGGTGGTTCAGTCATAATATATATGTAATATATATTATATATAATTAAATTTAATGAAATGAACAGGAATTCCTCCATAGTCCTTTATTATTACTTATTATTATTACTATTATTATTAATTATTACTAATTATTATTATTACGATTATTATTTAAAACGTGAAAAGTTGATGGCGGTGATGATTATGATGATGATGAGATGATATGCTGATGGTGATTATGATGAGGTGATAATGATGGTGGTTGATGATGATAAAAAAAAACAATAAAAAGTGATAAGAACGTACTTGTATTTCTGGTGACCTAGATTGCATTGATCATTAAAAAAAGAAAAGCAAAATAAATGTATCGTCATTTTTAGGTCACAAGATATGTTGTTTCTTTCCTTGGCGAATGCTCCTTTATATACTATATCAATATATTTCGGCGATTATCGACAATTATGTATGGCGAATGATGAATCTTTCAATAAAGCACATGGCACTCTATCGATTAAAAAATAAACATCAAGAAATAAGAGACATTTTCAAAACACTGAAACTTAACCGCGAAGTCGACGGATACACCCTGCTGATACATCATACCAGTTATATTACCTGCAGCCTTTTTGTCAATGCTCAGTTACTTGTAGAAAATGGAGTTTCGTTATACGCTATATATGTGAATCGCTGTAAATATACAGATTTTTCGCTAACTTTTTTATTTGCATAATCAAACGAATTTTCCTCCTTTTTACATTTGAACAAGCGCTGCTTTTCCTTCGGCTATTTTACTATTCTTTTGCAACATGTCACCCCTTCACACACCGACGAGCTTTTTATTTTTTGCTTCTTAAAATAAAAGTTTACCAACCATGTGTGCAAACAAGCTTTTATTTATCGAAAGAAACCATTTCTTTTCATTTACTCAACGCCGAGGAAGGACTCCCGCTGCTGCTGCAGTTTCATCACAGTTAGACTGCGAGAGAAAAATAACGAGAGAGGCGAGGGCGAAAAAGCAAGTTTCCGCCGAGAGATAAATAATCTCCCGCTCGCGTGTCTTCCGTTAACGCAACGATAATAAGACGATGAACAACTGCTTCGAAACCTACATTCCAAGTCCCTTTGAAACGAAAGGACCGAAGGGTCGAAAATCTGAAGTTCCAAGCGCCCGAGAAATGTCATTAATCAACGCGCGCGCGCGAGATCAAAGATTGAAAGAGAAAGAGCGAGAGAGAAAGAGAGTCGGTGCCGCTGCACTTTGACGAGTTCACGAGTATATATATAGAAAGCGGGGGTGATGTTATTCGATCGATGTTATATCGTGTGCCACCTCTCTCTTTACCTACATAACGTCTCTCGCGCTACTTTGAGAAAATTAATGCCCGTGAACGCAATAACGTTAATGCAGTTTCGAGCCCGCGCCAATGACGTACGTCGGGCGAAACTTATGAAAAGAAAATGTTTGTGCCGCCCCTCCTGCCCCCCACCCTCCCTCCGCGCACGTGTCCCGGGCTCATCATCTTCCAAGGCGGCACGTGCACCGAAGGATTTCTGTTTTGATTAAAATTTTTCGAAAATGCCAAGTCTATCTTCTGCTAAATTACGTTTTAGCTTCTTATTGTTTTGTGGGCAACGTTCGTTCTCTACCAGCTGCAGGGTTTGACGACGTTGAAAGCTTCATTTGCATTGCATTAATTTATTTCTGGACTTCAAAGGAAGTAATTATCGCTGTGGAATGCGAGCAGCATTATTTTTATATAAAGAGGCCTGATTTCAGATTTAATTAGACGTACCTAAATTAAAAAAGAACAGTAATTAATTTTTTAATCAAATTTATGATTTGATGAAAATCAGTTTTTCAAAAGCTTTAATTGTCGGATGATGAAAGTACTTTTAAATTTATTTTTATTTTTATGATTAATTATTATTTGAAAATTTTTAATAATTTTGATTGTATAAATAAATGTCGTTTTAAATTTATATATACATTTGTTTGTCTTCTCACCGTATATGTTTGTAAATATTCAGCAGTAGTAGTATTATCTTGGCACAGGGATTATACGCTTTCACTAAACTTTGAATCCAAGTCTAATAATAGATCTATTCGGTATAATATTGAAGGCTTGTAAAAATTTCGAGTAAGCTATTTTATATTATTGTCGATTTTAATAATAGATTATTGTAATTATTAAAACAATATTTTCCAATTTTTCGAATTTGTTATTAAAGAATTGAAGAATGTTAGATTAATTTTTTTAATACATGTTTTTATTTAATTCAGTATTGATACTTTTTGCAGAATAAAAAAATGAATTATTAATTAATTTATATACTTATAAACGTTTGATTTTATTTTAGTTTTTTAAACAATAATATAAATTAAATAAATCATTGCACACAGAGGGTTTCAAAATATTAAAATAATTTATTGACTCTTTCAAAAAAGCAACTAATATAAACATTCTCATATTTTCATTTTAGTATAGTGAATATATAAAAAGTACAGTTACAGATAAACTATTTTAAAATATTAAATAATATGAACTTTTTTCAAACAAAACAGTTACATCTTTAAAGAAAACGTAAAGAAACGTTTTTATTTTACAATCCAACATGCGGAATTATGCACATACATTTATTGCCTGCTATTAATATTAAATTAATTGCATTAATTGTTACACTAAAGTTAAATTATATAAATTCTGTCCCTGTTGCCTCCGCTATATCACTATTGTTACAATATTCGTCGCCTTTCTATATCAATAGAAAACTTCACAGCACCTTCACATCATTTTCCGCCCTTTTAAAATCGTTGAATATTTCGTGAAATTCTTAATAACTACTTCTTGTATGCTTATTACAAAAAAACAATAAAATAAAATTTTTACAAACTATTGTCGAATTAGAAAATCTCCAGATTTTCATAAAGTGTATTACTTAAAATTGTTTTTACAAGATATTTTCGTAGTTATTATTTTATACTCTCCTGTAGTTGCACGGTTACAAGTGCTTAAATTTCTTTACATAGTAGCATTAATAATTAATAATATTAATCTTAATTAGAATTATATAATTTTATTAAAAAATATTAATCCATGGTTTTAATGAATTCAACTGCTGAGCAGAACTGTGTCCACCAGTATTGGTCTTCTCCTTCCAGTCTATTTCCATAAAAACTATTCACATACTGTATTGTTGACAGTAATGATGGTGGATTAGTCTAAAAATGTATTTAAATTTAATAGGCTTAATCAACGTTACTAAAAGTAATAAAACAATACTTAATAAAAACATCAAAATAATAAAAACTTGAAATCCAGAAAAAGTAATTCACTGAAGTACCGAAACAAAAAATACAGAATATTAAGAAATTGAAATATAGAAATAAATTTATTTGCTTATAAATCAAAGTACCGAGAATTTATAACGTTATCGATAACAGTATCTAAAATAAAAATATACTGTTTATGTTAAATAATCAATCAATTCGTTTCAAAGGCATAAGAAATCAAATACATAATATAGAAGAAGCGCATTTCAGATTAAATACGATGGTAGTTGATATTTCAAGTTATTTTAGTTAAATTATCACACTTCTTTTCTCAAAGAAGAATTTTTTGTATTTTAGAAAAATTATTTTATAAGTTGATTTGGTATTTCAGTTCTCGTTAATTATTATTTCTTGTTTTCAAATGTTCAGTATTTCAATATTTTTATAGATCTATTAAAATTATTCTTTTGCGATAATTTTTCTGATTTATTAATTGGCCTGGTTTATTTTTATCCAACTCACCTTAATGATAACATAGACGAGCACTGGAATGAGATCGTCAGCTGCGGGAATTCCACGCTCAGAGGCCATTGATAGTAAATTCATGATAGTAGTAGAACAATGAGAGACACATACTAGCTTGTCACGTGGCGTTTTATAAGCTGAAATAACAGCAAGCTCTGCTTGAGCATAAGGCCACGGACACTCGTAATGGTAGATTTTGGGAATACGTAAATCTTTATGATTTGGTGTGACTATTTTGGCCAATTTTTTAATATGATCGTGAAAGACGTGATCGCGGTGGATATCACCATCGCCGTTTGGATACAGGGCATTCTGGTATACGGAGGCCATCAATGTTCGTTCCACTACTACTCTAGCTAGCTCGATTTGACTGATGCTTGCAGCTGTTTGGGATAAAATGCGGATAAGATGTGAAAACTAGTGTTAATTTTATAGTAAAAATATTTTTTCAAATACTTAAATAATTACAATGATTCAAAGGTTTGTCAAGATAAAGATTTAAATATTTAAATTATTTTGAATTCAATGTAAGTGATTACCTTGCCACATAGGATCATTTTCCATTTCTATGTGTAACCTGTTTAAGAAGTTGTCTACTAAATCTTGTTTCTCATCAGCTACAGTCAATTTTTTGAATTCCTCTACAAACCTCTGGACGTGCATTTCACGTTTTTCTAAAAATACTCTGACACACACTGAAACTAAGTGACTATTTACAGCATCTCGATCGCACTTTACTCGTTCTCCTAATCTGTATAGAAAAGTAATATATGGGTTTTAAATTAATTTTATAACATGATAAGTTTTTTAAATTCTTAAATATAATTTTGCAATTTTTAAAAATATTTATAACAGTTTAACACACACCGTATAAAAGTAGACTAAAAACTTTTAAAATAAAGTTGAAATGCTGGAAAATCCTATCAATGATTTTAAAACCTTTTTAAATACGTTTACAATTATTTTTAAAATGAAAAAAATTGCATTTGATAACAACAACGGACCAGGAAAGAAAAAAAGGTGTCTGTTCTGGAGGCGTGACTTTTCTTATATAAATATATAAACAATAACAAATTTAATATATATTAAAGCGCTAGATGGAAAGATATTTTTTAGTCAATTAGAACCTATTTTTTAATGAATATTAACTTACCGATCTAAATGTGCCATTGTAGACAATAAACCTTGCCGACATCTAATTAAATAAGCAATATAGGGTGACCGTTTCTGATAATCGTCACCGAGGGACTTGAATAGTTTTCTACATCCATCTTCGTTAAATAATCTAACACAGCGAAGAGTTTCGTGAAGATGAGCGATCAACGCTCTGTCTTGCAAATTTATAGCTTCAGCTAATTGAAGTTGAAGGAAAGCGACTAATTCGTTCTCCTTCTGCATCCAAGAATTTCTCTGTAATTAAAAGATTATTTGTTTACTGAACAAATAATGTGCCTCATGCAATAAATAAAAATATAATCTATATTTTTTTAATATAAACATTTTTTTATAAAATTTTTTCCAATCAATTACCTCAGAAATGTTTGTCCATGGAACGTGTTGCAAATCTGCTGTACTAAGAACCATTCGAAGTTTTCTCTTAGCATCAACAAAAGCAAAGGAAATTTCAATATTGTTGGGATCTATGAAAAGTCTTTCATCCTCTACTTCTTTTGTTCGTGACTGTGTACTTTCAACTGACGCTGTATCACTATTGGCACTCGGTTTCCTCCTGTACTTTGCTAAAATATCATCTGTGGTATCTGAAGAAGTAAAATAATACATTTATTACAATTTATAAAATAATTTGATGAAAACGTTATATAAGCTTTTCAGAAATCAAAATATATGATTTATTTATTTATGATTGTCTTACCACTATTTACACTGCAGGTAGAAGTAGCATCTTCAGACATTAGTCTACGCATTCTATGTCTGTTTCCATCTCCGCTTGCTAAACTGCCATCGTTTCCCGAGTCAGACAGTCCGCGTTCGTAACACCTGGATATTTCATCCGGCCCCCTCAAAGATTTACCTCTGCGATTGCGCAACGACATCTTCAGCTTACCGAAAAATCCTCGCTTACCCTTTTGATCATCATCAAGCATTTCTTTATCTCCGCGTTCAGCTGTCATGTCGAAGCTGATACTTTTGGGTATAGCACCTGTCGAGCTTGATGGCTTTGAACAGTTTGGAATTACACTGCCATCAGTCACGTCATTATTGTTACAATTGCTGCTGCAAACATTGTTGTTGCTTGTTGCTCCTAGAGGCAGTGGAGAAGTGGAGTCTGTTGGTTGGTTGTTCGTGCTGCTACTGCTGCTGCTGGCTCTGGCGGCCCGGGTATCGGAACCAGAACTGCTGCTCGATGTAAGGCTCACTGTACTCAATCGTACAATTATGTCACCATTTCCACCCATTAATTCACCCAAGTCCTGTGCGAGCAAATTTAAAAATATTTTAAAGTAGTAAAAAAAGTCATAAAAAATCATAAAAAAGTAGTAAAAAAATAGCTTTTAACTACTAGTATTAAGTACTACTGTTTACTTACCGATTTTATATCACCGTTGGGTAGTTTTAGATTTGACGTTGTTGGCGGATTTATATGATTTGCAAGCAAGAGTGCAGGAGCTACGGCTACAGCTCCGATATGATTACCGGCGGCAGCATCTTGTCCATCATCATTTCCGCTTTTAGCTCCGTCGATTTGCAATTTATCGATAAGTTGAACGAGACGATCGTCTCCCATAGATTTTCCATACATTCCGTTCCTAATACTGTTGGCATTATTATCAACATATTCCATCGTACTGCGTCGATAATCTGACCTTGTACCGCCACGGCCCGTAACATTTGACGATGAGGGTGAGAGTGGCGTTGTCGGTGATGAGGGTACTGTCACTATTGATCGAGCCAATGCTTCTTCTCGAATTGGCCGGAAAAACGTACCCGAGTTTTCCATCACTGTAAATTAAGGAAACAAACATTATTATAAATATTTAATCATTTTTAATTTGAAGAGTTAAAAATGGACATATTTTAATATTTTAATAATCCAAAATTTTCTTACATTGATTAACTGGCGGTGGCGTATCTTCTCCTCCTTCTGGTTCACCGCGACTTTCAATTTCTGATCTTGCTGTATCGTCTGACCTAAAATAGATTAATATTTTTAATTTACATTTCATAACACGACATTCGCCTAAAGACACGCCTCCAATGCGACACTTCTCCAAAAATAAAATTTGTTATCCAATGACCAAAATGATTATTTCTTTAGTAATGTCGCTATTGGAAAAATATCGTTTGAAAAATGCCTTTAGATAAAGTGTCTTTTGGAGAAGTGTCTTCAGGTGAGATGTCGTAAACTCTTTATATTTATAAATAACGCTAATGAGAAATACGTTTTTTGTAATTCGAAATACGGAAGTACAATATATACAGCGTGCCCATTAGCATTCCACTTATAATAATATTATTCAAAATAAAATTTACCTTGCAACGCTAGCCGTATCGTCAGTGTCAACCTCTGTCATTCGCTCAGAATCACTAGCAAGTACATCTGTGCTCCATGCTTCTGAAGCAGTTTCACTAACATCCAAATTTACTTGCGAAGATTCTGTAATAAGTGGAGGTTGTGCAGGCTGCTCTGCTGGTGGAAGAAAAGGAAACCTTTCCTGTTGCTCTATTAACTCGCTATCGGAAGCTAAAACGTCTGTTGACCATGTATCCGAAACCAATGAAACAGTTTCATCTCCTAAGAAGAAAATAAGATTATTATAATTGTAAATAAATAAAGAAAATTAAAATAATAATGATATTATATTTATTTCCATACCTTCCATAAGTTTTTTTATTTCAAATTTGCAAAACTTATCGTCAATTTCAGAACGACTTTGCTTTGCAGAGATAGTTGGCGGTGCAAGTTGGCGGTTTTCACCTGCACCACGACCATCATCACCTTCGGTAATTTGAGAAGATGGAGTATCTCGACCTAAGAATAAGAGTAAAAAATTAAAATTTTATAATCACCATTACAAAAGAAATTGCGAGTTCGATAGTTGTAAAAATTTATCGAATGTAAGAGAGGTGTGGGTAGATGCTACCAATGTGGATATCTCAAGTCAGTAAGACAGTGACTTTACTGATTTTTCTATCTGATAATTTTTATTTTTATTATAAAAAAAATCCAATTATTTCAATTATTCGACCATATTGATAGATTTCTTAAGGATAAACTAAAACTAAGTAACTAACTTAATTTACAGAAAACTGATAATAAGCTGCAGCTTAATCAGTCAAAGCTAAATAATTAGCATATATTAAGCTATATTTGTAGCCATATATTGATGTCTCAAGGAAAGCTTTCATACGTTCTACTGTATTAGTTTTCTTGATTGTATTATAGCGTAATTTTGTACAAAAATGTAATTGTTTCATTTGTGTTTTACAGTACCCTGAAGAAGACCATTGTTGTGGTCGAATTATTGAATCCTATTTATAATAACCAAAGAATTAGACATCAAACCAATTACTGTCTTTTCTTACATTTTTCTTTAATATATTAAAAATTATAAAAAAATAAGATTAAAATCTACCGGATATATTTGGTGTTCCTCTACCAGATACGTTCGCTGAAATCATATCTGATAAATTATCGTTTTGATCTTCAGTTTCTAATTCCAACGACGAAGCAACACTATGATTTGAAGCTGCTTCAGATACAGCTTCTAAATTATCTGAAGTATTACCAATAGATCCTTCAAAAAGAACTGAAAAAATATGTGAAAAGTTTTTAAGGGCACTAATTATAATATTTTTTGAAAATTATTTAAAAATTATTTATTAAATAATTAATGTAGACTATCAATGAAACAATGTAATTACCTTCATCATGGGATAAGGAAAAACGAGTTCGTTTTTCTTGAGTTTCAATTCTATCTCCGTTACTTTCTTGACCATGATTGTGTCCATTAGTGAGTTCTCCAGGAAGATTTATTGTCATGGATGCAGCATCAATATTTCTTTGCATACATAAAACCTACAATAAAAGAAATGAGACTTATAGTATTTAAATAAATGCTTGAAAATTATTATTATTTAAAAATATTTTAGTAAAAATTTCATTTAGAGAAGTTATATTGATTTAAAATGCACACCTTTTGTTCACTTAGAAGTCCTACTGATTCTCCAACTATTGGACCAAAAGGTATTATTAAAACTCCGAGCGGAGTTTTATCTGACGTTTCATCTTCTGGTCCTGAAGCTCCATTTGTATCATCTCCAATATCTGATGCAGAATTGTTACCAGTAACTCGATTTCCTCGATTTCTGTTTACTGCATAATAATTCAATATTAGATGTAGTTAACATTTATTTTATATTTTAATTGTTTAATATAAACTAAAGAAAGATTTTCTAATTGGTTAAAAATAGTTTGTCGTCCACAGGCTAATATTGTAATATGCCATAACTTTTATGTTTCAACTAGACTTAATTTATTTGCAAGTATTAAAACAATTTATTCAAAAAGTAGAACCAGAAATAAGAACATATCGTTATCGAAAATGAACGAAGTTATTTATAATAAAGATAGTAAAATTATGGAAATCAAAATTTTTAATAAATTACAAAATGAATAGAAAATATCAGTAAAAAATAGAATTACAAATAAAAAATAAAAAATTGACCATAAAATATACATTTATAATGATTATATTCAATATAAATTTTTCTAATTTTATTAATTTTAAAAGAAACTTTTTTTTATCTTATTCAATCTCTATTTATGTTGCCTGGGCTTAACAACGACGGTTAAAAGAAATTTAATCTCGGAAATTACTAGGTAGAATATAATTACATCGCAATATAATTAGAATTATATTAAAAAGTGATATAAACATAAGATTACAAATAATTAGGCTGTAACTTTAAAGTTAGAATGTAAGTATTAGTTATTCTTATATGCTGATGTTAGCTGCATTGTGTACTATGCTTTTAAATAAATAAAAAATACTTTACCTTTTCCTAAAAGACCACTTTTCTTATTTGGTGTCTCTGGAGATACATTATTCGTTGTCTTACTAGCATTAAAGACACTCGAAGGCAATTGCGAAAGCATATCACTAAGCTGCTTTTGATCAAAAGCGTTCGCTAATGGCGACACTATTCCATTTTCCCCTTCCTCTTTGGATGCCGCTGCTACGCTATTTACGGATTGCAAAAATATTACCAAATTATTTAATTCGGTTTCTGTAAATAAAGCTGCAGATCTTGATAGTCCCTGCAGTTTGTTGGCTTCAATAATGCTCGGTTTTTCGTCGAGTTCATCCATTGCTCCATCCAACATTGCATCCAATATGGATGAAATTGAATCCTTCTCGAATCGCCGGTAAAGATCGATCACCTAGAAAAATAAAATAAAATTTCAGTTAAAAATATCTTATTTAAAATTTTTGTTTAATATGTTGATTTCATATATACACTAACGATATCTCCTTACCTTGGGATCTATGCTTTGGTATTTGATGAGGGAAAGCATTTGAAGTATCTGACCCACTTGCATAAGATTAAAACGCGCAACATAACTGATCGGTGCATCTGTTATACCGTAGGGTTCGGGATTTACGATCGCTGGGCAAATGAAGTAAGTAAATACAAGATCAGTGCACATTGCATGTATTTCTTTAGAATCAACATTGCTATTCTTATGCAGTAATCCAGCCATTTGACGCACAAGCCAGCAGACACATGTCGGAAAACAGTGCATGTTTTCCCGAATGCTGACTATAAATCTTTGAGCTATGCGTACCAATGAATTTACCTGCAAAAAATTTCATATTTGATTAGTTTGTAGACAAATTTTGCTTTACCTATTCATCAAAAAGTATTATATTAAAAAAAATTACTATAATAACTTTTGAAAAAGTTCAATTTTAATAAATTTAAAAAGTATTTAAATTAATTATTTTTAAATGACTTACTGTCCAATGCCTATATCGTTGCAATTTTGTTTGATATTCAACAGTACCTTCCTTGCCAAATTTTTTCAGTCTCTCACTAGGAGGGAATCGTATTGGTGCTTTGTCTGGATCAATGTCAAGGAACATCTCATCTTCCATCAATAATTGCATAATAGGTCCATTTAAAGCAGCAGTTAAAAATAGTTTAGCAGAAAAAAGGCTCTCGTGAAATACAGAATAAAATCTTGAAAAAGCACAAGTTCCATGTCGCAGTAGTCTTCTAGGGTTATCTGATGGAACTACTTGCAATAACATTAAATGCCTCAGTAGTTTTAAAACTAAAACTTTATCTTCGGGTAACAAACAACTGCCATAAAGTCCACTGGCAAGAGATTGAATGATATTTTGCATCATTTCTGGCACAATTTTGTCTCCTTCCACTAAACAGGAAGCAAGAAGTTTTGGTGATTTACGAAGAGAAGATAAAAATTCCCCATAAGCTATACATGACTGGTAACGTAATTGTTGAAATGCATCAATAAATCTAGAGTTTTCCAAAATATTTGCTCTTTGACAGCATGATGCTGGAGTACAATCTGGCCTTGCTACAATTAATCGGTTTAAGTTTACTCTTTGTTGTGCTGTTATCCATGCTTGCTGTGCTAGTTCCGATGATAAGCATAACACCTGCAACATAAAAAAATAAATGTAATAATGCACATATAAATGTATCTGATTCATTGCATTTTACTTATTTATTACCAGAAAACAATTATATGTAATGATTTCCTGTGTTTTTACAGGTTACATAGTAATTCCTACTGACATATAGGTAAATTTCCCTGCATTATTTAGCCTAAACTATATAAAACTTAAAACTAGAACTTAGTTCTAAGTAATATTATTTGTTTTAAATATTTAAAAGAATACAACAGCATACAACATTTATCCAGTTTCATCTAGGTCCCTTTAAAACTTTATTAAGTTGATTGTTTGACTTGCAAAGGGGGACCTTGTTAATACTAGATAAAATTTATTATAGGATGCACAAAATTTTAATACACAAAAGTAAACCAATACAACAAAAGTGTATCTTATAAAACTTATTATTAAAAATTTATTAACAGCGCAAATTTATAAACATTTTTGTTTTATTAAAAATATTAAATAATGTTTATTAATTAAAGTAAGTATTTATAATTTATTAAGTATTGTTTTTTAGAATTTTTATTTCACTTTTATTAAAACATTTAAAATATAACATTTCTTTTGTTCCTATTACCAAATTTTGTTTGCATCTATTTTATTTTTGACATTGTGAGAAAGACATAAGAATAGCTTTAATGAAAAAGTTTGCAATTCAATTAAGAACGTGATGCATTTAATAAAATGCAAGTAAGTTTTAAAAGTTTTATAATACTTACTCTTTCATTCAAAGATTGTAAATTTTGTTGTTCTGAATTGACAAATAGTCGTTCTTGGCGTAAATGTGCAGCTAATTCCACCATGTCCCATTGCAGTGTCCCTAAAGACTCAACACTATTTACTGAAGACATTATGTATAACTATCTGAAAATAGAACATGCACAAATTAGTTTAAATTAAAATAATTTGAGAAAATTAAAAAGAATTTAAAAGTAATAAAGTACAACTTACAGTTTATAAATAGTAGTTCAAATTTATTATGAAAAATACTGTACTATGCTTTACCCATTTTTAAAATATCTCCATTTAATAAAATTTAAATCTTGTTTATCTACTTTTTTAGTCAAGCACTGTTTCTGCAACTTTGTTTAAGGAAATAGCAATAACTCAAACAGCTACAATGAACAGCAAGTAAGCAATGCATAATTTCTTCGAGCATATAGTCTGTGTATATAGTCTACGTCTAATAGGTAACAATAATACCATTGATCTCATTTAGTGATATTTCCGCCAAGGTCAGTACAGAAATGCGCCTCCTTCGCGAGAACACAAAAGATCCTTAGCTATCTGGAGGCTGTCTGTCGAATACTGAATCGCGGTGCGTCTGTAAAAGTCCATAGGGAATAAAAACAAAGCTGCGTGCGCCTTTATCGCTGGGTTTTTCAGAGGCAATCGAGAGTATGTTGCTTGTTGTGCGCGGAATATGTATAGAAAATACACGGAGTCAGCTGGTTGACACTACCAGTCACCGACGGGAATCCAGGATTTGCGCAATATACCTGCTCGCGTGCGATGAGATTACGCTGTCGAGGCTGCACCGATGGATTTATGCGACATGTCAAATGTCGTCGCTGCTGCTGCTGCTGCTGCTTCTCGGTACAATGATGAGGATCGCGACGCGCACACGTACACAAACACGCGCAGTCCGATCTCTCTGCCTGGGAAAAGCGACAGTAACACCCCCTCAAAGGAGATGAATTGGAAGATTGTCCGGAACGCGTACGCAACAAAAGCACTGATTCGAGCGCTAACTAGGCGGCAAGTAGTAAAAGTACCTCACCATTCTGATTCTGGCTGGCGGCTGCTGTCTTTTATTATTGTGCTAATGTCGTTTGTTTATAGGTATGCTACTTACCTATTGTGCCCCTTGTGTAGTTAGACCAAATATCTCTTATAATTAATCATTAAAATTATTAATTTTTATTCTTCAAATATTATAACAGTTTTCAAGATTCAGTAAATTTAGAAATATTTTGCATTTTTTCTTTTGTATAAACATGATTTATCAAAAGTATTGTTATTTAATATACTTTAACAACTACTCTTAATCACCTGATTAATGTGATTTAAAAATAATTTTTTTAAATTGATAATATTTTAAAATTTTGACAAACAATATTTAAACGATATATTTACTATTAATTAAATAAATATTTTTAAAAATTAAAAAAATTATTTTGAACTTTAAAAATAGTTCCTTTATTCTTCGCTAGATGGCGACAAGTATATAAAGAATGGGTACGGATGTGTTGAACAAGTAATTTAGTGATTAGAGCGTATGTAATGACGAGAGAGGAGCGGGATAGACAAAGCAAGCGCTTTAGAAGAAGAGAGAGAGAGAGAGAGAGAAAGCGTAAAGATAAAGGGAAGAGCAAGAACTTTAAAATATAAATTTTTTAATTTATAAACATTTTGTTCAATTAGTAGCAATTTATTGCCTTTAACTATTTTTGTTTTACAATTTTATTTTTAAAAGGAAATAAGCTCTATTTTACATCGTATTTACATTTTTTTAAACCACTAACGTTAGTCTCTCATTTTTCTCTTAAATTAAAATAACAATTTGAACTTTGCAGTAGAAGCCAATATTAAAGGATTAGTAACACAAAATGCCATTGGTTTATAAGTTATATTTACTTGGTATAACTTTGACAGAGCATTAAACAAAATTTATGTATTTTTTAAAAAATATTTAACATAGTAACTTGTTATATGGTAATAATAATTACTAATAATATAGAATCAATTACTTATTAATGTAAAATTACTACATTTTACCCTTAAATCTGGGTAACGCCACCTGACTGCAACGATCGACTGAATGTTGACGATAAACTAGAAATCTCTTTTAACAACTTACTTTCAAACACGCGATGATACGATTCACGAATGTAAATTGCACAGCTTTACGGGTTTTGCACTTGAATTTGTAATGAAATATTCTATTGCTTTCCTTGCGCGCTCAAACATTTCCAGATTTTTCGATTCTCGGAATTGCATTGTGTGGACTAGTGTTTTTTTGAATGAATAATTAATCATTGACAGCATTCCTGGAAGTTTTTGCTTTGCAATTTGGCGAGAAAACCGGTAGGAAAGCATAAACCTGCGCACAAATAATTCAAATGGTTATATCTTTTTTATGAATAACAGATATGAGTGGGTTTTGATAGCAAATATAAACACGGTATTAAAGTTATAAAGATAAATAATAACGTGATAATGAAACGCAAAGGCATAAATTGCATTGTACTTGTTTATAAAGTAAAAGCTCGGCATAAAGGATTTATTGTATAAAATATTAATGCAAAAAAGATATAGATCGCTCGACACAAATCTCCAGATGATCAATAATTGAAATATTTTTTTAAAAGGGATGAGCCTCCTTTAAAATTATATATTTATCATCCTGATTTGTTCACTGAAAATAATAATGGTTTAATTTTTCTTTAGAAAAAGAGATGTCTGATTTGCAAAAATTAAAAAATTTGTTACACACGCCTTCGGCCAGAAAATTTGAATGAAATAATTTTAAAACAAGCAGCCACGCTTTACGGCGTTGGTTTCGTATAATTTAATAAAAACTGCCACGATCGCTACTTCCACTTGTCGCTCGAAGCAACGATCAACAGTTCCAATGCAAATTGATATATCTTCGAAAACGTTACTCACTACAACTCGGAAGTAAACGAGTTAAAAAAACCCAATGGGAAAGGCTTCCATTGAACGCTGCCATCTTTATCATCTCCCCGTTTCATTTATGAGAACGGCGAAAATTAAAGTCCGCCTTCGATCAATTCCAACGGGCTTCCGGCAACTTAAACTACGGCCTCGCTTCTCCGGGCATTATTATCTTCTCTCCCGAGCTTTCGAGTTTTACGAGGCTGGAAAAAGGGGGAATCCCACACGACGGAGGAGCGGGTCCGGCGAACAAAGCTGCGCTTTAGCCCGGACACACGCACTCTGCACGCGTGTGCGCGCCATACCGCGATCTGGGTCATTGCCGAAAGGAAGGAGAACTCGGCGGTAAGTATCGAGATCGCGGAAGTCCATAAAAGATCGTTTCCGAGAGAGGAACGCCGTCGTCTCTCCGGCGCACGGCGGTCTATTAACTTTTATGGCGGGCCGGGATGGCGACGTGAGGCGACAGCCGCCGAGATGGTTTTTCGGCACGAGAAAGACCTTTCTCCGACCTTTGCGGGCTGCTTTTCGGTTTCTGGGTGTTGTTGTTGTTTTTCCCTGCCGATTGGAAGAAGTTGTAAGTCACGGGTAGGCATTTATTGGTTCGAGCGCGTTATTGAAGGTCGGCTGGAAATGAATGAAAATTAGTTTGCTTTTTGGCATTTATGAAGTGTAAAATTTTGGCAATGAAAAAAAGAACGTGATTGTAAACGTCTCAAATTAATTTAGGATTTAATAAAACACTTTTGAAAAATTGAAGTGAAAATTATTTATTAAATGATAACAATAACTTATTATTCACAAGTTCTCGTGAAAGGTTTTTAGATGCGTCTCGATCGAGTTGCACAAAATGAATGGAAGAAAAACTGAGATCGAAGAGAGAAGAGCTGAGATACTCTTTCCATTTTTTTTTAAATAAATAAATCTCCATGGAAATAACACTCGTTAGCGACGGTTGCTCTCCTCTTGGCCCGCCGTCCGCGAGATAGCCTAGCTACCTCGCCCCGTGCCCCTTCAATTACTAATCACTTTTGTGATCGGGAAGGGGAAAAGGCGTCCCCGGACGATCCTTTGCGATCGCCGTGACGCGGCCGACGTAGAGGCAACACTTTTTCCTCTACGTTGAGGCAACCTTTACGCCCATTCCACTCAAATATTATTTTCTCTCTCTATCTCTCTCTCTCTCTCTCTCTCTCTCTCTTCTCTCCCTTACAATATTTATGTCCTTAACAGTGATTTTAGAATGGCGCGGGAAACTTTTACGAAGTGAAATTAAATTTTTAAAAAGGCACAAGTGTGAAGCATTGTAAAAGGAATCTTTGCAGATATGCGTAGCTTGCAATATGAGCCGCAGTATAATATATTCTTTTTCGCGCGTTTTCGAATTTAATTTAAAAAAGAAACTTTACGTTTAACAGAGCACTTTCTGGTCATTTTTATTATTTATATTTATTAACAAAGAGTAAAAAGACAGTTTTCATTTTAAGTTTATAATGATTTTCTAATGAAAGTATAGTTTATACATACAAAGCTTGAAATAAAATGATCAATTAAAGAGTTAAATTAACGACGATAATGTGAAGAACACATTCCAGGGTCGATCGTTGAAAAGGTTAAATCGGGTCGTTAAATGATGAAAATTTAATTTTAATATTATTTCGCGAAAGGCTGAGTCGAATAAGCTTTCAATCACACCAGGAAATTAAGTTTTAAAATGAAAATTTATTATTCAAATTAACGTTAAAAAAATACTTTTTAACGAATTCTCCTTTCGAAAAACGAAACCAGCTGTTCTCCGCGCAATAAAGTAAAGCCCCAAATTTCAGCTCGGCTCGTAAATTTCTATGTGTGCGTTCGGGTTTTTCTGTCACTTTCAGAAACGCGTCTACCGCGAAGCCATAGGATTTTAGAGTGCAGCGGCCAAAGCGGACGTGCAACTGCATACCGGCGCAGTTATCCTGCAAAGGATGGCAATTATCTCAATTACGCCCGAAGGCCTCTCGTTGAGCACACCGCAACGAGGTTCGAATAAATTATGAAGATTTTCGAAAGAATTCAAATTCATTCGAAATTCAAAATCTAAAACGATCGTATAATATAAAAAGCTTTACAGCTTTTCCGTTATACAAACTGAGCTGTTGGATTTGATATCTTTTGAAATAGTTTGTCGTTCCAATTAATAAATAATTGTAATTTTTTTTTTCCGATTCGGCCTTAAGTTAATTGTGCTCCCGAAAGAACGATTGTGCAAGAAAAAGTATCTTTAATTTAGAATGGAAGGTACTATATACGCTGAATCCAGAAAGAGAAAGTAAATGACTCTCATTGTGGATTATATAGATCGTACGCTAATTAAAAGGCCTTTTTTTATCGAAATATGCCCACGTCATTTGTATTCGCGAAAATGCAAATAAATTAGACGCGACCGAACCCATTTGGCCTTTCGTTCGGCGCGATCTAATCAAAATAGCGATACGATAAAAATTGTGTCAGGGTCGATTTTAATCAATCGCCTGCCGATAATAAACCTGGGATGATAAATTAACGAAAGTTACTTTCTTTTTTGTTTTTTCAAGCGATTCTCGTTCAAAAATTAATGGCTTTGCACGAAATGTGCGACGTGAATTGTCCGTCCTTCTGTAGGTCTTGTCCCAATTGAAGGCGGCAGGTTAAGAAATCTAATGATTGCTCAAAAAGCTTATCAATATAATTTCCTGCTGTTATTTATTAGTCGTATCCGAAGATCGGTGGGATTCAGATGAAAGGAAATGAGGATTAATAATAAAATATCTATATTTAGATAATATTTCTTTGTATTTTTAGTTCAGAGTGTAATAAATACGTTGTACGATCAAATTTATTTATTTATTCAGAAGCGCATATTGAAGAAAAAGACAGTTCGAATGTAATAATTTTGAAGAATAATCGAAGAAAATGTAATTGGATTACTGATTACGATCGCTTAGATGATTTTCACTATTCATTCTTTTTTTACCAATGAACGAACTTAGAGCTTATTTAGATTTTTTATTATTAATTAAAGTCAAGAATAGCCTTTTGATTATAGCCTATCCAATGAGCTCACTTCTATAAATTCCGCTTCTTTATTACTCTTGTAAAGCGAGAAATCAGCTCTGTATACAGATTAAGTGTAAGTCATTTTTAATAATTAGATAGCAATACTGCTTGAGTTGGGAAATAAATTTTAAGTTTAGCTTTAATGCAGGGAACGGTTATAACAGATTTTACTCAATGACAGCCAATTCTTTATTTTTTCCCCCTTTTTTTGTAGGATAATAACTGATAGCGATTGCTTTAAGAGAATTGTTTGTCGGGAATTCTTCTAATTATAATTTAATCTTTCTGAATGTAATTGATAAATCTATCGGCTATTAACGATATTATTACGCAATTCTCTCGAAGCCAACGCTTTCTTCAATTTACGGTCAATATAGAAAGTAAAAATTATAATTATTTTTTCTAGAGTATAACCACACTGTCCCATCTCGCGCTGTACAATCGCCATTTAAAAAACATTTAATTCGCAAAATTGACAAAATTTTCAGCTTAACATATTCCTACGCGGTGCAGGATCTTTAAATAGCCCCCGTCAGCAAAAGCCGCGAGCAGGCAGCCTTGCTGAAAACCTGAAACTCGATTGCAAAAGCAAAGAGACGCGCCGCGTCAATCGCAGAACCCATTCTTCCCGAAAACCGCGCGGAACAGACGTCGACCCTCTCTCCACGTGCTCCTCGCGCGCCTCCGCGAAGAAAAAAGAAGGCAGCTCTCTCTCTCTCTCTCTCTCTCGGATTACGAAATTCGTCCATCGTACATTCGGCGTGCAATGAAAAAAAAAGGCCCGGCGTCGGAGTCGCGTGTGCACACGTGACTCCCGCCGCGATGAATGGGAGTGTGCGCGGATCTCTCTCCCCGTCGGTGTGACACCGAGAGAGAGCAGCTCCGAAGTCGCCTTCGAGGACGCCTAGTTTGCCCGAGCCCGAGAGAAGCCGCCGCGTTTTTCTCTCCTTAGCGCCGAAACGGCTCTAATTTATGTGCCTGTCTTTTTTTTTTTTTTTTTTTTTTCGAAGCGAATCGATTTTTTATCGCGGGTTTAATTATTGTTCGTTTGAGGTCGTCGGCCAGAGTGAAATTTATTGACCGCGCTGAGGTTGAAATTTGACGCATTCTTATTTTTAAGTTGTATTTTAAATGTTTCCTAATGCGCGCGCACACTTAGTAAGTTATTTATGTAATAGTAAAATATTATTATTCTTGCCTCGTGCATAAAGGATATTCAGTTATTTTTGTAAAAGAAAATAATGTTACATTAAAAGGCATTAATTTATTTTGAAATACACGTAACGTTATATAAAAGCATATAATATTGTTTACATATAACGTAAAAAACGCGGAATTTTATTAAAAATCCGCGCGCAGCAGAATTTCCACACATTGCATTCGGCAGCAGATCTACTCCCCTTTCATGCCGCTCGTCCTGTGCGCGCAAACGGATCGTAAATAAGCAGCTGAAAAGCTTTTTCCGTCGGCTCTTTGATAATATCAAGGCCAGTCGCCGCCGCCTACAGACTCTCTCACGCTATTCCTTTTTGGACGCGATATATAAGTGCCACGCGTGAGAACGAGTTAATATATATCGCTGTCGTTACATATATACTTGCCAGCATTATGCAGTGCTCGAAACCCCGCGAACAAGATCACCGTCGATATATATTCTTCTTGTTAAGTTCGAATAGTCATTTTGAAGTGGTTTTTAAACCGGACGTGCTCGGAAGGCATTTTTTTTTTTTTTTTTATCTATTTTTGGATATTCGAAAGCTGTTCTCTGTGGAAAACTGCCCTTGGATTCAGTCCGCGATTCGCGGGGGAACAGCTGTTTGTAAAATTTTCGAAAAAGGTATCCGGAAAGTTTTTTTAATCGTTTATTAAAACGGTAAGGGTAATTTTTCACATTTTTTCTGAGATTTATATTTGAGATAAGTATAACGTAGACGTTTCAAATAGGTCTAAATGAATCGTTAGCGGAAGCGTTAATTAAAAGATAATTTTTTACTTGGTAAAGTGCACAGCTGCGCGATATTCCTTGTGATACAAAGTACGAAATAATGGATGGTAAATTATGTGATTCACGTCGTTATGCTCGGGTAAACTCGACTTGGCATTAACGTGAAATTGACAGTTTTTTTTTAGATATAGTTAAAGAAACAATGAAATACCCGCTAAAATAAAAAATATTCAATTTTCTTCTTTGACAATTCAAAAAGTTTTTCAAGCCGTGCGGCAGCTTGACAGGCGGAAAGGAATTCTGCATTAATAATTGCCGTTTCGGGCAGGAAAAAAATTTGAATCAATTCGTTTCAATGTCGAAAAATTTTATATTTAATATAAAAATGCCATTTAAATCAATAAAATTATTATGAAATTTTCATGTGATTGTTTATGTAAAAAAAAAAAAAAAAAATTACAACACACTTTCGCCGTTCGTTTTCGTTAACAAAAGTTATAAAAAAAGGAAACGAGACGGCGAAACTTGTAACTTTAACTGCAAATTCGCTTTTCTAATGCATGCAGACGAGCGATTCAATTGTATTTCGTTAAATTTAACTGCATTTTCCAGGCTTTCTCATGAAATAAATAAACTAAACTTTTCTCTTTTTTTTGCCGTAATCGGTTTTTATTCCAGAACAATGTTACAGTGGTCAATTGCACAATTAGAGCTTTCCACGTCTCCGTTAATATTACTTTCTGAAATAACAATCAAAGAACCTCGGTTCTGTCGCTGGTAATCGCCGCGCGTAAACTCGGTACCGCACTCCATTTCTGAAACGCACACGGCGGAGGCGTCCACGTCGATTTAGAAGAGTCGCTCTCTCTCTCTCCCGAGAGCTGCACCTTACGTCTGTACGGACTGTATCTCACGAATTTATCTACATTAGACCGAGGACAATGTCAAGACTTACGAAAGAGCGGACCTTGGCTGAACAAACATACACACACACACACACACACACACACACACACTCATATCCGGGGAAAGTCAATAACCATTAGACGCTCCCACCTATATACATGTACGATCTTTCATCGCGGGCCGGCGCGCGAGCAAACACCTGTCGAATTCACGCGCTGCTCGCTTTTTTGCGGATCGCTCGGCGTTTCAGCGGAGCGCACAAGAAACGCGTCGCGAGCGCATTGCTTGCGTTTTCGAGGAGAGTCAGTCTCGAGGAAAAACGCGGGCCGGCGGATCAAATTTTTTCGAATGGACAATCGATTTTTTTTTTTTTTAACTCTTTTCCGCGCGCCGAAGCTTTTTCCCGCGCGAGCTTTGAATGCACCTTTTACACCCTCTGTCTTAACGAGACACGTCGCGAGTGAGCACAATTTCCCACGGTTGTATTTGTAACAGCTTAAATTTTCATTTTCCCAGCGACGACTGCTAGCGCTACTCTCGAAAAGTCCCCTCTGGCTTTCTACGTTTTTGCTTCTCCCGCGTGCACCGCGCGTCAGTCTACCAATTTACCTTACCTCTCCCAAAGCGGCCGAGAGTTTTACGAGGGAAAAATCTCCCATTAGCCATTATCCTTAGCGCGCGGAAGCCGGAAAGCGTTTCAAACCTGCAGCCGGCATATAACCTTGGCCGTTAATCCAGCCGGCGAAAAATCTCGCGACTTTTACTCGCGCCGCGCGCTATACTTTTTACGACTGGCTCTACACGGCTGTCAAACTCGCGCGAATTTCCGGTGCTCCGGCTTTGCTGCATCCGAACGCCGGATGCGCGTAACGTTATACGTGTATATATCCTCCGAGCGGCGGGGCGTCTTGCCGGACCGAGCCGTAACTACTGAAAAAGAGAGGCGTCTCTCTCTCTCTCTCTCTCGGCGAGAGAAAGGTTTTCACTCTGTTCGTTCGACTTTCTTTGCCCGATCCCATGTATCTTTCATGAATCGCGCTCGCGGGCAATTATATATGATACTCCACCGACTCCCAGGCGGCGGGAGTCGCGTTCGTTATTATAATCGACGCGCGCGGTGCTCAAGCGCGCGTATGTACACAAAACAAATTGGAAGAATCGAGGGGGAGAATGACTTTCCTTTCGCCGCCTCGTTTTTACATGCTTTCTAGCCTGGCACCGATGCAGGCGGCTCCTCTTTCGTGTGGCGTCGACTTTTGATAAAGCGACGACGCTGGGAAAATCGAGGCGACGGGCTGCTTCGGGAACTTCCCGAGTGAGGGATTGGTGTGTGTGTGTGCGTGGCGCAGTTTTACGAGATTTCTATAAGATAAGATGTAGGTGAAATCCACTCTCGAGAAGGACGGATTCTCGATGGTTTCTAAAATGCGGGAACTGCTGCTGCAATGAGAGGCGCTCGCGATGGCTCTGTAAATAAAGCAATTATGGAATTTTTAAATTCTACCTTGTAAGTATGACTTTGCACGCTGAAAAATGTACGACGGATAAATCCGTTTGATAACGCGCAGGAAATCAGTAAAATTTACAAATCGGCATTGGTCCCATTATCCTGGCAAACTGCACAATCAAACTTTTATGAATAAAAAGTGCAAAACGGACACGTTCCTTTCTTACGAAGCTAAAAAAAGATCCGGGAAAACCCGAGTGAAAAGTATATATACATGCAGCGAGATTTATTATTAAAACGCGCGCAAAAAAGAGAATCGCTTAAAAAGCGAGCCTCAATCACTGTCCAACAGGCAGAGCCGACCCGAAAGCAGATGCCTATCTCCCTCTGCTAGGAGGAGACGCTCGCGAGCGGATTAAACGAAGCAAAAGCAAACAGGAAGAGGTTCGCGCGGGCGCGCGCGCGCACAAAGGACGGCGCAGGAATCGCGTCGACTCATTCGGTTGCTAGCGCGGGGTGTCGGGCCACCGGTAGCTTTCCGTCGGGCCGCGCAGCTTCCTCGACGCGCGATCCTTGCACGCGTCGATCTCTCTCGAGAGAGGCGAGGAGGGTCAATGTCGGACGCGGAAAGGAAGGCCTTGGGGGGAGTTCCCCTCTTTCTCAGGCGCGCGCGCGCCTTTTATTTTCCCTCTCGACGTTGCCCTCCTTGCGGATCTTATCGGCGCGCCTTGTGTTTTTTCTTTTTTCTCTCTCTGTTACACGGCCGAAAGAGAAGACTTTTTCGTCGGTTTGCCGGCTGCTGGGGCCGAAACGCTGAAGCTGCGCTCGAAAGTACGGGTTTTGGTGCTTGGGCGAGGCGAGTGGAATGCTTATTTTCGCTGACTGCCAGATATATATACCGCGTCTTCTGATTGTTTCAGGTTTTTCGCTTTTTGGTAAAAGCTGCGCAGCTATAAAGAAAATTGCAGTTGAAAAATCTGAAATATTTTCGTGAATATTAAGGAACGACCAGAAATTTTGCTGGGAACTGTGGCTCGAATAACTTGGAAAATTTCGAGAAAAAGGTTGGTTAAATCAAAGTACATAATGAAGCTTTTGTTAGACTATCTTTGTCAAGGTCGAAAAAATTACTTTGGGTTTTAAACGAATACTTACAATTTTATGATTACATGCAAGTTCATGCAAATTTATCATTTACATGCTAAAGCGACCACTAAAACAAATATAATAAATTTTTTGTTCGTATCATTAAATTGTAAAACTCTAAAAAAAATGTGCATAATATAACCATAAAAAAAAAACATACAGAAGCTATTGATGAAGTTAATCTTCGAACTAATCAGTTTTTGAAAAAAAGGTATATATTGATTCATTAGAATGACATTTATTACATCAACGAATTAACTGCCATTGACCCTTATTATATGTATCGTTACATTTTTTAAAATTGCAAATAATTAACAAATATAATAATCATGTTATCATAATATATATTTGTTTTATGAACCCAATATGAACCATCTAAAATTTTCAACTTCTAACAGAAATTTAAGGGTCCAGGTGAAGTAAGAAAGAATCTTATTACAATTGGAAAGTGTCAGATAATCCATAAACCGGGTCCTGATGAAGGCCATATAAGGGCCTTGCAAGGTGACAAAGGTCTCAGTTACCCCAGATAAAATTATGCCACTTTCTAATGGGATTCGTCTATTAAAGTTCAATTTAAATAATTTCTCTGACATAATTACAGATATACATTACGAAGGACACAACAGCTTGGAATCCGTTCGCAGTATTTTCTTATGGACTCCGTGGATGTTATTATTCGCCCGAAGTTTAACGTGTTACACGCAAACAGGTGACGCAATCCTTTATTTTCCCGCAACGACATTTAATTGTGAAACCGGCTCTTGTTTTTTTTTTCTTAATTCGCTTACAACCGCGCTAAACCGACATCGACGCCGCATTGAAATCGCCAACCCACCAATAATATTCCAATTTCCAACGAGCCCCGCCGTTCGATCACAACAAAAGTCTTGCCAACTTCCGAATATTCAACGAAATCCAGCAGCGATCATCACCCCCTCTACCTCTCGGTCCAGGTTCGCCGCTTGCCGAAAGCGCCCGCTAACGAGGTGAAAGAACTCGCTTGGAGAATAAAAAAACGAGAACCTCGAGCACTCGTCCCATAAACTTACATCACCCCGATAACGTCGCCCGGCTCGAGAAAGAGGCTCCTCGAACGAAGCTGCGAGATCCGAGCGGGGTGTAGAGCCGGCTAGCGCCTAGAAAAAGACGCATACACACACCGCGCGGCTATCCGTGTGTGCGTGATCAACATGGCGACTGGAAAGTACAAGCGCCGTCGAATGACTAACGAGTGACCCACACAGTAAGCTTTGCTTGCCGGCCTGGCTCGCGCAACAACGCAGCCCGCGAGACAGTCACATACCGTTCCTCGGAACTATCACTGCGTTTCGCGGCGGCGGCGGCGGCGGCGCGGCGCGCTGCTTTTATAAACAAAGGCGGCAGAGCCGTGGGGGCTCCTCTCCGCGAGCGAGTTTATCAGCCTTTCTCAGAAGCAGCAGCAGCCGGCGGCGCCTTCGGGCCGAGCGGCGAAAATCGGCACGCGACAAGTTGCGACACTCCGGCCGGCTTTGGAATAAGAAAGTTGTCGGCAGGCGCAAGCAGGTGGCGAAGCTCGCGCCGGCTTTTAGAAAGCGAGCCAGTCGAGCCACCACGTGGAGAGAATACTCTTCTCCTCCTCCTCCCCCTCTCCTACTCTCTCCCTCTTCCCGCCGCTCTTATCAGGCGACCTTTCCGACTGCACGAGGAGGAAAATGCTTGCCGAGCGGAAAAATTGGGAAAGGAAAGGAGCCCCGACCGCATCGCCGCGGGACAGGAAAGTGATTGGCGTTTAATAAAGTTTGGCCAGCGGAGCTTGAAGCGGTGTAGATGGCCGTCGCGGAAAATCGCGCGCAACTTTTTTGCCGGCGCTGCTGCTGCAGCCCGATGAAGAAAAAGAGGAAAGTGACCGGCGCCGCTCGTTGAGATTCTACGAAAGCGTTCCCCGGTACTTTCTCGCTGAATTTGAAACCGACAGGTGCGCGCGCAACTGGAGCGTCGCGCCGATACGTCGAAAGCCGGCGGAGGCTGCAGCGGCTACGTCTTCCTCGGCGCGGATATCGACTAAATAATTCACGGGTTATCGAAACTCCTCTCTCGGCAATCAACAAACTCTCGGCGCGGTATACGCGGCGGCCGGGCGTCAAGTGAGAGGTGCGTGTACAGTGCGATGCCTCGGTTACCGGACAGCGGCTCGCGGGCAGCGGCAGTCACTCACGAGCCTCGGAGCTGACAAATGTCCGAGCGGCGGTGGCGGCTCGGTGGCACTACTGCCGAGTCCTTGCGCGAAAGGCTGCTGCTGCTGCTGCCTCGCTACTTTCGCGCTTGACAGCCGCGAGCGAGCGGCCCGCAGCAGTTAGTCTCTCACGTGCGAGCGAGTGGCGCGGTTCGACGACGAGCTGTATACGATATTCTCGTAGCCCGGCGGCCGAGGCGGTTTCATACGAAGGTGGTCCCCCCGCGGGAGCAGTGAATGCGAGCCGGGACGATGGGTTGATTGCGCCGGCAGATCGGTAGCCGTCCACTCGGAAGACTCGTGCCACCCGCCCCACCGATATACACTGGCAAGTGCGGTGATAATCTTTGGACCTCTTGCGAACGGACCTTTTCAGCGCGATTGATTTTTTACGCGAGTGCGGCCAGAAGGAAAGATGTTGAACTGCACCGATCTCGAGTGCATACTGCACCACCACCACTACTACCAGCATCTGCATCAGCTGCAGCCGCATCTCGGCGACAGGGGAAGAGACGGTGAGTGAACGAGTGGCAATTCTGTTTGTTTGGCTCTCGCGCTCGGCGCCGAGAGCAGAGAGAGAGGCGAGCCTTCGTCGCGAGACCGCTCGAGATATCCCTCGTAATCGCGGAGGTTAGATAATATTCCGCGCGCGGCGTCAATCGATCTTTGTTTTGCTCTCGCGGCGCAGTCGCCTTTTTGCGAGAGCGGCCGGCGAATTGTTTTGCGAGCGAGCGGATATATATACGTAAATCATAAATCGGCCGACTCTCCGCGGGTCGACGACGCCGAAAAAAATCTAATGGGATTAAGCCGCTTTTCATACTTGGAGCTAAGTTTTGATAAACGCTGGCGGACGGCGAACGTTTTAAATCTGCCACTGATTACTCAACAATAGAGATTTTTATTAACTGTTTGTCTTGGAATTCCGAGATTCAAATGCGGCTCATTAATTTTCATAAAAAGAAATTCTTAGAAACTTCTTCACGGATGATTGATAATGCTGATTAGCTGCAATTAGCATTGTAAAGCCGTTAAAAACTTCAACAAAAGAGGATAAGCAACGCGCTTCTTGGGAGGTACATATATCGATCGTATGAACTTTCGAGATTTTTCAATAATAAAACACGTCGGGTAAACAAATACGATTTATCTCTCAATAAAAAAAGAAGAGGCATCATTCACCGTCTAATCCGACAACCAACGACCGCGGAAACGGTCGCACAGCTGCTTCGCAATCGCGCGATCGATGCTCATCCCGCGACAGAGTGCAAAAAAAAAAAAAAAAGAAAGAAACGAAAAAAACCTCGGCAAAAATTAGAATTGGAAATTCGCGTCGTCCTTACGATCGTATCTCGAAGGCTGGAAAGAACCGGCGCCAAATTTTTCGGAGGTTCACGACCTCAAACTCCTTTTTTTCTTTCCTTTTCGCGAAATTTACGTTATGTATATACCAGAGTGCGACACTACACACGTCGCCGGGGATATTAGGCCAGTCGGACCGCCGATTGCGAGATGTTTGTCTCCCGCAAGGTGAATCCCGCGGCGACTGGAGAGAAGAGGAAGGTCGCCCCGAGAGGAAGAGATAACGAGTCGTTTACGACGGTCTCTTTTCTTCTCTCTCCGCCGTTTGGTTTACATCGGGCCGCTTCGGTAACGTTACTTCTCGCGAGAGAGATAAAACGAACTACCGCGCAGCTGCTGCGCCTCTCTCGTTCGGAATTATTTTCGGTTTCTCTTTTCGGTTCGAAAAGCTTCTATTTTTGTGCGTTTCCTTATTTAAGTAATTGAAGAGTGTAGCATTAAAATAAGTGGCTAATTATTAAGATTTACGGGCGAAAATCTCGCTCGCCATTCAAGTTCGAAATGGTAATAAAAAATGATTAAGAGAACCGAACGACCTACTTATTAAAGTGCATTCATTCACATTTTTTGTGTCGAGTGCGCGGCAACGTTTTAAATATATATATCGCGGCTCGCGCGCGGATTAAACAAAGCGGTTTTTAAAATATTATTCGTTTCGGTGCTTCTTCGATTTTCAATCGATTTTTTTTTCTTCTTGTTTTTTACCTTCGCGACGGAGGAGCGCACTGCTTTTGCAGCCTTTAAATTTATCGCAAAAATCTTAAGAAAGGAAAGTGTTTGTGCGTAGAGAAGCGGCATTTTTCAATAATAACTTCGACATTACGAGCTTTATTAATGGAATAAATAAACTGGGTAATAACGAAGCAAGCATAATAAACGCGGCGATTACACTTCAATCTTCATAGCTCGCGTGACGTAAAGCGTACTTGAAAATGCCCCTCCGCGACTTAAAATATATTAACGATATTTCACCGTGAACATAATTTACTCGTCGGAATGAAGACGGTCGGCCGTTTGCACTTGTCCGTTTACCGATAGGTATAAAAAAAACCCTACGCGACGCTCGGAAAATCCCGTATAAAACTATTGTCGTTCGTGATTTTAACGGCTTCGAGCTTTCTACCTGGCGATTAATAGACTTATCTGGGTTAGCAAAGTGTTTCGTTCGATTCACCTGGTGCTAATGGAAAAATAATTGACGGATCGTCGCGCAGAGGAGTTGAAAACAAAAATTTCGGAGATAAAAAAAACTATCGATGGATTGATACACGTAATTGCTTAACGCAATTGTTCATCGCATTCGTCTTTATTTACTCGTAAACAAATTGCTAATCCGACCGCAAAATCTTTGACAACCAGATTCGGAAGCGTCCATTGTATGCAAACGACTGCGAAAGCGCGCATACACATCGAATCAAAAGCTCGGGCGACGAAAACAAAAAGCCTCGGGGGTCCGAGGCGTCCTTTGCACGTCGGACGGCCCGCAGATTTGCGTCACCGCGCGGCGGCCCCGTGCTATCTTTGCTCGTCTCGCCGTGCGTTTTTTCTCTCCTCTTTATCAGGCGAGATGCGTTATCGGGCCTGAAACGCTCGCTTCCCGCGACGAGAGTCGTAACTCGAGTTGTTTTTTGTTTCTTTCTTTTTTCGGCGAGAAGAAGCGATGACGTTTGTTTGATCTTCATTGGACGACGACGACGACTCGGTGCCTCGTTGCGTCGACAAATATTTGCTCGAAGAGAGGGACGAGGCAGAAGCTGGAGCTTTTTAAAATTTTCGCGTCGTTTGCGCGACTGATTCGCGAGGCGGTGTAATACGTATATTGTTTTGCCGCCGGGAGAAAATTCGCTATCCCGATTCGAGTGACCATCGCGCGCGAGACGGCGGTTCAACTTATTTTGGATTCGTTCGCGTCCGTGGCACTCATGTTTTATCCTTCGGTAAAAGCGACGTTGGCCTGACTTGCACTTGGACATTGAGAACGCGATTAAACTTTGAAAGCTGGTAACTTCGTTTTTTTTTTTTTTTTTTTTTTTTTGCAACGGCTCCGCGTACTTATTCGCCGAGTTTAGAAAATGTTTCAACTGCACGGAGTTGAAATTCATTACTATATTTTTTCCTACGTCGCCGTAGTCGAACCCGTTTGTCGTTCCTTCTATGTAATAGTTGTAAAAAATCAGCAGGAATTGCGGGTCATTAATATTTTTGATATAATAAATTTCAAAGATTGCAAATTATACAATTTTGCATTTTTTCAATTTAAATTTCAAATAATTCCCCGAGAATGAAAATGCAAAACTCGCATGTTAACTGCTGGATTCTCGCCTGCAGGTAAAATATTTGCTCCGAAGAAATCTGTTCGGAGGATTTACTTGATTAATTAAGCACGCCGAGTGATTTATTTGAATGACTCTGGAAGAAGAAGAAAAAAGTATGTTTTCATAATTTTCAAAGAAAAATAAATCCCCACCTTACGCAACGGACCCTTTTTTTTACGCAGATAAAATGGAACGTCCGCGGCTCGACTTTACGGTGCACTAATGAACCCTCGACGTCGATAAATCTAAACGCATCGAAGCCGCAAAAAAAAAAAAAAGCGGCGTTTCGCATTTCCCGGCCAGCCGCCGACGAAAGAAACAGCTGTCGCCTTTCGTCTATTTTTAGACGCGGAACAGAGCCGAAAAAGCAGAGCGGCCATTTACATACATCGCCGGCGCATTGTCATCGCACTTAACGAGTACTCGGTCCGCAATTAAACGTATCGCCTTTCGTCGAAAGGCAAATGGGCGCGGACTCTCGACTTTTAACGAATATATACAGATATATATCCACCTGCGCCGTAACATTCGAGAAGGTTTCGCCACCAGCGCCACTCGCCGACTCGAACTGGAATCGGCCGCCGGTATTCAATTACGATATTGCGCCTCGCGTACGGTTGATCTTGACACTCGTCCGGTATATCCTTACGGCCCGCGGCGCGACTCGCTAATTCTTCTCCTTATCTCGCCGCAAGTGATTTCCGAGGTGACGTGTATTAATTGGCGATTTTCTCTCGTCGCGCGAGATCCGTAACGGTCGCGGAGCGAGAAATTGGGGAAGGGTATATATAATAATGCCTGTTGTTCCGGGGAAATCGAGGTATACATGTATCTTCGTCGGGAAAACGGAGGGGAATTTAACGAGCGTCGCGCCGCGAGAAAAAGGAGCAATGAAATGCCTGTCGCTCCGCCGTTTACGACCGGGTTAAAAAGAGCTGGGCGAAGGCTGCTGAGGCTGGAAAAATATGCGTTACGGTGACAAAGTCGAATACCATCCGTGTGGGATGCATTCTCGAAGAGTGTACGTTATCTCTTCTATTCGCGGATTTCTCTTTACAATTATACCATCACCGAGTTTTCAGCCATTTAGTCCGTCTGTTCTTTTTTTTTTCTTTTTTTTTTGTGAAATTATAGTTTCCTTTACTCAATCAATTCGAAGCGGCGCAAATTGCGCAATAAAGGCGGAATAATTTACGAACCAACACGATGAATACGCGCGCTCTTTAATTATTTGCTACATCGGCAACCGGCGCGGAGACGGCGACGGATAAAACTGCGCGTGCTTAATCACGAAATAACTAGTTCGCCGCGCCGCGCTCTCCTCGAGTGTATAACTCTCGGCTGTGCGGGGAAAAAGTGCATTAAGCGTATATATATATATATACCGGTGTCCTTTTTTTTTTTCTTTTTTTTTTTTTCTTTCGATCCGCTCGACGATTTATTCGAGCAATAATTTCATGAATACCGCGACTGGCAACTGTAATTCTATTATAAAATTTTCAAACCAGCGACGGTTTACAATTTCACGGCCACCCCGCGCGAACCGTCTTCTCGTAAATTCAAAGGCAACGATTCGCCAAAGTCTCGAAAAGCTCGGCGGAGGAATACCAATGCCGGGTCGATTGCGCGAAAAAGAAACTATAGTCGACTTTCGGCCGCCGTGGGAAAGTCCACTCGCGCCGAACCAGGATGTACACAGTCAGATATCTGCGAGAAAGGCTGCGTATATTATACAGGCGTCGGTTTTTCTGTTTTTCTTTCAGGCCAGGCGATGATGTATATCGGCCGTGTTTTGTCGCGGCGATGCAGAAGCGATGCGCAAACCGTCGTCGGGGACTTTTCGAGGCGAGATAAAAGTCGGGCTCGCGCAATAGATGTATCGGAATATTTTTCGTCGCGCTTGATAAATCAACCGAGTCAGATTAGGAAAAGTAAACCAATTTTTATCGGGTCTTATTCAATCCGGGCGCGCAGGTTTCCTGTATTTTGCCTCCGAATGAGGCTCATTCGAATAGGTAAATATAATGTTTGTTGCACGGTTTAGCACGGGAACGTTATTGGCTGTGCTTACGTCAAATAAAAAAAAAAAAAAAAAAACAACGTCAATCCTTTCGCATTCAGTTTGGATATGGTCATCAGTTTGCTCGACGAAAAGAAACATTCCACCTGTTGATTTCGCGGATAAACAGGTCATTAGCCGTCAAGTCATCGAACCCGAAGCGTCGTTTGATAAATGCGATCGGTCGTCTCTCTCTCTCTCTCCCTCTCTTGCGATAGTACGTCGATGAATTCTCACAAGCGTATCGATTACATCGCGGAAAATCGGCTCTCCGGTTCACGCGGCTGAGCGATATTGCCGGGTAATGCCGCGCCGGAGACCGTAGAGATTTTTAGACGGCCGAGCGGGCGTTTTGAAACGTATTTTCGTGAATGAGGTCAGGGCCAAGTTCATGTCTGTTCCTGGAGCTTTATTCTTGAATTATTAGCATCCGTAATAAAAACCGGATTTCGTCCGATATCCTTTTTAAAATTCCTTGATATTCAAGTATATTTTAACATTCGAAAGATCACTTTAGGCGGCGCATTTATATTTTATCAGCGGATACATAAAACTCCTCCGGTGGCACTCGTAAATTCGATTATTTAACTATATAGGCGTTTGGACGAACTCGTTGAAATTTTTTTCTATCTCGCGCTTCTTACGTGCATAAGGTGTAGGCTCGAAAGTGAAAACTGTTGACTCTACTTATCCGCGCGATTTCTAAACTCGAATCTCTCTTTCTTTGCAAAACTATCGGATTGTTTACTTGCCAATGCTGCGGAAATTTATGGCCGACGTTAAATAAAAAAAAAAAAATAAAAAATCCTCTGCCTCTTAAAGATACGTTTTCTTTTAGAATCGTACAAACTAATGACGGTACCGGAGAAAGAGCAACTCGGTATAAGCGTGTCATTGACTTTAAAATGTACGGCTATAAAACTTTTCGACTCGAGCGGTTCCACGAAAGTAAAATGAACATTAATTTTTCTAAAACGCACGCATCCGACAAAAAACCGGCGCGCCGCAAATTCAATCCCCAAAAAGGGCGACTCGCGAGTCCGCCCCCTATTTTTCAGGAAGTACAACTCACTCTCCCGCGACGAAGGTCGCGCGCCGCGGCAATCGGAAACTGGATAACGCCGCGTTACATTCGATCGATCGCGAACAGTTTATATATATAAATACGTCCTGGCCGACTCTCCGTGCGCGAAGAGGCACTGTACAGGTGGATCGAGCGCCGCCACGAATTCCAGTCCGGTTCGAAGCGCATACTAATGCTCGCTTTGCATCAGAATTTGGATACCGTTTGCTTTACAACTTTTCCATGCACGCCGCGCGGATGCGCAACGGATCGAGGTTACCAATTGCTTTGTCCGAAGGCGCGAGACGCGCCTCCTTCTTTTTTTTTTTATTTCCATCGCGCGAGAGAGCGGGCGACTCTATTTTCGTACAGGGATTTTTAAATCGACAACTGTTTTGATGGTTGCTTGCGAGAGAAAAGTTCGACGAGGCGAGAGTTCGGAGTGAGTCAACGTGTTTCTTTTTTTTTTTTTTCTGGAAATGCTTCGAGGTTTTAAGAAAGTGGGATTTTTCGAATAAGAGCTTCTTTGCAATGGTACAGATGCTTCGTAGGAAATTTAAGTAGTGCAAAGCCAAAGTCAGGTTTTGTTCGACGCGTTTGCACGAGTTAAACAGCTTCTTATAATATTAACTACGGTGTATTATCCAACGAGAAACCACTTTATCTGATGCTTCCAAATGTTTTTGACCCAATTGTAAAGCTCACCTTGCAGAATTTCGGCGCTTTCAAGAGACAAAAAAAAGCCAATTAACTTTAATACTCGAAAAAAAGTGCAGCTTCACAAGACAGTCGAGCATCGAAAGTGCGTGCATAATTTTCCTTTATTGGAGGAGTTCGCCAGCGGCGCGCGTTCTCGAGGACTTCATTCTCATATATCGTTTCCTTTCTCGAAGTCATCCCACGTGGCACAATCCTTGATCTTATTAAAATCCGATTCCCCCTTTTTCTTTTCGCTAGTCATAGAGGCGCGCACGAGACTGTACAAAGATACAATCGGGCGTCGGCGAGGATTGCTTTCGAACCCCGGGATCATTTTTTTCTTTCTCCGATAACCCAAACGCGCGATTTCCTTCTGCGCGCGCAAGTCGGATTATCTTTGTACGATAAATTCAGAGGCTGTAAAAATAATTACCTTTCCCTAACCCGAGTCAGAGTGTATAATACGCGCACTTTCTCCAGCTCTATACTATACGCAGCCTTCTCTCAAAATAAACGCGAGCTCCTTCATATTTTTCTCTTCGATATATATATACCCCGAATGCACGCTCTTCCTGCATGCCTACCGGAACGTCGAAAGTTGCACGTAATTTTCGATAAGATCGAGCTACCCGTCCGCGTGACCGAGATACTAATATCCGAGAAACGCGCGTACATCACAATTGTGAGGCTTCGCTCGCATTATTTATATATTTGCCCGGCGAAATTTCCCGATCGAAATCGGGATTCGAGCCGCTCGCAAGCCAAATTAGGCGCTAATCGCATGGTCGCCCAATCGAGTAATATTGACCTGGGAGCCGTGCCGATAATTGCGCCTCGCCACGTGACGGGCGATCGAGCGCGAGTCGGTTTTTTCTCGACGTTCCTTTAAGACGCGCGACGCGAAATATTTTTACTTTATTCTCTGCGCTCGAAAATGAGATGTACGTATATATCTACGCGTGTTTACCGGAGGAATCGGGAATTTTTGATTGAGGAAAACGTGTTTTTCGAAATGGCATTTGCATGAAAAGCGTGAATTTAACGAGAGGAAATTCTCGGGGAATCTAAAGCGGTGAATAAGGGCGTACGTGTGATTAATTAGCGGCGCGGGCTCGATGTTTTTTTTTTTTTTTTTTTTTTTTTAGAAAGTTTTTAAAGATGCAATTATTTATTCTGCTGTCGAAAGTGGGTTTTAATTTACTCAATGAGAGATATTGGCTGACTGAACATTTTAATGTAATATATTAATAATAATTAAAGAATAGAATTTTGCTGGCCCTTTATGTACGTTAAGAAAAAGGTTTAGTAAAAATTATCTATTATATGTTGTCTCGTTCGAGGAGATTAAAAACGTAGTACCGCTACTTCCACACGAATTAACCACAATTTCAGAGT
>JAWWML010000062.1:1814310-1903871 GCA_035047165.1 Ormyrus rosae | reverse complement strand
GTCCCCGCATTACTATACAATATAGTAATTTTTCTTATATATATATTAAATTTTTCTATGACATTTTTCTCAGTGTAATGTCTCACTTGAAGCGCTGGACGCCGCGGGGTGGGGATGAAGTTCAATAGAGATCAGAGCGGAATGATGCAACGTCGGAGTCATACTCGCCGGGGAAAAAAAGCGACCCCCAACGAAGGCGATCGCGCGACTCGAATAAAATCGCCTTGTAACAACAACATTTCGACTCGTTCCCGTCCGAGTTGTTTAGCGATGCCACTGCGACGTTTTTATCGGGTGACGGTGGACGCGAAATTTAACCGGCTTTTCGCGAATTTGTTTTAATTAATACTTGGAAGCGAAGTCGTTTTGCGGACGATACGTTTGTTTTTACGAGGATCTGCGGGAAGCGTTGTTTTCGATCCTCTTAATTAGGAATTAGATTGATTTATATTTCGGTCAGATGCAAATTATAATTACCCGATGAGTAACTGTTTTCAACAAAATGCTTTTCTACAAACGTCATTAATATATACGCTAAATGTATTAAAATTTTTTTTTTCTCATCGACATTATATCCACCCATCGCTGAATTTCTGCGCGAATTAGATTAACGGCTTTGTATATACATTAAAGCTAAAGAGAGCGAATATTCAGCAGGTCAAAGCTGATTAAATTTTTTTTTTTATCGTGTAATTCACACGCGTCGCGGCGAGCGATCGCACTTTTTCTACGAGATCTCGAAGACGGCGGCTTACGACTAATTTTCCTTAGATATTGATATTGCGTAACTAAAACTTTTAATCAAGCGATAATTTGCTTCGCGGATGCTCCTAAGAACTGTCTGTTATAGGATTCGCGTTTATTGCGTAATAATCATCTTGAAATTTTCTTTTGAATTACAGAGCAAAGGTGCGTAACGTGAAAATTACACAACAATGACGTGAATTCGATCAATTACGTTTCCTATTACTTCTCGTAATCAAATTTAAGAAACTTCTTCCACGCCTCGCATCGATTTACAAGTCAAAGAATTGTGTCACTCGGCGCAAATAAGTCTGTTTGATGAGCCTCAAATCCCCAGATATTCCACACGTGTGAACCTTGGCGAGGCCGCGTTACGCATAGCGTTACCTAATGTCCGCAATGCATGTAAAAACGTGCCGATGAATAAGAAATTCTGTAGGAAAGGGGAGTGCGTTGATACGTCTAGTCGGTGCAGTTTATCTTCTTGTATCTGGATTGACTGATTTCTTCAAAATATGAAATATTCAATTACATGCGAGGAAACTTAAAAAATGCATCGAGAGCGAGGTGTAGTGGCAATTATTCTATTAAGTTCTATTCTAAAGCATTGAAATTACGCGAGTTAATAATTGATTCGGTGTAACACACTTTTTATAACTCGGTATGTTAAAATAGTTTTTAACGCGCCGTAGATAAAGTTTTGAAAATGATTTAGAGGATATAAAACATTCGCGTCATTAGAACGATGAATTTTCCAACGCACAATTTGTAGTAAAGCGCGAAATTGAAATAAAAGCCATTTAGTTTAACTGAAATTTGATAAACAAGGGTGATTTATAAATGTGCAGAGGGAATAATTTTACTTGAATTTAATGCATATTTTTATTTATATAAAAGAGTAGATAAACAGGAAGAAATTATTTGATCGGTTGTTTATTGACGACCTTTAAGTATTTCATAAAATATAATTCCTTGAAGTTTCGCAGACAGGCAGGCTGCAGAAAATCAATGTTAAATATAATTTGTTTTGTTTTTGCTTCTGCAGTAAATACTTTGTAGAAAAACGAATAATAAATTTTACAAGTTGCATCTGTAAATATTTGACGAAACGCAGCAATCTGCAAGTAAAAATAGCTGAAACTACTTAAAATATTAATTTCTTCCTCTTTTACGCAGTCATTTAAAAGCCATTGAAAGCTGTCCTTTATCTTAATATTATCTTTGTGCCAAAGCAGCCTCCAAGAAAACAATTAGCCGCTTATAACCATCTGCATTTTCCTTCGAAAATTGGCGGTCGAAAGTGTGCCTTATTTTGCATACAGAGTTTAACCTTAGGAGCGAAGTCGTAATTATGCGAGACGCCGCCGCCGTCGTCGTCTGCCACTCGGTTTTACAACAGTACAACCGCCTCGTGACTGCAGGAGCGACCGAAAATTACATGGCGTCTCGCAGCCGCGGCGCTGCTATTTTACTTTTGTCTCGCTAATGAGTCGACGCTCCGACGAGTTGGCTTTTGTTCGTTTTTTCTTTTTTTTTCAGACCGACGTGCGGATTGTCTGAGAGGATGTTGTGGAAATGTCGGAGGTAAGCGGAAAAGTCGAGCGGTAAATCGATGGTTCGTAAAGAAGGTAATAAAAGACGCAGGTATTTGTAATGATGCTATTGTCTTTGGCAGGCTTGAATCGACGTAGCTCATTTTTTTGCGATAATAATGCGGAGGAGAAACGTGCGCTATTGTGAGTTAAATCCTTGTTACCTACAAGTTTTTCAAACTTGAATACTTTGCCGACACCCTTCTCTTGTGTAATAATACAGTACAAAAACTTGCAAATTGCGTACATAAATTAAAAAAAAAAATTTTTTTTAATAGAAATACACTTCAAGTTTGTGTATTAAAAATAGAAGATACCATTATTCGACCTAGCAGCCAAGTGCAGAAATCAACCGAAATTAGCAAAACAACATTAATTTTCAACCGCCTCTATAGACCTCCCGGCTTGTTTTGAACTCCCGAAAGTAAATAGTCCCCTGTCACTCCGCTGGTTTACGAAACCCGGCACCTCTTAGCGAGCCGTCAGCGCCGCCAAAAAACCTTCCCCCCAAGAAAAGACCTATAGACGTTTTTTCGAAATCGGCAGCGTCGTGTTTTCCCATGACTCGCGGCCGGACGCGCATCTTTTTTCGCGCGTCACTCCCAACCTCTCCCGAGAGCCAAAAGACGCGGCTCCGTCGAGCGAACTCCCCGAGGCCTATATATAACGCCGCGCAAAGTGGAGCATCCACACGATGCGAGCCCCACCGACGGAATGCACGACGCATATATATATATATATATATATATATGCTCGCAGGTCGAGCGAGAGAGGGAGAGGGAGAATACAAACGAACGACGGGGTCAGGTTATGTAGGAGTAAAGTCGGTCGGCGACTCCTCGTGCGTCAGAGCGCACCTCGAGGAGGAGAGAGAGGAGAGCTACCCGCCACCCCAATAAACGATGCGACTATTTTAACGCCCGCAGCTGGCCTGGATATATATATTTATCGAGAGAGAGAGAGAGATGCTCCGTGTCCGTTTGCAGCGGAGGAAAGCCCGAGAAATTGCATGGGGCGAGGAAAGACGGATGGAGGGCCGACTGCGTTTCCTCCGCGATAATTGGGACGGGCCAGGAGTGACGGATTAATGCGGGCCGTCTGCTTTCGATTGGGGTTGACTGCGAGGGTGGATTGCTTGGGGAGGGCCAAACGAGGTTAATGATACTGCAGAGGTTTCGAATTTTTGTTTTCCCGGGAATAAACGTGCGATCGTGACCTGCGGATATTTTTACCTTATTGTCGCGGTGGTCGTAGCTGTATACTTTATTGACTTATTGTTTATTTTTACAATGTTTAAATATAAACGTTGAGGTTAAGCCGACTAAATTTAAAAAAGAACGCTTCGCATTGATTTTTTGCAAAAGGTACCTTCGCGAAATATTTCGAACAAGTTCGAAATGTAATGATAGTACAAGTTTCTAGAAGATAAAAAACACTTACTCCGAGCAAACAAGTCAGTACTTTCGAACTCGACAGGTCAAGTTTTTATAATTTATTGTCGAAAATTCGCGACTCTAAACTTTTTGCTTCGAACGAACTTCTATCAACGAGCGGACATAGCTTTAATAATGGCAATGCGAAAACACTGTATACGTTTCACTGATCATTGCGGCGATATACTAAGTAAAGACTGCCTCTTTAAAAACTTTTTTAAATAAAGTTCATAATTGCTTTGGGGAGATTGATGCAAGCTTGAATTGTTGCGCTGAAAGAAATTAGTTCTCAATGAATAACGAGGAATAATCATTAAAATAGAGTGTCAACATTAATAGAATAACGATTTCTGTCCAACTAATCGTCAAAAATAGTACAGGAATAATCAATACTGAACTTTAATCATTCGAGCATTATCATTAATGGCACTAACGTCGTATCGTGACGCGCATGTTCACCTTTTGTATTTCGTGCTCTCCCTCTCTAATCTGATGAAAGGTGACAAATTGAGCATGGATTTTCTGTTCTAGGTGCAACAAAACAAAAAATAAACCATTCCACAGAACAAAGCAGGCATTAACCGGACTATTTTTTTACTGTTTCAGATTCCTTGCAATCGTTGTCATATCTCGGTGAGTCTTCTCCTAAGACAAAAGAAACAAAAAAACTCTCTAACAAACTAACCAATATCTCGAAACATGATATTTGTTTCGGATCACTCTAACCTAACACCTTAAGCATTGTTATACTAATTATTAATATTCTCATTTAACGGTGGTTTATTATTCACTCGCAATACGTTCTCATTCTCAAACATTTTCATTTCCAGCGATCGCGACGATTTAATAAGGCATTTTGCAAGAAACGAAAACTTGTAAAAGCTTTGAGCACTCAACTTTCGCGCCACGTTTCAATGAAAACTTTTTAATTATACACCTTTTGCATGCTGCGTCGCGAAGAAAGCAGAGCGAAGGCTTTGAGCTGCGGTTTCGCCGAGTTTCGCATTTGCGGCTAAATTGATTAATCATACTTTTTTTACCTTTAAGATACGAATGTTATATACATGACGCAAGATATTTTACAAATATTCCGTTCCCCAATTCGTATCTGCGTCTTATCAAATATTTCCTGTTAAATCTTTTTTTTTATTCCTAAAACAGAAAACTGACTAATTTCCAAAGACACATCACGCCCGCATCGAGTGGTGCACCTTCCCCGAATTAAAAAGGATAATCTTTCCCAGCAGCGACGATAATGCCCGCGACAACAGCACTCCCTCGCCGATAGCAATTATCAACCATTGCTCATTCCCCGACAGAATCAGTTTTACAAATTTAGCTCGCGCGGAAAAGACGGAGCGCGTCGGCCGGCGATGCGCTTTTTTTTTCTCTCTCGCATCCGCGATGACGAAAACGTGCGAATCAGCGCTCACGTGGCGCGCCGGGGAGTGCGCTTTCCTACCGAGACCCGGCATCGGGCTTGGCCCAGTTTCAGCGGCGGCGTTTGTCACGCGGATTAGCAATTTCATTGGCCGCGCGCGTGCGTCTGAACTGGCGCGGCGGCGGCGGCGGTGCACTTGGTGTTTAACGCGCGCGCGAGGGAGAGAGAGAAAAAAGAAAAAAATGAACGCGGATGAAATTGCACGCGCGACCCAATTGCTACTTGAGGCCTTACGAGATCTCGGCGCGCGCGCGTATCGGCGGCTGTCTTATCGAGTGCATATCGGCTATAGGCTCTCTGTGCCGGTCGCCCGATTCCCGAGTGCTTGCCAGTCAGTGATACGAGCTGCTTCGCCGAGATGGGGCAGGGAGGGATTCCGCCGGGAGGCATTGATTCAGTCTGTCTAGTAAATTGATACATCGCCGCGGAGGAATCGCTCTTGCGCAGTTTTTATTTTTAACCCAGATAACGACTTTGGTCGGCTTTGTTGGTAAAATAACGATTACGAACCCCCCCTTTTTTTTTACTCAACTGATACACGTTAATCGAGGCTTTAAAATTTTTATATACGTTGACGCCGTTTTATTCAGAATAAAGTTTTTGTGCGAAAAACCACTTTCTTTTGAATCGTGTTTTCTCGCGAAAATTCGGTTACCGCACTTTATTTACGTTTGCTATTTTATGGCGTTAAAGTGATTCTGTAATGCATTCGTCTGACGCGCGTTAAATGATTATGCAGGATAATACACAAATCTCTTCGTAGGTACCTGTGTACGTCAGAATAATTAAACGGCTCAAATAAATTGATCAAACAAATTATATAAAATAATTACGCCGAAATAGCAAAAGGTCGTATTTGTATATTGTATCAGATAATTTTACCTTCTTAATCCAAATATGTAACTATAATATTGAGTGGGTATCGAAATATCGTCAACACATTTTATAAGGGTTACATTTATAGAACACGAAATTATCGAATCCGAACCGACAGGGCAATAATGAGAATGATCATATATACAAAACTAAAAAGTGCTTGGCGCAAAACAAAGAGGAGCAATGTAAAAGTCGGCTTACGTTCTCGGAAAAATTTGTGCTCGCGCGCGATTTTCGCGGCCCAGCTATGAAATTTCAGTACCTCCGCGTCAACAGAGGGTCAACGAGCTCCACGCGTGCAGGTTAAACCGGCGCGTGCGCGACGACGGGCGACGATCGCCCGGCCCGGAGATACGCCGTCAGATAATTTTTAGCGCAGCTCGGGTTTGATAACTGGAGAAGGCTCCGGACGAATATTGTCCGAGCAGTATTGCTATCAATTTTTGCTTATTGGAATTAATTAAACCGCCGCTCGCCGCTTCGAGCAGTCGCTGCGTTAGCTCTGATTTTGTGCGGCGTAAAAATGCTTTCCGCGAAACCTAATCCGCGATCTCGTGCTTCGAACGTTCTTCCCTCGTGACGATCGGTGGCGAGTTAAGTTATAGTTGTCGGGCGTTGACATCTACGATAAAAAAAAAATGACGTGCATCTCAGGTCTGCGAACTCGGAGCGGCTACTCGGCAATTTCGACTGATTTTCTTTTGCGGTGAGAGCTGCGTTATTTGACGCCCACGTGGACGCGACGCGCGCCATCTTCGTTTCGTAAATTCATCATAACTGCAGCAGATTTGCGACTCTTCCAGCGCGGTAGGATGATGTTAAGGACTCATTTCTTTTTGTATTTCAATTTTATTTTCAGGTAATAAGGGGGTTTTTTTAAACTGACTTGTAATAATTGCAGGAATTTGAAATGGAGTCAAGGGAGAAAATTTCATGTAGAGAACATGTAACTAAATTCAATAATGATGTAAATCTTCATTATGAACGCGAATACGGATAAGCCTGACGTTAGAATGACGTAACTTTTTGGACGTAAATTATGCAACCCTTTGCACTTGTCGAGTGTAAAATTGTTGAGTAGCGCCTGCCAGTTGCATGCGATATTTGACAAGGTGGAGAGTAATTTAATTTCTAGAACTTTTGAGTATTCCTAATTGTTCTGGTCAATAAATTTAATTTGAAATTTACTTGCATTATCGTTTCGCCTTCATCGTAGGAAATTTCACCATTTTTTATGGCCAGTTCGCTAATAATTGACCAATTTTTTTTGGCCAAATATTTTGGTCAAACATTGGTCAAAAACTGGTGAAAAATAAATATGGTAGATTAATAAGAATGGCGTTAAAGTGATTAATAAGAGTGGCGTTAAACTAAAATTTTATATTTAAAATGTAAGCATCTTTGAATTTAAAATATAAAAATGTAATAATTATTCAATACATTTATTTCATGCAATTTAAAAAAAATTATTTAAACTAAAAATCAGTTTAAATAGCGAATTCCTTAAAAATAATTGAATACTATAATTAAATGTTATTATTTACAGCATTTTACTATTATTTTCACTTTGGCCAATTTTTGACCAATTTTTTTATCAAAACGATATCATTTTTAACCTGGTTTTTGGTAAAAAATTTAAAAAAAAAATTGGTCAAAAACTGATTACACATATAATGGTGACAACTTCCAACAGGGTTTTGTTATTGATATTTTGTTCTTTCATTATAAAGGGTAGAAAAAATAGTATAAAATAGTTGTAATAGTTTTATTGTTAATAGAAAATGAACAGAAATAGTGAATTGCACAATTTTCCACCATTTAGAATATTCTATAAAACACGCATTACAAATTCTGTACTTTTATCGTGTTATTTTTTAAATATACGATATATGCATATTAGTGTTTTTACTCATTTACGTACGAATCTTGTCAATTCGTTTAAGTTTTAAGTTGAGAAGATTACACAACAAAAGCATTAATTGATCCAATGAGAAATTCCCTAAATGATATTAGATATATAGCAACTTACATCTGCCTAATAACCGACAATACATTCGCCCTTTTGCTTGGATTTTAAAACACGAATGACGCGAATTACCCCTGCAAGTCGTTGAATAACGTCACAGCTTTGGTTCACCTTATGAAATTACCTCGCAATATCGTATCGCTGCTTTTGTGTCGAACTTTATTCGCAATAAGGGTAAGGTAAGACTGTCATTTGCAGATCTACTATCCATTCAGGTTAATAAATGAACGTGTCGTGCGACTTTACGTTTAATGGCAAGCCAGATAAAAAGATTATTACGATGACGTACAAGCGTTTGTGCGTTGTACAGTGCGTAAGACGTAATATTTCAGTGCTCTGGTTTTTTTTTATTTATTTAAAGGTAAACAGTTGTAAATTAGCAGCTAATAAGGACGAGCTCGCAAATTTATTTCGTGTTCATAGTATCATTGTTGATAACGTATGCTCATAATAACTTTTGAAAAATATTTGTTCACGAGCGAGGGTAGCTTATATATAGTGAGGTTACATAAAAAGACTGACTTCATTTTTTACTGATTCAAATAATCATTTATCAAGTAGAATACGCCCAAAGTGTACATAAAAATATATTTTAAAAATAAGTGAAATATCTTATAACGCATAATCAGCGACCGTTTAATCACGATAAGCATTAATTTGAGAAATATTTTTCTTTCACAATTCAGAATGCTTCATTAAAATTTTTTTCGAGATTAGATACAAAATTTTTAAATTAAAGTTCTTTTTTCTCAATATAAATTCGAAATATACACAGGCAAATACATAAAGTATGAGTATCAGATTTAACTAGGAATGTTGAATTTGATTCATCAAGAACTTTACAAAAGTATTGAGTTCATTTGTAAGAGGCTCCACCACAAAATATTAAATCAATTAGTTTATGATTTCTTCACTTTTTTCGATTGCTGGAAACATCTTTCAAAAACTCAAGCCGCCATAAAAGAGACATTGCAGAGCCATAACAGCCTCCCCATCGAAATTCATTATCAGCATCCCAACAAAAGAGAATCTCATAATCTCCTCAAGCTCCGGTTTTCCGTGACGCGGTTCCCTCGTTTTGCGTCTGCACGGTGTCGGTTACACCATCCGCGTGGTTCACGGTGGCATCGCTCGATTGCGACTTCGCTGCACAAGATTCGTGCGACAATGGACTCAAGTCCGGACGATAAAAAGGGAGAGCTTGCTCCGCAGATGGCTTTGCGCACGAGTCTGCCTCTCTGCACCTTTTGACGTCAATTATCGATCACGGAGCCTCCAACGTATTCAATAAACCTTTCCGCGCGTCTCGGCCGCGATCCTTTTATATCACTTGGACATTCGCCGACGTCACCAAGTGTCTGTCGCAAGCCGCAGGATTTGCGACAGCCTCGTCGTCTCCGAGTTCGCGGTACGATACCCAATAGCCGATACATCATACTTTTATGACGCCTGCGGGGAGCGGATTTCACGGGGAGAGGGACACAATGGCTATGTTTAGAACCGACGTGACGGTCGATAAACTTGCGACAAATTTAAAAGAATTGCCGGCGCGGATGAGAGCCTCCAGCGTATAAAGGATGAGCGTCAGTGATTTGGATCGATACTTTATCAGCTGGGGGATCGATGTGCGCTTTGGTAATTGGCGCAGAAAGTATAACGGGCTGCTTAAGGACGTTCGTATACGCTACAGTGATTCTCCACTTGGAGTAGTTATCTATAAGTACTTTTTTACTGACTCCCTACGAGAAAAAGTTAAAACAACCTCGTGAAACACATTATACTGTTTGTTTCTTGTGCCTAAACAACTCAAACAATATCAGGTGACGTTGCCAAGTCTCACCTCACTTTCAGTCAGACGAAAAATCCGTGAAAGTATGATATACCTTCGTTTAACTATTTCTCGAAAATATTATTCTATATAGAATTATAAAGTAGTTTTTTTACAACATATTTCAAAGATAATTTTTGTTGTTCAATGTTCTACCTGGGGAAGCTTAGCATAAGACCTCCGTGTCAAAAGTTTAAGTTTTACATTGAATTTTTCAAATTTTAATACCGAAAGGCGGGTTGAAATTTTTACCACGTATAAAGCGTACTTAAATTGACATATAATGCAAATTCTAAGAAAAATTATCGTGTGAACGCCCTTAATGACGACAATTATTGCGTGGGTATTGGGTGTTACCTATGGAAATCCTTGTAGTGGATTTAAACGTCATTGACTGTCACATTGTTACGCAAACCGTTAATTAATAATTTGCTACGAAGACAATGTCGGGCACGAGAAAAATGTTTTATTGTATTGACTGGTTTTTTTTTTTTTTTTAAGAAAATCTTTGTGCGACAAATAAATTAATTATTAGCTAACTCATTAATCACCTTTTGTTTGATTAAATGGACTTTTTTAACTTACATGGATTTACATAGATAATTAATTAATTTTTGTTTCAAAAGTTCTTAGAATAAATTCAATGGAATCAAAGATTTTTAAGTAGATAAAGTTGACAAAAAATTAATTAAAAAACAAATCTTTGCTCGCAAAAAAAACGAATTGTCACTCCTAAGCAAGCTAATGTCTTCCCATAAGTTCACTTTGAAAAATAACGACGAAAAAATGAAATAAAAATTTCAATTCGTCATTGAGAAGCCAGCCCACGAAAGGTAAATTGATATTGACATCTATAGAAGTGTAATAAAATTAATGCAAATTGGCCGTGAATTTGAAAGGCTAAGTGAAGGTTGTCTGATATCATGACATACTTCCCTTTATACTCCGCGAAAATTTTTATTTTCGCAATAAATTAGCTCGTCGCGTGCTCGCTAATTGTTCGATAAGTTCAAGGTGTAGCCCGCGTTTAATTTGCATATCACGAAAAAAAATTATTTTCCTTATTAGTTTTTCAAAAGCCGCGCTAAGAACGACGAAGGCTGGGGAAATCTTTTGGCGTACAAATGACATAATCTATTAGGTAAGGGTGACGTGTTACGGGTATTTGAAACTGTGCAAACTGACATGCGTTTATGCAGGCAGATTTGTTCAATTAGCAAGTGATTAAATTGCGCAAGAAGGATATAATCCAGCGTGCAATCCGAAATATGAATTAATCAATGACGTCGCATTGAACATTACACAAGAATTTAGTATAGTTATATATTAGCAATTTGTGTGTAATATATTTCTTGAATTAAGAATTAGTTTATTATTTTAAATACGCTAAACCTTGATGTTCATACAATGTACTTACCTTACGAACAAAAAATTAAAATTATTTACCTGAAATAAATGAATATTCAACAATAAAAAAGTATTGACCTTGCAAAATTGAAACTTTCCGATTCTTACACCATTCGAATAAATCCAACATTAGCAAATAATTTTTCATTGACGCAAATGAAGACAATGAACCGCAAATTTCGAGAGGCCGAAATTCCAACATTTAATGCTTGAAGAGCATTTTGACAATTTTCCATTATACGATTATAGGACACACTCGCGACGAAACTCGTAATACTTTTCGCTTAAATTAGTCTCGTTAATTAATAAGGTTATAGAGCAATTTTGAGGGAGACTAATAGCCGTACAGTAATATGGTCATTAAATGAGTGGGTGATTCCTAAAACAGAAACAGAGTAGATAATGATGTTTTTCTTACGAGCTCATAATGATTCTGCTGAGGACAGATCTATTTTCTGATTTTTGCACTTGACTAAAGCAGATGTAATTCAGCAGTTTTATTGGTAGAATGAATTACTTATATTGATCAACGCTTACGTTATAACTTACTTTGCAAAAACATAGTGGTAATGATGAACGTTACTTTTTACATTTTCCTTATAATTTAGCTGGGTCATTAAAAATAGCACTTTATCGTGTTACAGATAAAGTAAAATGAAAGATTCCGCAAGCCTGTGTAAAAGTCACCGATAACGTTTATAATTTAAATTATCTCTTAAAAATTCAAATATAATTTTGCTGTGCAACGATAATATTTATCGTCAATAACTCGATCAAACTGGTCAAAACGGTTAGCGTTGTCTTGATTCCACTATCAAATGTTCGTTGGGGTCTACGGAGTAAAAACTGTTTGTTCGTGTACACTACAAGCGTAACCAAAGATATTAAATAAAATTATTTCCGTTTCAACTTACAAAAAGTTATTAGCTGCTAAAAATAATACAGATAAATGAATACAGTAGAGTACAATATGATTTAAAAAATAACAGTTTTCATCAAATATAGTTGCAGTTAGATCTTTAGTTTACACTCATTGAGAAACGAGTTTTACAAATAAAGCCGTTGGGTTTCGCTGACAGGGTAGCGCTCGAGAGGGGAAGAAATAAATTAGCTTGTCGCAGAGTATTTACAAATTTGATGCGGTGTTCGTGTATAAGGAGCATTGCCATACGATGTGATCAATATCTTGGTTATCGTGACCGCAGTCGCAAAATGAGTTGTTTACAATGTTGATGCGGGCTAGTGAGGAGGCAAGATTGCAATGCCCAGATCTGATATGATTGGTCATAGAGATGATTTCACGGGTGAAGTTTAAATTTGAAAACCAAGGTTTTGCATTGTCGTTATAAAAATCTCTGAAATAATTTTTACCTGTGAGTAGGCCTTGACTTTTAAGGCGTTCTCTTGTGAATTCAATTGCTTCCTTTTTGACAATTTTTTTGAGGTCATTGAGCGGAATTCTAATTGAGTCAGACATTACAGAGATAGCACCGTTCTTAGCAAATTTGTCGGCCTTTTCATTGCCTTCAATACCAACATGTGTCGGAATCCAAAAAAGAGAGATAGAGAAGTTACCTCGAGATTTACAATAAAACGCAAAAATCTTCTTCCTTATTTTTAGTATATAGGGATTGGTTCTGACGTTATTAGGAGGATTTTTTAAGGAAAGTAGCGCACTAAGGGAATTTGAGAAGATTAAGGTGTTACGATCATAATGTTTTAATGCAATGTCGACGGCATCTTTTATGGCAATGCATTTGGCTGTAAAAATTGACACAGATTTGTTAATGCTTCTTACAACTGTTTCATTGTTGTTTGTCCAGATACAAGCATAACCGACCGATAAGGAAGATGTAGACTTACTTCCGTCTGTAAAAAAAGAAACCGCCGCTAGGCATTACTTCGAGGTAGGGCCGTTGTCCTGTGGACCCTCCTACGTGATGGCTCTTCTGACCACTCTACTTGTTGGCTTGTAGCCTCGTCCGTGTATCTTGACGCGTATTTTCCAGTAAGTGTGTTTGTTTTTTTTTTTTTTTTTTTTTTAATTTTACGAGGGAGTATGGGAAATCTTTATCAACCGGCGCGGCCATAAGCAGACCGCGCCGGCCGGCTGACGACTCCTTGCCGCCAGCAGACACCAGGAAGGAACCGCACTTCCTAGTAGTGTGAGATTCTTACTAAAACCCATAACCCTTTTCTCTATAGCTGAGCCACCCCGGAAACCTCCGTAAAAAGACTTTAAATTACTTGAAATTTTGGGAAAAGCTGTATCTTAGTGAATAATCGATCTCTTTGAATGATCGACTACTTATTCTTTTCGTCTTTAACTAAACTTTCAAAATTAAAAAGAATTTTCGAAGTTCTACTAATTTTTTTTTTATAACGATTTTAAGTTATGTATGGTATAGCAATTATATATATAATATAGTACTGTCATATTTTTATTATTATTATTATTATTTTATTATGAGTTTTTACATTAGTTTTAGCAATATAGTTCAAATAAAATAAAAAGAATTACTTTTTTATGGCTATTCAAGTTTGTTTTGTTCTTGTATTCTTCTATTTTTTATCAATTCTAAAATGGACATATGAAAATAAATTAATAATACAAACGAGATAATAATGGAACAATAAATTAGTTAGGAGGAAGCTAAGTGCCAATGACTTGGCAGCGGTTTTTTATAACAAATGAAATCAACCAAGTTTTTGGAGAATTTCCATTTTAGAAGGGCAGCTTTACGAAGTCGTTTGACTTTGTCACATTCCTCATACCACCAGGGAACTGGGTTTCTGTACATTTTTTTGCTAACAGTTTTCTTTTTCGGAGTATTATTAACAATAGCATTGGCAAGAATATTAACAAATAATAAATATTTTTCGCGAGCAGAAGAACTTTCGAATTTCGAAGAAAAAAACTGTGAATAGTTGTTTTCAATGTTTTCATTAACCTTTTCCCAGTTAGTTCGCACAGATTTGAGATTGAACGATTTTTTAAAATACAAGTTTTTTTCTATACAGACCTCAATCATTACCGGAAAATGATCAGAACCCGAGATATCATCAGCTACAGAAGTGAGAATTTTGTTGGAAAGGTTAATGGAGGAAAAAACCAAGTCGAGATTAGATTTAATGGCGCTATTAATGAAGATCTTCTTTGCGGGCACTTATACTTTTGCAATTCCATAAAATTGAAAATAGTTAATAATTGTCTGTGGAATCTTGAAATACAGCCGTGTCGACGTCGTTTGTTTGAAGGATTTTCTTTTTGATTCGAGTTATTCTTGATTTTAGAGTTCTATTATCAATGTGGTAGTAGACGTCGTCCAACATTAGAATAAGGCCTTTGATGTCGTCGGTGAAGGCTTTTGCATTTTCTAATTGATTAGAATTGCCAAACGATAAAATAAGAAAGTTTTTAAGTTGATCAAAGTTTATCGGATAAGTTTGAGAATTCTGAAGAAGATAGTCCTTGGAAGGGGATAGTTGATCGTCAATTTCAGGCATGGTGCATATTTTTTTATTAGTTTTGCGTTCTGACTTTGAATTGTGTAGTTCCGTTTGATCAATGCTGTTGCTGTTCTTGGAAGTTTCACTGAGAGGACGTTTAAAACTGTAGTTGACTGGATTAGTAGATTGGATGAGAGGAGTAGAATTCTCTGCGTTTGTGGAGTTCAGAATTGGAGGCAGGTTCGACAAGTCTTGTAGAGAGGGAAACTTGGGATCAAGCAAGTTTGATTCATTCTGAGAGTTCAATTGAGATTTTTTAATGATAGCGTCGTTTTGTTCTTGATTTTGGCAGTGCTTGGCTAAGTGGCCCTCTTCTTTGCACAGAACGCAAGTTACTTTTTCGCTTGATAAATAGATCCAGTAGGGGATTTCTTCGTAATTTATTTGGATTGATTCTGGAATCTTGGAAACATCATCCGGGTGAACGAACATCTGTCGTCGGAAGCTAAAGATGTGAGAATAATGAGGCTCTTTTATGTTGGTTCTCAGGAAAGAAATCTGTGAGGTAGGTTTAACGTTGTATTCTAGTAATTTTTCCAAAATAATTGAGTGAGGAATAATAGGGCAAACATTGGAAATTATAATCCTCTTAAATTTTTAAATAAGCGGCCTGAGTGTAAGAGAGTGAAGGCCAATGTTTATTGTTGTATTTGAAGACGTGATTTTGTCAGCAAGTTCTTGTGAGCTGAGATATAAACAAACGCGGCCTTGAGAAATTCTTGACGCAAAACAAATGTTTTCTGGTCCAATTTTCTTACCGATGGCGAGAAGATAATCTCTGATATTCAAACCTTCTATGGAGTCTGTGACGATCGCCTGTTCTTTTCTTGGGAACTGCGCCTGTTGAGCAACTTGCGAGTAAGGCACTTTGGATACATTAGCGGTGGTAAGATTCATTATTTGAGAAGAACTTTGAGATGCAAGAACATTCCCGCTATCGGAATTGCTCATTGCTGGATGATGATTTTGCTACACAAGAAGTGTAGGAGCACTTTATAATTTAAACTATAATATCACTGTGCGCGCAAAACTAAGTGTAAAACTGAAACTATAAAAGGGAAACTTTCAAACACTCGTGAGACCCGGAAGTTAAAGACGTCCGTCCTCAACCGCACCGCAAGCGCGAATGTTTCTCAAAATATATTGAGCATGTTGAATATAATTATTGATGTTGTATAAGTAAGAAAATTTTCCCCTATAATTTTAGGCCTCTAAATATACTTCACGTGTTTGGTCCGAAAATAATCTGTATTATCTGGACGAAAATAAATCCGGTTATTATTATCAAGACGTCGTATTTAGCTATAAGGACGAGAAAAAGCACGTATTTCAAAGCATGCTGTCTTGAGACGTTATGCAGCGAGATGCTTCAATTCACGTTTAGAGCCTACCACGTCGGAATAAATCTTCCAATTAGAGAATTTATGAATACTCGCAAATATTTACAACTATCAAATAGTAATCAACAATTACATAATAACGTTACATTACAACAGTGGCTTTGATAAGTTTTACTGCCGAATGAAAGTCGTAAACAGTAAAATAACAGAATTTCCACATTCACTCAGTGGAACAATATACATATAAATAGCTGTTCATTAATCTTTATACAAGTATATACATTTCTAAATTTAGAGCAGCAATACCTGCCCGACAATTAACATCCTTTCCTAACGAGGTTCCCAGCCGGCGAGAGAGTATCAGCCGTACCTCGGCGATATCGCTCGCATTACCTTCCCGTATGAGTTAAGTCATTTCATTCTAGGCCGAGTTCACGGGCTCTCCTGCTCTTCCTCTCGCCCCGTTTACCCACCTCTCCTGATAATGCTCGGCGGCCGAGCGAGTCCCAGATAAAAGAGGCTCCCGCCTTCGCGGCTATTTCTGGCGCAGAAAATCTAGCGGGCTGGTCAATCCTCCGGCGACTCTGGGGCTATTTATGGAAACGGGTTGTGCGCGTATTCCGCGGCCGGAGTGCGCCGCGCGCATAAGCAAAACGCGCCCAGCTTCTTCCTCTCCTTCCGCGCCTCTAACTTGTCTGATGGCCATTTGTCTTTTCCTTCCTTTTTCGCGGCCCGCGCGCTCTCGAGGTTGTCCACCTCATTAGTTGCTGCTCTCGAGGAGGCAATTGCCCCGCAAGGGTTGAAGAACCGGACGCGAGAGCTTTTTATTGTTTTATTTTTAGCGAGGTTTCTAAAAGTATCCACAAGAAGCATACAGAACTGCGTTGATTAATGCCGATAAACTGTTTTCAAGAAAGCCTTATCGCGTACTTGAAGGTTTGCAAAGGAAAAGCAGGTCTTGCGTGGTCGCGCTTTTTATCTACCAGCGTGACGACGACGACCTGGGCTTATGTGATATTACTTCTGCAACGTCCATAATAGATGACCGCGCGGAGGAACGGGTTCCTTCCTTCATTTTTCTTCAAATCAGCAAGACGAGTAGCAAACTGGGAGGAAAACAGACAATGCCCCTATTTCTTTTGTCCGCGCGTCTTGAATGGTTAGGCGGTCAGTAAAAAAGGGTATATTACTTAATTTTAAACGTCACGGTAGAGACCACAGCTACACCTACTCGTATGCTACGAAGAGAGTGTTAGCTCTTGATGTATAACGTTTACACCTTGTGTAAGACGATTTATCAGAAGACCCTCGAGGCTACCGATGACGTAGAACCCCGAATACAAAGAGGGCTCTAAAAATAAAGGCAACCCAATTCTCTTCGATTATTACAAGGAGATAAATGAAGCTTGAAGGTTTTATGTATAGTCACGGGGGGTGTGGAAAGAGGAGAGAGTCAAGAATCGCGATTGTTTCTCGGAAGGAAGCTGATCGCACATACATTTACTGCACTATATACATGCATGTATCGCATGGCATCGATCGCCCAGGTCTGGCATCGCAAAAGCTTTTACTCGATTCGAGGAAGGTTGTCTGCTCGAGGCAGACTTTATCGCCCCTTCCTCAAAGATATCGCCAGAAATCGCACAGCAGCTAAATAAAACGTACCGATAATTCGTAACTCGTTGCAATAATTGTGACTCGGCGTTTACCCGGAGCACATGTCTATCCGCTGCATTCAGTCCCCAGCGGAGAAAAGTATTCGGATTCGAAAACCCACGCTGTGCCCCCGAGCACCTGCCGATTCGAAACCTCTTCGATAGAACAACCGGACGTTTTGTAATTAGAACTAGGACTCGGTCGTCGATTTCTGCAGAAGGCAACTCCGCCGGTCACGTGACAGAGGCATGCCGGATATATACACGGGGAGCTTTGGAATATGCCGCGGCGGAAGTTCACGGCGAGCAGTCATCGACCGTCAGCGGGCTTCCTTGTCTACGAACCCCTTTGCTTCCCGGACGAGGGCGGAAAGTTTCTCCCGCCCCCGAGGCTCGAACGGGGAACTTTCCAGCCCCGTGCCGTTTTCACCGCTGCGCGTACGTTTCCTTCGGCTGGAGGAACTAGTCAGGTCTCTGTGCACGTGAATTGACGAAAGGGAGGAAAGCTTGCCGGGAAAGTTTTGCCTCACGGGTTTCACGAGTGGCTCGGCGATGCACGAGGATGCAGGGGATTTATTTACGTCGACGGGTTTGACGACGCGCGTTATTGGTTTTGGGGGAAAAGACTTTGTTGGCTCGACGAGATGGTTTCAGCTGCAGGATTCGAGTTTTTAATGTTAGCAAGGTAGTTTGCGTAAGTGCATAGTGTGCAGTATAGCCACTGCACGCTTTCTATGAACTTAATTTCGTTTTGTCGTGCCAGTAAGAAGGCTTGACGTTTTTGTCCTTTGTATTATGCACATTAGACATTCTGTAACGAGATTTTGTGCAATTGAATGTGTAAGTTGCACTGACACTCGATTCTTAATTAACTTTCAAATTTTTATGCTATTATCTGCATTATTCTACTTTCGATGACTGCATTGCATTGATCGACTGAAGCTTCACCTTCGAGTTTTTAAATATTTAAAGTTCATCGTTATCGTAGATTTTGCATTAATCATAAAATATGTAAATTTGCATAAGCTATGAATTGATTACCAGTTAATCGTTCGCTTAAAACATTGATTTTTCTGACCTCTTATCGCTTTCAATTAAGTATTCTACTTTAACCTATTTTATAATCTTGATTTTTCGAGAAGAATATCAAATAAAATTGTTCTAAATTGCAATTTTGCATTTTATCGGATAATTGGCATATTGATTTTTGCAAGTTAAAGCATCTTTCGTTATTCGTTTCTCAATATTATTTAATGTAACTTTTATGTAAATGTAAATCAACTTTTTGCACGTTCGTCAAAGCTATTGTGCGAATGATTCAATTTTTAAGCGTACCAAAATATTTGCATGTTTATCATAATCGACCTCGCGCAAGGACTGCTTTAAATTTCAAATATTAAAAAAAAATGACTTACGCTCGGGCGACAAGTTACAAATTACGTCTGCATGACGTGTTAATTTTATGGCACACGTTAATTTACATACCTTTTATAAAACAATGTGCACTTTACAATAGGATCGACTTTTCAGTTTCCTTCGATATTCTCCTTCGCGATACATTGAATTTATTCAAATCACCTACACTTTCCTCAAAATTTCTTTCAAAACAATATTTCAAAGATTCTACGTCATCGTTTTCATCTTCCAAGACGACTAGCCGAATCCAAAAGTAGGGCGCCAGCCATAAAACCTCTACGCGCCTTGCAGGAAAGGGGCCATTGCTATTCCTGCAGCGTAGCTCCATCCCCGTCCCGCTTATCTTCAGACTCTCCCCGATCGGTTTGGGGAGCGAACGACGTCGGCGCAGGCCGGGCACCCTCGGGAAAAAAAAAAATTGTTTAAGCGTGCTGCAGACGAGGGGTGCATCGCGAATGAAAAAGGACACCCTCTGACGGAAAAGTCGGTTGCTAGGCTACACCGTAAGCTTTCTCCGATTGCGGGCGAGGCTGGCGGCTGCAGATGTGAGAGGAAAAACTTCGGCGTAGCCTACGTGGGTTGCGCTTCGAGCGGGAGGCTGGCTTTTGCTGTTTTATTTTTAGATGGCTGGACGTTGTTGGATTGATTGTTCGTGAAAAGTTTCGAGGGGTTTTAAAGAAGTTTGGATCGACATAAGTTTTGGTCGCATTATTTTTATCGCTTTCGAGGTAGATTTTATTTTTGATCAAGACACTAATAAAATTCTTATCTTGGGCAATAAATTTTTCCGGCTAATTCATTGGACGTTTAGATTAAGAATCTATATTTTCATTCCTTAGTTAATAATCAATTAGTAATTTTCAGTTAACCTATTTCAACACTACTTTTTGCAGCTCTTTATGTTTTTATGCTTTTATATTCCTGTTTCCTTCAGATATATTTTTAGAACGTTTTACAATGTATTTGAGGAAGTCGTTTAAGTTTTTTTTTTTTTTTTAGCAATTATTAACGAATAACAGTTACGAGCAAAAAAGACTGTAAAACTAAACAAAAAGAAAATCATCTTCGTAATCTGCCTTAACGAGACTCCGCATGCAATAAAATCAAATTGTGTAACTGAACTTTCAAAAATAAACCTTCACCGTTAACTTGGGTTCGAATAATTACTCAGTCTTTCAAAAAAAACGTTCCATAAAGTTGTATACCAACAAACAAATTAAAGCCTTATTCAATTCCTTCGAACAGGAATAAGACTGTATCTTGTTACATTCACGATGCACCAATACTTTTTTACAAATCAATTCATTACTCTGGGAAACGTAAGATATCATCTTTTACATTATTAATATTCGGAAACTGTCAATAAAATACTTTTTCCAACAGTCTTTTATACGACTGCCAAAAATATATACTTTAATAACAAAACGTTACCGACGAATAACATCTGAAAATAAAGAAAAAAAAAACTAATAAATCAAACGGACTCTTCCGTATACTATCAGTCCTGTAAAATCCGCTCTCGGCGTTCGAAGCAGCTCTCTCGCAGGAGCGGCTAGACGTGCAAGAGAACTCCGGCCGGCTCTCAGGAAAGAAGGGTCGCTCGCCTCCTCCGGCGGCGGCGGCCACCGACCGAGAAAAAGAGAGGCTGCTCAGCAACATGTTATTCTTTCTCGAGAATCAGCCGCCCCGCTAACGGAATCCTGTCGAGCAGCGCGCCGACTCGTCGGCCAATTTCGTCGGTCGGTTTTTCGCCGCCGAGCCGAGCGGATTTGCCGGGATGGCATTTCGTCGGGAAACTGGCAAGAGATTGACAAACAATAAAGCTTTAATGCGCTGCACGTGGATTTTTAAACAAACGCAGCGTTATTGTCGAGAGCACGCGCTGTTTCGGTCTGCGCGAAGATTAAGGATTCATTTACGCCGGGCTTATCGAATCCGGCATTATTCGCAATTACTTCATTGTATGCACGGGCTCGGGCGCTCCGTTTGCCTTTTCGTCGTTTTCCGCAAATTTAGCAGGTGTGCAACTTCACGACCGACAGTCGTCTGTAACAATATTATTCTACGTTTATGCGCGATCAAGAATATTGTGGTGCACAAAACCACCGCCGATTGGCCATCAATCACGACGAAGTCGAGCGTAAACGTGTTTACACGAATGCACGTTGAAATTTTCGAATCTTTAGACAAATATTTGCGCGCGCAATTCGCCGCGCATGTCTGTTTTTTCACGGACTCGGGGAGTGTACGTGTGACTTCGCACGATTGTTACACGACGCCAAGTGCGCCGGGGTATCTCGGATGCCTTATTAGCATTAAAAAAAAATCCAGTTATGCTGATGAAAGGTATCAAGATTTACGGCCGCCGACGCGCCGCTACTTTAACGCAATCGTTAATGCGATCTTTAAGTTTCGCTAATACGCATCAATAATCATTTCCAACAGATTGTCCGCCGCGCGAATTACCCAACGACTTTATAACTTACGTTACCACCGTCGAAACTCGAATCCTAAACAGACGCAGCTTACGCTCGCAAAGTCAACGCGACAAATGCGCACACGTAATTCGCCAGCTCGAAAAACAAAATCACACTTTTTTGCCTGCGCACTCGCAGACGTGGTCGCGTAGACGCGCGAGGTCCTCTCTCCGTCTCTCTCTCTCTTTCTCCTCGCTGCAGCGTCGCTGCCTACACAGGCTGCGGCCGCCTGTGGGTATACCTGGGAGCGTGTAAGGACGAGGGGGTTAGGTGTCCCACGCCGCTGCGCTCTCGGCCCGGGCTTTATTGGTTGCTTCTTTTTTTTTTTTTTCTCTCGTTCATCTGGATTTTAATCCTTCGTCGCGATTCACCTTGGTTGCCTATACATCTTGCGAGAAAGGAGAATTCGAGTCCTTTTTCGGTTGCTCTCTTTTGCTCTCGGCGAAACGTCGAGCCACGGCGAGTTTTAGTTTGCCCGGCGAAAGTTTTATGTATATCTTTGGCGCAGAAAATCGGTGGTTCTATATAGTTCGTATCAAAACCGTCGTGGAACTACAAATTTGTGCTTGTAATATTTATTATGCTCGTCTCGTATTTTAGCCTTCGAAATTATTAGAATGTTAAATGCTGCTTGCGCTTTATAATTATTATAAATTTATATTTTTCTATTTCCGAGATCGAGATATTGCGTTTATTTCTAATATAATTGCCTCTTAATTATTGTCGAATTATCCTTAATTAACAACTTCGAAAGCGAAAGAAAAAACTTTAATTATTCGTCCATTAGCTTAATTAAAGACGCGCTGACAAATGAGCAGCGCAATTTCACTTTACTCCCCGCTCGGCTTCTTAAAATCCTTAAAAACTGTAAACAGTAGCGATTCAATAAACCGCACAAAAACGCGTCGTATTAAAACGCCGCGTTCTCCGCGTCAATTTGTCGGCTCCATTTTTCCATTCATTAAGCCTCTAAAAGATCCTAACAAAGTCCCCCGGTAACCCGATCCCCACGAAACGAGGCTCTCTCGTCACGAGACGCAAACGTTCAATCGCGACCGCCACACGTGCCGTCCAGCCTCGCGGCGCGCGGCGACCGGAATATTGGAAGCGCGCAATGATCGTCAGCCGCGTTTCTCCCGACGGGGAGACGACGAGAATCGGCCGAACCGCGGGCGAAGAGCCGTTGCGCAACGATATTATCGCCTCTCCGCGCGAGAGCTGTCGGAATGAATTTTTTCGGGGAGCCGCGGATCGTGATCGATTGCACGCGGAGAGGATGCATCGGGATAACGCGATTAATTCGCGTAGATCGTCGCGCTCGTAATTTATTGGCTGCAGGTGTTTTTTTCTTTATTGCGTTATCCTCGCGAGATGAGATTGGAAGAGCAAGTCGAAAAAGTTTCCGTGTCCGATGGCAGTTAAGTAATCTTCGATTTTCGCGATGCAAGTGACGCACGCGGCTGAGATAATAAAGACTATAAAAGGAAGTGAAAATTAGTCGTCTGCGAAGAAAAAAAGTAAATGTTTAATTTTCGGAGTTGACTCGCGAAGCTGTAAAAATGTTATTGTACTGCTTATAAATTATTATTTCAATTTTTCACCGAGCATAAGGCTGGCAATTCAAAACTCCTCTGCTGCGCGGCGTTTGCGATAACAATCGAGATACTATTGCTATTACGCGAGGGTCGGTATTACTTATTACATATTATATAGCCGCAGTTAACTCTTTGCGCAACGCGTCTGAAAGATACAAAAACTAATAAATCAGACCGCCGCTCGCCATAATGTAATCTCAGCCATCCCAGTCGAGTCCTGTTCATTCTCGGCGCCGTCACAATATTCTACGCAAACCGTTAATGGAATAAAGTATTTATTTTCACCTCCTTATCGCTTCTCGCAATTAATTTCTTCTCCTCGTCGACTCCGGCTAGCGCCTCGCGCCTTCTTCGTCGGCCTTGAAACAGTTCTTAGGTAACAGGCCGCCGACGGCGCAGTTCTGAAAAGTGCACGTCCGATCGATTAAAAATTCGACCCCTTAGTGACCTCCGGCTTCGATAACGAGACAATTTTACCGGATACGTTATAAAAAAAAAAAAAAAAAAAAGAAAGAAAAGTCAACCGGAAACCCGTTCTCGTTGACACATCTCGCCAACTCGTTGCTCGCCCGCCTACGGTAATCGAAAAAGCAAAATAAACACCTGGTAGCAAAGCCGACGACTTGCATATGTACCATTCGTTGACCAACATCGCGTGCCCACGTCGAGTCTCGCCTTCGCCAGCTCGCCAACTGTTACGGGCGCGAAAGCTCGCGAGTCCTTTGAATTATGACAACTTTGGCTAATAATATCCGAGGCGGGCTCACTTTTTTTTTCTTCCTGCCGCGCTCGCTTTCCTTCGACGATTTATAGCCGCGGCAGTTGCCGCAAAGACGAGTATCGACGCCCGCGTAGGCTGACCGTTTCCGTCGGGAGAATTGGTCCGAGAGCGGCTGCCGGTGTAAGGAGTGGGGAGGATTCTGCGATGTTTAGGAAAGTTTTAGCAAGTGCGGTGACTAGGGAGAAAAAAAAGTGCTTAGAGTTACTATTAATTAGTTGGCTATTAATTTCTGTTTTATAACGATAATTGTCTTTGTAAGCTTTAGTCTGGTCAAAGCGAGGAAAGTCGTTTTAACGATAGCATTAGGAGTTATTTCCTTGTCGACGTCACGACGAAAAAGTATATTCTTAGTACTAAGGTCGACATCTGAAATTCTACTAATAATTTCTCTCTCGTTTTTTGCGACCGCTTCGATGATTTATTTTATCACAACAATTTCGCAGCTTTTGTTTTGAAATTGCGCTTTTCAATGTCGGGCGAGCAACAAAAATAATTTCGAAGCTTTATATATACCTTTTTTTTTCTTATATTATAAAAGATGTATTTCAAGGACGAAGAATAAATTTCAAAGCAAAAAAGATTTATTGGTCACGTGAACTGTCGTAAACTATACGCGCCGCGGATTCTTCATTACATAATTCGAAACTAAATTATTTCAAGAGAAATACTCTGCGCTTTAGATATCCCCGCTTTATTCAGCTGTACAGAGCTACGCGGCCAAAGTCCAACGATTAAACGCATTCTTTCGCGGCTGACGTTAGAACAATATTCAATAAAACAATTTCTCCGCCGCCGAGAATTCCCGCGCAAACAACGAGGGGGGTAAACAAAAACAAAAAAAACACCTCGTCGGCCTTGGCACGAGAAGACGCTCGCAGCGAAGCCTCGCGGAAAAGTCGCGGCACAAAGAAAAAAAAAAGAAAAAAAAGAAAAACAAGATCGCGCTCGACTTCCAAAGTCGACGTGAAAACCCATAAAGGATATATAGACACGCGCTTCCTCGTACGTGAAAGCAGCCGCGCTGCGAGCGAGTCGCGGGCACAGACGGTCGACGAATCCCCTCCGGCGGCGCGGGACGACGGGCTCGCGCATATAAATCACCATCGACCTCGCAGCTTTTTCTCGATTTTACCGGTCTGCAGCCGCGCGGGAAATTCGAGAGCGCCCTGCCCGTCGTGTGGGTTGTAACCTTCGCCGCGTCCTGCCGCCTCCGCTGACGAGTTCGTTGATCTGTTGCTTCCATTCGCGAGCTAGTCGAAATTCAGGAGACGTCGCGTCTCTATCCTTCTGAAGGAGAGGCTGGTTCGAATTGAGGAAGGACGATGATTTTGTAGAATAGTTTAATATGCTTTGAATTATAAATATACTTTCCTTTTCTCGCGGCATTTCGCTTTCATTTTCCGTTGTATTAAAATGTGGGTGAAAATGACGTCTTGCTCTTGTCTTCTGGCTTTGCGCGTTAAAATAATTATTTTGGAGACGTTAAAATAAAACTTGTCGAAACGTGCATCTTGCAATAAAAGCTGCCAATTAACTTTGTCGAGTACGAAAGAAAGCGAGCATCGCAAACGGAAAAGTTTGAACGGAAATAAAAAAAGAAGGGTCTACGTATTAAAATTACAGAGTCCGTTAAACAAAAATAAGCCAGCGATTATGATGCCGTGCCTCGTAAATCATCGTTCATCAAGAGGCGAACCTCCGTCAGTCCCTCTGTCCGTCGCCACTCGGCCAGCCGAGGAGACGACTTCGTCTTTGGCGAAAATTCTCGACTTCTCTAAAAGCCGCGCATTGCCGCGAAAATGCGAAAAAGCTCTCTCCCCCCTCTGGCTCCCTGGCAAAATATTTATATAATACACAGTCCTTTCTCGGTCCTTCTCTCCTCGCATGCGCGCGCGCACACGCGCCGTCTTGGTTATTGTCGGTGCGCCGAGAAGCCTTCGAATGCGCGACGCACACGCGCGCCCCAACGGAAATAGACGCGCGTCTTTTGAAAAAGGAGAAAGGAGGGGAGGGACGAAACGTCTGGCAGTGCTCGGTGCCGTTGGACGATGACAGGCGCCTCCGCGAAACGTTTCGGAACCGAAATAACCGACTTTAAGAGAGAGAGAGAGGGAGATGGGAACTCGGGGAGTAGGGGCTAATGCAAAGATAGAGGGTTGCATTTATAGAAGAAAGAAATCGGATAGCTTCGGCGCTGCTGATTGAAAAAGAATTCGCCGGCGAATATATCCCGGCGGCGCACGTAATAGGAAAACGGTTGAGTGATTTATGGAGTGATAGAAGAGGGGAGAGTTATCGGTACTTAAATTACCCATCGGCAGGCGTGGGATATATTGCATTGCGAGTTTGATCTTCTTGTCAATTATCAATTTTTATTTCGACGTATTTTTTCACGCGAACGATTTCCAAACTGCGATTACGTAAAAATCTGCGCGGGGAGAGATAAACGAGGGTTAGAGCTCGAAGTAATGAAACTTCTTGAGAGATTTTCTTACTTTTTATTTTCATATTATTTTTAAATAAAGTTAAATTGCAACGATCATCGAACGGCCGCATTAAACTGTTAAGAATTTCCCAAGAGCGTTAAATAAAAAAAAAGAAGTAATTTTATCTAAGCGCAATACCGCACTGCACAGTATAAACCGTTGAATCATACCTTTGAGAAATCGAAGAAGCGAATCAAAGACCGACAGCGGAGACGCGAGAAGCGAGATCGGGGAATAAATCTCGCATCTTTCCCTCGCAGAATCGTTTAGCTTTAATTTTATATTTTCTTTGCAAAAGGTCATGCTGGCCGTATATCTGTTGCGGAATACAGCGAACTGCAGGCTTATAAATTACTATGTGCTTATATATTTACAATGCGTTCACGTCGACTTTTAAAAGTATGTCTTTTGCATGTTGCAATGGATTGCAAAGTCGACTTTGAGTATCCAAATTATTTCTTTGAGGTGATTCGACAGTGAATCTTTTTTGGTCAATGCAGCATAGTTTAATTTTCTTTTTCCTTTTAAGTTTTGCAGCGTACATTTAGAAACATTTTTAGTTTTATTTTAATAAAATATTTTCCGTGTCGCTGCGTCACTTATGCTATATAAAAATATTTAAAAGCGCACAATGTGAATGTTTGAAATAGCGCTTCGTCTGCCTAACCTATGATTTAAATATATGAATGCGGTTTTGACATTATTCAACATATTCTTGGGATTATTATCCTATGTTGTTCTATGAGTGCTTGTATAATCATTCAGTTTCATTTTGAGAACTCGATTTAATACAAATTTATATAATACAATTTACAATGTAGCGTTGGTATAACTTTATTAATAGTACGAATGTTTCTTACGTCGCACATCTGTAGGGTAACAATCTAATTGAAATCATGTTTTTAGCACTTGGTTTCGATTCATTTCGATCCGAAGCTGCGAGGACACCTCCGGAAAATTATTTCGACTTTGAATTATCTTGGCAGTCTTTTAGTCCGTAAAAAGCTCGTCTTTTTAACTAGTCAAGGAAAAATGAATAAATTTAACAGTCGTCAGAGCAGTGTCTCGACCGGATGACTGTTCTCTCTCTTTACGCGCAAGTGATGATTTACTGAGAATCGCAGGATAACCAGTTCATTTTCGATCCGAAGAAACTGTTGCAATGACGATTGTGATTAACCGAATGGAAAGTGTCGTAGAAATAAGTTTAATCAACGTTCTTTTACGGAAAAGGATCGAGTCAATACTGTGAAGTATACACTTTTAGTGCATCAATATTCGTGGAAAATAATAATAATAATAATAATAATAATAATAATAATAATAATAATAATAATAATAATTGCCATCATAATATCCGTGCATAATGGACTTTAATGTCGAAGTAAAAAGTCAAACTTTATTGGTATTTATGAACTTGTGATGATCAAAAGGGAAAGTCCATTAAATCACGATTTTGCATACATAATGAAACCAATAAGTTTAGTTTATATCGAATCATGTTTACGTGATTCTAATGACGTTCAATCATCTGTTTTTTAAAGAACTGAACGAACAAAAATTTTAGATTCAAAAACTTCAAAGCTATATGCAAGCTTTTGTTAAGAACCCTTTCCTGTTATGTTTAGGATTTATCGTATAATAATACATTGTGCAACAAGGGGAGAAAATAAGCTATTTCTATGCGAGAATGAAGTTTAGTTCTGCACGAGTCGCAGTCGAGGGCGCCCGAGACAGAGACGAGTGCTGAAAACTTCACCCGAATCTGAAACAGCTTTTCTTCCCGCGTTACGCACCTTATTATTATTTCTTTTTTTTCAACGAAGGCACGAAAAGCCCTCTTTTGGCGTCAGAAAGTTGGACGGATTGGACATCAGAAATCGTAAAAAATATAGCTTATCGCTCGCGTTACATTCACACATTGTAAAAACGAATTTTTGCAACCAATGCAAAAACTCCTCCGTCGATTCCACAAAAGCGTCGTATCGATAATGACGGAGAAGCAAAAGAAGCTCCAGAGGAAAAAGTCGAGTGCGTGCGTCGACCCCGCGTGTATACTTTCGGCTCTCCTAACACCGGCGCGGCGCGTCCCGGAATTTCATCCGCGAAAGGCTTCTCTCCTCGGAGGCGGCCATAATTTCAGCCTAAATTCGCGGCGGGGGGAAAATGAGCGAGAGCGCAACATAGTCTGCGGTTGTTCGCGTGTGCGCCAGACGCGATTGAGAAAGGAAGACAGAAGGAGGCAGGTGTTGGCTGGCGCAGCTTCCACTTGACTAGCTGCTCCGCTTCTCTCTCTCTCTCTCTCTCGTGTTTCTTCCTTTTTCTTCTCCTTCCTTTTCATCCCCCGGCCGCCGCGTGTCGTCGAACCCGAAAGGCCGACGACTTTTTCCGCGCGGCTTAGAGCCGTTCCTGCTCTCCCGTCTGCTTTTTGCGTATATCCTTTGAAAAAAGGAGAGGCAAGAGGAGCGCGGTGTGCGTGCAGGTATATATAATATGAACGCGCGTGCAGCTGACCTTCGCGCGTCGTCGGGAATGGTCATTAGTTCGTTAGCTCCTTCGGATATCTCGGGTGTCTTCGGCCGGGAGGCGCGCGGAATTACAGTTATGGAAGTGTGCTGCGTGCATACACAAGCGGAGAGAGAGAAAGAGAGATAGAGAGGCAAGCTGAGAACTGTTAACCTCCTTTGCCCACTGATCCAAATGTATTTTAACGCTCGCGCGCGCGCACCGGACGCCGCTCGTTTTCGTCGAGGTTTTGTTTGACTGGACGGAGGATCTGGTTCTTGGCCGCTCGTCTCTCGATTGTTTGCGAGAAAATTCCACCGTTCCCGCGCGGCTCGCGATATTTACGCTCGAACTCTCGGCGTGACAATGTATCGTTATAATATAAGTACATGTTTATTTGTAAAGCAGATTTATTTCTTAAAACTTACGGGGAATTGCTGCCAGATTGATTTCTGGTTGCTCGAAAATCAGGGCACGGAGATTATTCGAATCATATTTCTCTGAATATTCCTAATCAAAAGGTTTAAAGATCAAGTCGTGTACGTCCTCTTTTTCAAGCTGTGACTAAGCGTCCGTAAAACGATATTCCAGCAATGTTTAAACAAATGATTTTCTCGGCGAACCTCGCGGTGCCATACGTCGTTGTCCCAATTCAATCGTCGCTGCAAAAGAAAGAAGATAAAGACCGTAAAGCAGAATCGTTCGGGAGCTCAAAGCGCGCGGCGTACATCAACTGCGCAAATAACAAGTCAATCGCAGATTCACGCTGGGACTTTGATCCTTGTAATTGCATATTCGCACGCAGGAGTCCACGTGATGGAATAATGCGAGAGTTCCAAGTCCGAAATTGCCTGCATGCACAGAGGAGAGAGACGCACTTCGTGAACAGGGCATTTTTTTTGCAATACTGTCGAGCGCGTAGCTACAATTTTCGTTTTAAACAAGGCAGCAAGCCGTTGACGGTTTTCTTATTGTTGATTAATTGCAGTTTCGTCAGATAGCCGGTTAGTTTTTAATGGTTTGTATATAAGACGGACTTTATAGATCGACTAGACTCGGCGATTGTTTCTCTGCATAAAAAGCTCGTTGCACCTTTTTTGTTACTGTTGCGTTATGCTAGAGATGCATTTAAGTATGAGATTTGAAGAACAAAAAAAAAAAACATTTTTACGTATTCGAAAAAACTTCTTGATGCTTTTCGAAGAATCGGAAGCAGATAAAAAGTAACTATTAGTCTATTGACAGCGGATTCGTAATCGATTATTTATAGGTAGTTCCCCGCTTGTAAGTAAGATAATACGAGATAATTATTACAAACGGCGAATGCACGTGTTGAAACATCAATGAATTATTGATATAGATCTTCGCAATAATAAGCTTAAAAAAAAAAAAATAAAAACAACTGCTCCCATGCAAGTTTCCTTAGAATTTTTAAGCGAATACCAAGTGAATTCACAACTTAATTTGAAATCAAATTTATTCAATCAAAAATTATTTTTTTGCATTTGCATCGCGAAAAGTTGTTTTTTCCAATAATTTAAGTTTTTTTACGTAATGAACGCAAATCGGGATTCCCGATAACACGAAATAAAAAAAAAGAAAATACTAATAGTAAAATTGCCCTCTTCTTTAAATCGAATGAACTCGAAAAACTAGACGCGTTGCCTAAATCAGAAAATTAACATTCTCATTAAAATAAAATCTGGATTCAGCCGGATCCACAAACGATTTCCTACTTAAAATTCTTACATTTTAATTCAAATTCTGTAAATTGAATTAATTAATAAACTGAGGGTTACCGCACAGTTTGTTATATTAGAAATATAAGAGTTATTAACACTCTATAAGAAACGCATTTTCAAATCTAAAAAAAAGAATGCTTTTACGATAAAGACAGACAATTATCGGTGATGATTTGTTCAATTACAATTAATTGTGCTACTTATATAGAGTGCGAAGGCATTTCAAATCGGAACGTGATATCACGCTACGTTTTCACGATTACTAAAGCTGTTTAATTCCTTTTTAATTAGTTTATAACGTTACTTATCGAGTATTTTTTGATTTTACTACTTGTCAGCAATTATTTTACTATACCATTGAGCTTTTTCTTGTGCTTCGTTGATCGGCAAGATATTTTTTTGCGGATGATTCATGAAATTCCACGATAAAATTATTTTAAATATTTTGCGGAATAACAGATAATTTTAGCTTTAATGTGAAAAATTTTATCTGTATTTTAAATCGAATAACATCGTTTTTATTGGATAACAATAAAATTACAGTAGCATAAAATTTATTATTATAAATAATAAACAAGGAACAGAGGAAAAAAGACACAGTATATCATATCAATGGAAGCGATTATAACTAAAAATATTTTGCTATAAAACAATTTATAAATATAAAACTTTGTTCTACATCAGCAGCCGGTTAAGCGAGCCGGTATTAATCTAACGCCTCGGAGTAACACCGTATTTTATTAAAAAACAAAAAAAAAAAAAAAAAGCTTTCGCATCAATATGTAAGTTACATGCCACCTCGAAACTCTAACGGCGTTTTTATTTATAAGATTTGAAAAGGTCAGCAAGTTCCACACAGCATTGGAAATATAATAGAATATTTAAAAATTTTTTTCAGCACATTAAAACCAATCAATCATCGACTGTAGTTTGAAAAAAGATTCTCTTACGTCTTTCTTCAATTTTAATTAACGACACGCACATTAAACTCTTCGCGGTCCTCAAAATAATTCTCAAGAGCTTTAACGAAAACTTGCGTAACCTACTCTGTTAGAGTGCAAGGAAACGAAAGCTCGCTTCGACCAGATAGCTTGCTGGTTTTCGTTCGAGTTAAGTTTAAGACGAAAAAGAAACCGTCTGGGATCGGTCAATGACGTCAAACCGCCGTGCCGAGATGCGCAATTTTCTACGAAGCGAGAACTAATTGCTCGAGAGCCCATCGCCGAATTCGAGATAATAATAAAACCAACTCTCCGCGCTCCCCGCAATATTGACTCGGAGCGCATCAACCGTTTGCTAAAAGTTGGCCGCCCGGAAGAAGCATGTCGAAGCGGCTTGATTGATTTTTCTTTCTTCCTCCTCGATTCGAGGGTCGTTTACTTAGAAAACAAGCAGCTCGCGGCGAAAAAGAAAAACGTATTTACTTGCGATTAAGGTGTGGACTTACCGGGTAAGCTTGTTTTTTTTTTCCTGCCGCGTTCAATATACTATACTCGCGGCTCGCAAAAAAATCCGCGTCGCGACCAAAATCCTCGCCGTAACAATCCCGGCGCTCTTCTGCGCGATTAACTAACGCACGTGGCAGGCCGAGTAAACAAGGAAAGGATTATCATGAAATTCAAAGCAGCAGCCGCCGCCTCGAGAGCCAAAACAAAACAGAAATCAGCGTTTTTCCCTGGGCACACCTCCGGGAAAATCATCGAAAAAAAAAAAAAAAAAAAAAAAAATAATATCTTCCGCGGAAAAAGTCGCGAAGTATACGTCAGAGAGGGGGATCCTTGCGACATCCGCCGCGCAAAAACTTTCCTGCTTTGGCGTAATAGGCGCCGCTTGCATTATGTGGGACACGGACGACTGAATCACGGATGAGAGGGCGCTCGCGTCTGTGTGTGTGTGTGTGTGTGTCAAGAGCGAGCAACGAAATTGGACGGAGAGAAAGAGTTGGCGGCCGGTGGTCTGCCGCGAACTTTGGCAACGAAAGTTGCCCGATGCTTTTCTTTCCGATTCGCGGTGAAATCGGCCAGCTTGCTTTGGCGAATCCGAGTTTGTGCTTTTGCCGCGGGACGTTCAAGCGCGGCCTTTCTAAAGTCTCTCGCCGATGTCGCACGTTTATTGAAATAATTATACTACAGCGGGCTGATTAATGGATCCCCTTTGAAAGTAAAGAGGAACGTCGCGGGCATTTATCTTCGCTGACTATATATATATATATATATATATACTAGATTTCTAAAATCATGTAATCAAAACAATAGCCACGTTTTCGCCTGCAATGTCAAACCACTTTTATGTAATCGCGGCAAATGACACTCTCATCAAATAATACATCTCGCACAATGTACCCAAGTAAATTTCTTCAACCTCGAACATCGCTCAACGGAGCGCGGCCCACCTCTCAAGGTTCGCGCAGAAAAGATCCTCTCGCGGCAGAACCCCGGGCAGGTTGACCAACGATTAACATCAGCGCCGCCCGACGTTCGTTACGAAACGGCGGGGATCGTCAATTTCTCCGACCAGGACAGAGAGGAGAAGAAAAAAAGCGAAGCGCCGCGGAAATTGCTCGGTTCCGATAGCCTACTTTATTCAAAGCCGCTATACGAGCAACGGTATATATTATACGCGTGCATCTCTCGCGACGCGCCGAGTTCGCGTGCCGTTTCTTTTTTCGCGACAGGCCCTGCCGGCTGCTGTTTCGTGCTCCCTGATGCTACTGTGTGTATATGTTTAAGTCGCTGTTGGCCGCGGGGGAAGGACCTGCTGTTGAACATGAGCCACTGCATGCGCCACTTCTTAGCGAAATAATTCAGTTCGAGATAAATATTCGAGCGTTCTGTAATTCTGGCAAAGTCATTATTATATTTACGTCCCAGGCGAAATATAATCCGTCGGCGAACAATCCCTTTTTATTCCGCCACCAAATAATGTTCTGCTTACCGAAGCTATCGAAAAAGATCAGCTGTGCGAACTCGATTCGTCACTCCGAGCTCGGCACGTGTACCTCCCCGCGAGTCATTGCGCAGACGACACATGTCTACGTGTATTTGAGCGAGCAATAAAAAGTCCACGGCTTCTCCTCCACTGTCTCCGCTCGGCCGTAAAGCTCCGTCGTTCTCGCGTGCAGGTCGCGCGCATAGGAGGCTGCGCTGACGTCAGGCTCCGTGTGCGCTTGCAGGCTCCACGCTTCTGTCGCGTGATCGATTATACATGTCGGTGTATCGGCGCGGCGGCACAGGTTGCCTCCGTACGTCGTCGATTCCACGGCGCCGGCCGAAATCCCATGCACGCCGAGCTTTTTCGCCCGCGCCGACTCGGCGACGACCTCTGGCTGCCTGCTCGCGCTCTTTTATATATTATACACCTGCGCGAGTTCGCCTCGAATTTTCAGAGGCCTCTTTGTTGCGCGCTGCGCGCTTTGTGGCGGGAGTATGTTGTTAAAAGCTGAAACTGCCGCTCGCCGCGGCCGTCGTTTCCAGCTGTAAAGCTCGTTGTTTATTAGCTGTTAACGAAATTTAACTATTTCTCGGGATCGGCTTTGGAAGGCCGAGCAATAAAGAGGCCGACACTTATTCGATAATTTACAGTCTTTTCGGCGCGGCTCGAAAAAAAAAAAAAAAAGTCCAATAACCCAGACACGGTTCTGCGCAAGTTTTGAAAAGGGATTTTTCAGATTCCACCGTAACGCCGTGCTCGCCGCGCTCTTCTCTCTCGCGCGCGCAGCGCGTTTCCGTAGCTTACGCAAAGTCAGGTGTAATTACGTCGTACAAGGCTGCGCGCTGCCTTGCACGCACGGTACATTCTCGTACTTTAGAAGAAGCGGTCGGACTCTTTTTACTTCCATCTTGCTCCGAGTCAAGCTGGTACGCGTCGCTCGTTCCAGGAGGAAACTATCAGTATGCGGGAATAATAATATTTTGGGAATGGTAATTTTCTTGCAGGGTGAACTATTTGTACCGATCTTTTTTAGTAGCTTGGAATTGTTTTGCCTTGATTGAGGTAAATCAAGTAAGGGGATTAGGATAAATAAAAAATATTAAAAATCAATAGATTAATGTACTAGAGTTTGAAAGAAACTTACAAAGAACTGACTTTCCAGTAAATAATTCTTATAGATATTATATAATTGAAGGAGACGTACAAAATCTTTTCCAAGAAACCGTGCCGGTTTCTCGTTCGCGTGAATACAGTTCAATTAATGCGAATTGGACGTAAATAAAAATCAAAATATTTCTGCTTGCAACCGCAAACAAAATGCATTAAAATAAAAAACTACGAAATTTTAAAATTCATAATGACGGCTTTCCGGAAAATCCAGTTTTCGCATCGCGAGAAATTACTGTTCTTTAAAAAAAAATAAAAATAAAAATTCAAGCGTATAATAAAATTAAGTGTATGCTTGTATGTTGCAGATCCACCAGTCGACAGTGTGTACATGATATGCGGTGTGCTGATAGCGATGGTTCTCGTCGGCGTTATCATCGTCCTCCTCGCCGTCACCATCAGGTAATTTAACCGACTTACGCCACTTTTATATTATACTTACAGTCAATGACACGTAGATTTAACGTCTTTTAATAAAGTACACGTGTTAACTTGGTTCAAATGACTTTTTTTATTGCAATTTAAATTTAAGAAAAAAAACATTTGTTTTAATATATATATATATATATTTTATTATCTTAAGCAATTTTTAATTTCTTGCCGAGATTATTTTGCAATTAAAATTACAATTATTTGTACAGTTATATTAAATATATATAGTCAATATAACAATTTTTTTATTTTCATTTGATACTTGCATGTTAATATTATTTGCGGCAAAGCAACTTCTTTGTTTTTACTTTCTCTTTCTCTCAAATCCGCGATGTCTTATACGTTTCTACGTAACAGTATCATGGCCTACTCTTTCGAAAGCCAGTCAAAAAAAAAAAAAAAAAAAAAAAATCTTTTGAAACGAACGCTCTTAAATCTCAGCTGCCAACCAATCTTCGACTTTTGGCGTGCTCAATCAATAAAAACATTAAAATCACGCGTGCCAAGGGAAACGAAAAGAAACGCCTGCCTGTGCATTCGATCAGCACCCGAGCGCATGACGAAACATCGAAGTTGCTTAGCAGGCACTCTGCGCCTAAACAATGTAAAATTAATTACCATCCGACAGTCCTTCAAGATAAGCAGCCTCGTGAGCCACGACGATCCTTGAATAGCGAATGAAGCGTATATGCAGCTTCCTCCCCCCTCGCCGTCGATCGAATCGATTTCGGAATGCGCAGAATTATTATTGCCGAGCAACGAGCCGTCCGAATTAGGATCAAGCGAGGCGGGCACAAATTTTTATTCGCCCCGCAGGCTCGGCCGCCCCGCCTTCGCAGCAGCAGCTGCGCGCGCGGGGTTAATCGTTCCTCGCGTTCAAAAAGCGAGTCGCGCCGATTGAGGACAGTCGCGGATCGCAGTCCGACGCGACTCGAACGAATTATTAATTGAGCGATATATTTGTGTGCGCTGATATTGTGTCCCGAGCGATTACGACCAAGGAAATTGCCGGGGTTCGTTCACTGCTATTTGTGTCAAACGTCTTTCCGAGTTTTTTAGTAGTTTAGACTGCTGGATATAGGCGACACCTGATTCCGAGATTCCTGAGAACCCACTTAACCTGGGAAATGCGATGCGGCTGCGTTACGTAGGCACTAATTTTGGGTAAATTTGCACTCGTTACGTAGGCGTACGTCATCATCGAAAAGGCGCGGAAATCCCCTGGAAGCCCAGGGCCAGACCTGTCATCTAACAATCAGCTGGATCCCCGCGTTCGCGAGCGCAATGCGAAAAACATATACACGCGAACCGAGGCGCATGTGTCCTCGCGGAATTTTTTTGCGGCTGGCATCCTTTCGTTTCATCGGTCTGCGGGCGTTAAAAAAGACATCTGACACATTCTAATTAGGCGACGGACTGCTGCTGGCATTTTTTTTTTTCTAGCGCTTCAGCCTTTTGAATCAAGCGGCGCGGAAAAAAAAAACGAGACGCAGACCGATGACGCAGTTTCGCCGTATTGTGTTTGCGAAGGAACGTTCTTGATCCGCAATTTTGACCGTAAATTTCTCGAACGATCTGTCAAACAGTGACGGGAAGTCGAGTGTGTAGCTGGTTGCGTTTTTGTTTGCTTCGACCGAATGGGTAAAAACGATAGGAAGAAACGAAAATTTATTGCTGTTCGACCGTTTATCGCCCAATTAAAATATTATTCTGATCAACTTCTGAATCATCTTTTTTTTTCGATTGAAAATTGAAAAGGGATTTAAAAAAAAACCAAAATATTTAATTATAATTACATTAAATAAATATTTAATTAAATTATATAAATTTGCATAAATTAAGGTACAAGTAACTTTTTTTTTTCAATTTTCAAACTGTCAACCATAAAATCAAACTTAATTAAAATTATGTTATAAAATTAGCAGCATCGAATCTAATAATATCCTGATGATTCTAAATGGTGCTTAATTCTCATGCATTAATTCCGTGTTTCCCTGGGCTACATCATCCAGATACCCATCCACTGATTCACCCGCATATTGTTCTTGCTCCGTATAATCAAATAACGCCAGGATCGATAACTAAATCGGGCACCGGAGTTTTCCTGGGCAGATAATTCCACCCTGTCATTTCACGGGTTTCCCCCCCAAAAATGGCATAGTTGTCGGGTAAAGTATATTAACGTTGTTAGAGATTATTCAATTTAGTTTTGAATTTTGGGATTGCGCTTTTACATACGCGGAGTTATTGAGTATTAAACTTTTATTTTCATATATGATAAATTCACTTTTTTACCGGGTTGCATAAGTATATATGAAACTGTTATATCTTTATTATTTAATAAATCAATTATATATAAGTCAAATCCAATTTTCTCAAATTACATCATTATAACTGAATACGTAAAATGTTTGTTCAAATAGTTTCTAGAATTTACATTGCAAATCTATCGACTAATTTTATAAAAAAAAAAAAGATAAACAGCCTCAACTATTTTATTCCAGCTATTGTAATTGTCTTACCGCATTATATAACATTATTACAAAGCATACACGTACCAGGTATCCACAATGTATAAGCAGAAATTTCTGGACATTATACTGCGATGGAAACCTTAAAAAAAAAATTGCACGTGTTAGAGTTAGTCAGTTTTAAGGCCTCGAGGCTAATTCATTGTAGATTGCGTACATTCCGTCTTAGCTTCCGTATGGTGATTTGCAAATTTTATCGCTCTCGAATACGGAATGCGTGAGCAGACTTACGACAGTGAAACAGCTGTTCGTGTATACAAACAATTGGATATACTGAGTTTAAAATAGGACTTCCACTATTCAATCTCATTGTTCGACCGAATGGTTTTAATTTTTTCATTTGACGATTAGAAATTTAATTTTAAAAAATATAGTATTGCACAAAAACTTACAATTTAAAAGCAAACCTTTCCGATGATAAAGGCACAAGCAGTTTTTTCGCTCGCATTAAAAAAAAAAAAAAAAAAAGACGAGTATAATATTTTATATAATTAAGCCACATTTTTAATTTCATAGCCTTCTAACAAAGTAAATTTTAGTTCTCAAGATGATGAACGAGATAGCGAAATAACGAAAGCTAAGGAAAAAACGCGAGGCAGCGATAAAAAGTTAGCGAAATCTCCATGCAAAAGTCCAGCTCGAGAAATTTCTGTCGCGTGAGCCACGCGAGTCCACCCGAAAACTATGTATATATATATATACTATATCGGAGTTCGTTTACTCAAGCTTCTCGAAATACGTATCCTTGGGGCCTTCTTTTCCAAACAACGAATAAGTTCACTCACACGAAAAGCGGAGAGAACTCGATAGGTACTCGTCTATAGGCAAATCGCTTCTGCGCGTCGTCGAATTCTAGAAAGAAGCAAAAAGAGAAACAGATTACGTAAGCGTTGGCGTTCTTTGCCTGTGTGTGTGTTTGTGTGTGTGTGTCCCAGGCGAGTGTTGCTTCGCCGGACTATTTGAATTCAAGGCACGTACTTGCTTTTATTTTAACAGTGAACGAAGGCTCGGAAGATCCAATTTCTTCGTTTCTGGCAGACTTTTCTGCGTTTTTCTCGATTGCACTCATTTGCATTTCGTGTCGTCGGAGCGGAGTGTGCCACGTGTAATTGCAAATAAAGAAGTGTAAAGCGGGCGGTTGTTAGAGCGTGTTTCTTTTGTAATTACACTTGTTAAATGTGATAAATAACTATTTTCCACTGATCTTTTGCAAAACACGAATCTGCGTATAATATTTGATCTTTTTTCGAGGGTTTAATCAATCAAAGAGATTGTTTTATATATTAGATGTAATTTTACAAGTAATTATTTTTACCAATTTTGATATTTACAAAATTTCTAAAAACAAAAAAAAAAATTTTTTATAACGATCGTTAGCTACTCTTCCAGTTGTACTTTAATAGTATCATGTTACTATTTAATATTATGATAATATGATTTAAAGAGGAAATTTTCGTAATTATAGAAATGGCGTAAGATAATGGAACAATTTTAGGTTTGACTGACGTCAAAGGATAGAAATCGTTTTCTCGAATGATTACTTATGACATTCTATAAGTGTATTTTAAAAAACCAACAATTGCTTAGATTGTTCGAGTTCGACACGTCTAACTTGCATAGAAAATTTTATTGACGATTGATTGTATTTGCAGCGAATTAGAAACTAATATTTTATTATATCGCTTCTACCAATTTCCACGTGATTCAATAAGAGGTCGTTCAAGTGTGAGATTCGCGCTTTATCTCGCGGACTAATGATTCAATCTAAATGTTTCAAGGCCCCTTTCACCTACTGGCAGCTTTTCTTCTTATGTTCCAGCTAAACAGTTTTTCCTCCGCAACCTTCAACATTTGCTAAGTCAGTTAAAAGCCAATCCTGATACATCACTCGCATAAGTCATTAAGTTTTCTTGGAATCACGTGAAATTCGATTGAGAAAAGGGAGCCTTCAGCTGCCACGTAATTAAGATTTTCATCAAGCATCCACTCGTTGGTCGCCCTGCGAATTCGAAATTATTAAGCGATCCAAATTAATTTCATTATTACCGCAGTCTCTTTGTCAGTTCGATAAACAAAAACTTATTGTTGCGTCGAACGCCGCGACGTACTTAAGACAAGTAGGAACTAATTGAACAGCTTGACGGTTTACGTAATGACCGGTATCCTTGCCACATAATAGCGCGAGTTAGCGAAAAATTAACGACGGACAAAGCTGCAATTACGTGCTTTTCAAAAATTTTTGTATGCACACGGAGAGAGAAACCTTAGACGTTCCTCGTGCGGGAATAACGCCAAATTGCACGAAAACGAGCTACCCGAGTCACGCAGCACTCGAGCGGCGCGTGCTTCCAGTTTCACGTGTTCGAAAGACTCAGATGCAAATTGTACATTAAGAGCGAGGAGTAAGACCTTTGGACGAAAAGCCTTCGAGCGGAAAACCCACAAGAGACTTCGGTGCCGAGGGGGAATTTCGAGTTTGAGAGTAACTTCATGAAATTAAACTGTACAACAAAGTCATCGAGCGGAATATGTTTCAAGAAGAACTCAAAATCATCGCTGAGATAATCCCGTATTGATATTATTTTCTCGTCTTTGTCTTGTAAGTGAAAAGATACGCGGTTTCATTGAAACTTGCGTGAATAAGAAATGCGTAGCTGATGATTAGTACAATTTCACGATTGAAGGTCAAAACTGATATAAATTTATAAATATGAAAAATCTATTTGAACCTTTCTTGTTCTAAGACTATAAAATTATTCGACTCTAATGAGAACGTAAAACTATTGGAACGGAGTTTCCAAAACTTAATTGACGTCAGAGCTCAGCGTGTGTTTCCTCTAAAAAAAGTTCATTTTCTGGGGGATTTACTCATTTGGTTGAAAAAAAAAACTTCTTACCATTTCATATTTATTTTTTCCACCGCACTTAAAAAAAGCTTCGATAAACTCGGCAAAAAAGAGTTTGCGAGGTCTAATCTACGGTTTTACCCGATGTAAACTCTACGGATTCACGTAGCGGCTCCTGCTGAGCGCAATCTGACAAACTTTATTAGCCGTTCGTAAACAGACAGTTAACAGATAGGCGCCTGTATCGATGATGCACTTTCGAGGAACCGTTAATTTTACCGTCTTTTTTCGTAACCGCGATACTCGTTCCGGAAAACTGAAAATCACTTGTCAACAATATTATACCAACAAAACATTTCCTACAAAAGAGCTTTCGGAAAAGATTTACGTCATCGCGCGAGCTCGATATTACCTGGAATTTCAATGCTTGTTTGCTAAAAAATTTTCGACTTATTCACAGGTATATCGCAGGTCGTGCGATAAGCCGCGGGGAATAAATTTTGAAATAGGTGTAAGCGTCGCTTTTTCGTCGGTCATCTGCGGAGGTTTGCGGAAAATCGACGCGCGGCGCCTCGTCGCTTTATGCGAGCCGCGCGGCCCGATAAATTTTATCGCTCACGTTTTTTTTTTTTTTTTTTTTTGCATTTTAGCGGAATAAGCGCGACCGAACCTCCACGTGGCTGTTTTTCATTACGGATTTACTTTATGTAATCGCTTAAGCCGAGTCGTATCTTTTCGCTCGAAATGCCGCGTATGTATGCGATGTGGAAAATCTGTTTGTCACCATCTGCGAAAAAGGCCTGGTCGATTTAGTTTACGGAGCATCGTCGTCCATTTGTCGCGGTAAATACGCGGATTTTTGGCTAATTTTTTACTGCTCTTGAAGTTAGGATGGCATTGAAAAAAGATAATTCTGGAAGCAAGTGGAATAGTCTACTGATATATGGAAAGTCCCTTCAAATTTTAGTTTTAGAATTTTTCCTTTCTCCGATAATACTTGTGTTTGAAAAATAAAAGGAATGTTTCTGCCGTGAAAATTAATCTACTACAGGCTGAAAGTAAATTTATAATAAGTGAATTTATTTAATAAAAAAAAAGAAAGTTTCTCATTTAAATTATCAACTAAAATTATTGTTAACTGAAAAGGATTTTTTTTTGTTGCATTCAGAGTACAACATAAGTTCTCCAATACATTAATATTTGAATAAAGCAAACTGGGCTGCAGCAGATTTTATTTTTGGTTCAAGGTAATTTCGTTACTAGTGTCATAAAAAATATACGAGTATAGTAACAATAAACAATATAAAATTTACTCGCTGCTATTATTTCATTAATATTGACAAAACAGAAATACATATTCGGTACATGAATATTTTATTACGAAATAGTCCGCATTTAAATTGCATGCTAACTAACAAGACTGGTTAAGTTATTAATTTTCTACAGGGTTTTTTCGAGTAACTAATTCATAATTTTTATAGATTTGTATAAAAAGTATAAAAGTCTTCATTTTACAAAGACTTTTAAAGATTTTATAAATAATTTTTCTTTAAAGAATGATATACAATAATTTCTAACGATACACGCATTTCTTATTCATATAATATAAGGTGCAGTGAATTGTAGAGGTCAGTTTTTTATAAACAATATATAAATAATTAATTTATTAATAAAAAAAAATCAAATTACGGAAGCATTGAATCAATGGAACGGTACTTAGGCAAAATTTTCAAGTATATACATGTGCAGCGTCATTCCAGACTTTTCTGCCTTCTTAATCTAAACAAACACGGGAAAATTCCGTACAAAATGTCAGCCAACCCATGCCGTTATCAGCTTTCCATTTTTCGCTTCTCGCTAAACTTCCTGCGAGCATCGATCGAATACGCGAATGATCAGCCGCGTATTCTCGATCCTCCGCGAATTACGAGCGAACCGTGGAATTTGCATAAACGTACAATTAGAAATCTGCATATATTAACGACGGTGCAGATCACTGTACCCGGACGTGCTATCGCGAGTGCAGCAATGAAGATAGTATTATATATATCCGCGCGTACAGTGCGCCAACAAAGTATTGCGCCAGATTTGTAAAACAATTACGACAGTTGTTCGCGCTTGGAGCGAATCTCTGCGGGGATCAGAACAATATTGATATTTTGATCGATTTAATTGCCGGTGGAATCGCCGATTTTGTGCCGCCTCGAAAAAGAGTTGCTTCGCTATCAACGGGTCAACATCTGAGAATCTTCTATCGAATATTTATAAAATTATAATACGCGCTCGACGATAAGCTACTTACGGTGGCAGAACAGTTTTATCGATTGACGCCTTTTATGTACTAAATTACAGCGGAAATGTTAATGCGATACTCAAGTTCGCATTTCTTGACGTACAATCTGTGCGCTATTCTCACGTTTCATTGTTTACGATTAGTTTTAGGAAAATGTTAATTTTTCGTAAATATCTATCTCAAAACATTTTAAATAAATATTTTCCTTCGTGAAATTAAACACAATTTTAGACATCTCAAAAATACAAAATTTTAAAAACCGTTTTTTACCGTTAGCTCGTTGAACGCAGAAAATCGATATATACGAATATAGACAAACTACAGCAGACATCCGTCAATATTTTTGTTTTTTCCAATCAACTTTAACTTTTACTTGTTTTTCAATTTTCTCGAAATACGACGCTATAAAAATACGCCAATAGCCCCAGCCAACACATCCATACTGCTATAAATACGGCTTTTTTCAAACCACAGGTAAAACAGAACGAGCAACGAAATTGCTATAGAATCGCTCAGATATTCCATCTAAAATCCTCCCACAGTCTACTGCAGAAGAGTTTCCTCGAAAAACGTAATGAAATTACGTCAACGTCTATTTTTTTTTTCTTCATGAATTATTGCTGCACGTGCAAAGTGCCCTGCATTTATTTCTGCATTTTATTCCTACTCGGAACGTCTGACGCAAAGCTGTATCCTATTATATCCGCTCGTGCATCTTCGATGACTCCACCCGCGCACTTATCGGTCGCACTCGACTCGGTTATCGAGAGCCGCGCGCGGAGCACCGCCAATTACAAAACACTCTCCCGATATCCTCCCTTCCACGTGTCACTGGAAATCCCAATCGAACGGAAATGGGGACTCTATAAGAAGAATCTTACGTCGATAAGTAATTATTTGCTATCGCCAATAATAATGCCGCGCGCGGACGGAAGAGTAATAAGCCGCGATTCGCGGCCGTTGACGAGGCTCTTTTAATCGGTCGCGTTCGTCGCTGTTACGAAGGCATCGATCGCGACTCGCCAAAGTCCATTATCGCGAACGATATATTGCGCCTGCTATTTTTAGAGCAGTCCGGCCTACGAATAGAACGGAAATTTCGAATTCCCGCGGAAAGCCAATACTCCCTCCGGGAAAACCGTCGTTTTTCCTTGCGTTTACATATTTTTTTTACATAATCGCCCTCTCGGCAAGAGTGACTAACGGACTGTGGAGTGACGAAACGATGAATCAAGACTATAATAAACGAGAATCTCGTTCGCGCGAACGTATAGGTTTATCGGATGTCCGAAAGCACAACAAGCCCACTATACGCTCGCCGCTGGCGTGTCCCAATCCGTCTGCGCACAAAGTGCGCACATTCGACCCTTCGATCGGCTGATCGACAAAACAGCCGACTCGACAAACACCGCTGCTTTCGTCGTCGCCGGTGGTCAGAGGTCGACAATATTATTGACTCGGATCTGCGCCGCGCCGCGCAATCAACTCACGTGCCCGGGGACAGTCCGCGAGCTCGTCTCTGTTTACGCCGCCAATAAGGGCTTGGGATTCGCCGGCAAACATGTTTTCACCGCGCGACGTTACCATTCTTGTTTTGGCTTCGCGGCGCACACCTGAACGCGCTGCCCGCGGACGTATACATATGTACGCTAGGCGCGTTAGACGCGCGCCGGCGGTTAGGCGCGTGTGACTCACGCTCGCGGATGCGCTTAAATCCAATCAGAAATCCGAATGACGGCTGCGCGCTTTCGGCGAACGATTTAGACGCCGGTGCGCGAGTGTAAATAGAGAATGAAATTAGGCTCGATGAGCTGTCGCTTGGGTGATTTTTGCGCGCGGGAGCATCTCGCCTGTTGATGCGGGGATTCAGTTTTTTTTCTTTTTAATCTGCGATCGACATTTTCCTGTAGACATTGCTCGGGTGATAAGATTCGCGAGTGTATGTACTCGATGGGGGGATTTTTTTTTCTAAAAACTCGAAATTCTGATCTGATCATCGGCGCAGAATTTCGATGACTTTAGTTTTTATCTCTAACGATCGTATCGAATTTTAGATTGTACCAAGAATTTATTAATTAACTTTTATCATCCTCTTGAAGCAGAAGACTTCTAGGAAACGACGAGGCATTCAAAAAGCTGTCAATTTGAGTACGTTTTGAAGGATATTAGTAATTAAATTCTTTGAGCATTCATATAATAATAATGTACGATATGATTGATAGTAGGCATAACGGCACCTTGTGCAACGCTGAAACGTGTTTCTTTTTTTTCTGGCTACTCGTATTCATAATGATTTTCAAGAAATTTATTGTTTTTTTATTGAAAGTCAATCATTCGACTCCGATAATTCATTCGACGAATGTAGGTCTAACGAAACGTCCGTGAAATTTAACAATAACCTGATTTATTTTTGATCGATATATCTAATCTCTTAATTACCTGTTTGCAAACAATGGCTTTAAATATACAAAACAACCGCAAAAGAACGTTCCTTTTATCAAACGAAGCAAACAAAGAGTCCGGCCGTCGAGTTCTCGTAACGACACAACAATCCAATTTTTTCTCACGAATCCGCGAAAGATCAAACGACTGCCTTTCTTTCGAGAAGAAACTCGCTCGTCCATCGGCCAGCGGAACCGCATCGCGCCTTTCGCGCGGCGAGGCTCCCGCGATTTTTGGCAGCGACGAGGCGAACGAACCCCCTCTTTTCCCCCCCCGCGCGCGGTTTTTTCCACCGGAAGATCTCTATAATGAAATAGAAATCGGCCAGCCAGACTCTCGCTCCGTCTATTTCGGTGAATCGCCGCGAGCACTCGACAATGCGCGGGTTAAGGTCTATTTTTAAGCGAAAAAGAGCGGGCGCGCAACACGTGAACGCGCGACTTGGCGCGATTCTGCCCGCGCGCGCGCGAGATCTGCCGAAAAGCGGTTTTTCGTGCACGCGTGCATTAAGAGCGACTTCGGCGCAGGACACAAAGGCCATTCTTTCGCGGATTTTAAATCGCAGGAAAGTTCCACCGATGTTTCGCGGTTCGGAATTTTTTTTTTTTTATTTTCAGCGCGCCCGGGATATGTATTTTCGCTGGCTTCTTTGTAACCCGAAGCCTCGATCTCGAAGAAATTCTTTTGTTTCAACGCTTAATACATCCAATTTTCGCGATTTTATCGTCGGTCCTTAAAAGGGCCCCGCTTTGCGACGCGCGCGCGCGCGCAACAGGCGCCTCGTCGCGCTTTCCGCGCCGCTCAGATAATGCGCGTACGTCCTCGGCGCGGACGTTGACGCTGAAAACTCGCGTGTTTGCGGATAAAAGTCGACGGCGGATCGATAATGCGGCCACTACGATCCGCTCTCGAAAGATGTTGCCTCACCTGTCCGCTGATAATTCGCCGATAGCGACGCGAGCTTTTGCTCGATGGTTCGCTTTGTTCTCTGGGCTCCGAGCTCAGGGAGGCGTTTAGGTGAGAGGTTGAGGTTTTGCCAAGACGTCGGGCCGGCTTGTTTTTTTTTTTTTTTTTTTTTTAAACTGAGCTTTCAATTTGTTTGTCACGTGAGGCTTTTCATCTCGGAAATAAAATTCTGTTGAACGCTTTGAGAATAAAGTTAGACGCGAAGTAGACTAAATAATGCGGATTCGGTTTATTTTTAAAATTCCCGAGTGCCTATAATTGGTTTTTTTTTTTTTTGTTTCGTCATTATTTTTATCGAAATGTAGCGCGTAATACGGATAATCGAAGATTCTAGAAGTCGTTGGTGTTTCACCTTCTTTTGACTTGGTAGTAAGTAATATGATTACAGGTCGTAGATCGGGGTTTCGCGTAGGTTTAATTAACATTCTAATCGTAAAATTTTCCACTCGTCTCATTATCTTCCGTTGAATAACATGTGACTGTCCAGTAACTCAAGAAAGTTCTCGTAAAAATTATCATTTCTCTTGTATACTTATATTACAAATTTTTCATTTTTACAACGACGCAAAAATAATTCTGCGCCTCGCAGAGCGATAATATTTATTGTCTGCAGAAAATATTTGTTGTTTTTTTTCTTATCGTTCCACTTGGAGATTCTTTTTTTTTAACAACTGCACGCCATCCCTCGAACGGGATCCTTTACATCGTAAGAAAGCACGTCTCTTCCACCAAGAAACGACAATAGTTTAAAAATAGTTTTTCCCCGACTCGAAGCCGTCGCTCTTACATACACGAAACTCAATATCCGTCTAACAGTAAAGCCGCAAAATCTATACGAGGTGGTAAAAGTGCCCGACGAGAGCACTCGTCGACAGGACAAAGAAAAAGTTCGTTCACCTCTCCGCACCCGAAGGGATATTTCTCGCGCGACTCGGTGCACGACACCACACCGTCGCGATTTGATAAGGACTCTCGAGCTGTCCCATCTGAACCTGGCCGCGCAATATTCCACGGGGTCGTTTCGCGGAATGCAGGAGCATCTGCAATCGAATGCGTCTCTCTACCCCGAAGGACTAGAAGAGAGGGAGAGAGAGGGAGAGAGGGAGAAAAGGAGCGCCGCGAAGTGAGAGGCGGAGGAGGAGGAGGAGGTCCTTGAAAGGATGAATGACCTTATCGGGTACAAGGCGGCAGCGCGATTCTCAGAAAGGTTTCGTCGGCCATAGGCTCTCTGAACTCGTTCCTTTTTTTTCTTCCAGGCCGTCGCTTTTTCGCTTCTTTTTGTAGACGAGCCGTGCGAAACTCCGAGGAGGAGGAAGCGCTAAGCGAACGCGGCGTATATATACGTATCAGGTCTGCGATTCTCTGCCAGATGATTCTACAGTCGCGTCGCGTTCGCGATTTTAGCGAACGTTCAAAAAAAAAAAAAAAAAAGAAACGAAAGAAAAATGCTGGAGTTCGCGTTTAACACTTGAGCGCGGCTTTGTGTAATTTATAATGACAGGAGAATATTTATTTTCAAATGTTATACTCCTATTAGATACTGCAGTCGTTAAAAGTTTACAACTCTATGTTTTTCTATAGGTAATATAAACTTGTTATGTAAACTCGTTAAATAAAAGTTTATTTTCACTATAGTTTCAGCGATATTATTCAACGATTTTAAGGAAAAATAATTTTTGTTCGTTAGGACGACTTTTAAGCATATTCAAACTCGCCGCTGCCGCAGGAGCCTCTGCGAAACAAAGTAAAACTTGCCCCGACTCTCGTGCGAAACGGCAAAAGTTTAGAAAGAAAGAAAAAAAACGCGAAGCCCAGACGACCGGGGCATTTTCTCCGCTGAAAAAAAGAAGGAGACAAAAGCATCCTCCCCTCTTCCTCTCCTTTCTACGTCTCTCGTCCGTGCACACACACTGTAGGTGCGGAACGTCCGAGCCGCGTAACTTTAGCCCGATTCCCGCCTATTTTTGCGCGAATCGCGTTAAGATTGCGGTTCTATGTTTGCTCCGCTCTCGTCGCGCGAGCTTTTTAACGACCTCGTAAAGGCGCGCGTATGAGCTTTCAGAGAAAACGAACGAGCAAATTATATTATCGATATTGCAAGTGAAACGTTTACGCGAAAAAAGAATTATCTTCGCTCGGAGAACTAAGTTTTTTTTTTTTGATGCTTCAGTAAAGTTTCAGTAATGTCGTACTGGCGAGTCGTTTTGAAAAATGTATAAATAAGCGCTCAGTCGTCGAGCATAATTGTTCTAATTCAAGGCAATTGCGTGCTCGGTTGATATTATTATTAGAAGCATTTTATTACTGACTAAAACAAGCGTTTTTACACGATAACGTAATATGTATCGTGATCGATAATATCAATAATAATCACCCAATGCTATGAATAATTTTGCTACAATACGGAATTGAATCATTTTTTGCAAAAGTAAAAAAAAAATGTTTTATTAATACGTTTTATAACAGTACACGTAGGATCATGCACAAGTTAGTTTATTTTGAAACGAGCATTAGAAATACCCCTCAAAAGTTTGTGTCATCAGTCCAATCACGTTGCTCAACAGTTATCGGGATAAGCCGCGGATATTACGTGAGATAACATCATTAGTTAACGTATCCGAAATTATGATATCATCGTTATAAGCGGACTGTCGCTGTTACAGAACGTCGAAATTCAAATGTAAATCAACGAGTAAACATAACAGAATTTCTATAAATATTCGCAAAACCCTTGTTTACCTATGCAAATACGGAACAATCAACCTTTTTCTTCACCTGTGCGTACAATGTAATCTAAAAATAGTCCCGCGGCGCTAATAAAATTCGCGAAAAAAAAAGAAAAACGTTCGAGGCGGCAACGGGAAGAGTAAAATCTTGTTAATTATTATAAGCCGGTAACGAGGCGAGTTAAACAAAAAAAAAAGCAGGAACTCGTGAATTATCGATTGACTCGGCCCGTTACTCTGCAGCTCCCCCTTTCGCAGAACGCGATGCAATACAATAAACGCTTGTACACAGAAGAAAGTTCGGATTTCATTTGCAGATCAAACCTTTAGGTGAGCAGCGCCGACGTGGTTTTGCTTAGATTTTACGCGGGTGTTGAATATTTCGCGCACACCAGAGTCTTGCGGGTGATTTTTAAAAGGCTTATTGGTATACCAATATATATACAATACTATATGGAGAAAAGAAAGAACGAATTTCGCGTCGAGAGAAAATTGTTCGGTCACTAAATATGCGCTGCTCAATCTTTTTGTGACTATTTTTATCTAACCGAATGAATAAAGTATAGTATTGCTTTGGAAAATCGAATGATGGATTTTACACAAAATGCGCAGAAAGACAAGAATACCCGCGATGTCCGATAAAAGTTAATGAGTTTCAACTAATTTTGTTTGTGTATTGCAAGCGGTACGATATTGAAAGTTTTAGTAGGATTTGGTATTCCTTTATAAATTTTACAGCAAAACAATCCGTCAGTGAGATTTGCCTTGGCGAATAAAAATATTCTTTAAATGTTTAACAGCATTTTTTAATATTATTATACCCTGATGGTAATGAAATTCTTTTAATTAAATTGAAATAGTACCCTTGCCGTAATATTGATTTTTCAATTACTCTACGTGGGGAGTGAAAGCTGAAATAAACTTAATTACGACTCCATGATGTGAGTATTATTATGCAGTGTATCTACTTTCATACAAAGGACTACTTTGCGGGATTAAAATAGTACAAACATGTTTATACTTCGTAATCGTTTTCTGAAATTAACATTATTTCCATACAAAATTTGAAGAGGTAAATTCTACCTATTACTAGAAAATAAAAATTTGGTTTCTCAATTACCAGGCAAAGATTTCTTTATTACATTCGTCTGAAATCCGTGATCGGACTATACATAAATCGCCGTGCGGCAGAATCTCAAGTACGGAACCAAATCTATCTCTATCTCTTTCCGTCGTAGTTCGAGCGAAAGGGGCTCCAAAAGAAAGAGCAGGAGGAAAAAATAAGGGGAAGAGAGAAAGGTAAAAAAAAAAAAAAAAAACTCGCGAACTCGAGGCGAAAGAGGACGAGGAGCAAAAGGAACGAAGTGCAAGGAACTCTGCGCCTCTTCTACTTTTCTCTTTGCTCTATAAGTTCGCAAGCGTATATTTAAGTATAAGCAATGCCGGCTAATGAATTTAAACCGAGCTAACGTTCAGATCAATTCCCAACAGCGAAACTCGAGCGCCTTAACTAATCGTTTGGGAAGTTAAACAATTATTTAACCGCGCATTGACTAGCATTCGTTTTATCTCGAAAGATTTATGCGCGAGTCGAGCTTTATCTCGGAACCGTGCGGTTATGATTGCATGACGTTTTCGCGGTAAAACAATTGTTATTGATATCACTCCTCCCCGATAAGGCATGATCCTCTTCCAATTAAACGCATTCAGCCGTGCTTTACTCGATAAAGTTACCATTAGAATTCACAAAACCGTCCTCCTCCGACCCAGAGAAATCCGCATTAATAATCGTCCGCGGCCCCGCGTGCACGCTCGTTCTCGGCTCGATAACTCTCCCCTTCGTCGTCGCGCTCCCTGCCCGAAGCTCAAAAGAGATCGCAATGCTCTCTCTCTCTCTCCGGCCTCTGGGGAAAAAGTAGCAGCAGCGGCGGCGCGTCGATTCGAAAGCCCGAGGCAGCAGCGGCAGCGCGGCAGCGATTGGCGCGCGCGCGCCTCCCGGCCAATGTGGGGCTGGCAGGCACGCGTCGTGACGTCAGCGGCTCGGCCCCGAGGTATAAGAGGCCGAGCCGCGAGCGCCACCGGCTCAGAGACTCGTCAGAGGTGTGCCGTGCAGCTCACAGTGCGCTCGTTCGCTCGCTACCCGCACGCTCCATCTCTCCTTATCTCTCTCTCTCTCTCTCTTTCTCGCCTTCTCTCTCGCTCGCCGAGCAGCAGAGGGGCCCCGCGCCGCCGCCTGCCCATGAGCCAGGACTTGGAGGGTTCGTAGCCTAGGTTGGGCTAGGAGACCCAGGCGCAAACGCAGACACACACAGTACACATCGCTCCGATGTGACCATCCGAGAAGAGGCAAGCCCGTTTCTTCTTCGGCTGCCTAGTGTTTTCAAGAGGAATATTCGCTCGCTGAACCAATTTACGTTTCAAGCCAAATAGAGGGATTCGAATTACGATTCCGCACGAAGCTAGTCAATCCTTTTCTCAATAAGTTAGAAGCTGTTTATATAAGTGGAGTGAACGAATCAAGTGCCGTTATATATCTATATATCTCGCATTGTTCGAATAACCCGTAGTGCGCGAAACAGTGCCGTATATCCACTCAGACAGAAAAATAAGCCGGCGTCCGCAGTGCTTTTGATAGAAAATAAATTAAAGAAAGAACGAACCATGCCCGCGCTAAGCTAAGAGCAAACTCTCGAGGTACAAAAAGCCGATCGAAAGATCGAACGAAAAAGTCGGACTAGCGCGTCCCTTTTCCCCCTTAAACCGTAAGAGTTTTTCTCGGGGTTAAACCCTCGAGCGAAACTCTGCCAAGACCGGCCCGAAAATTCCCGCTAACGCCGCGAAGAAGCTCACGAGGCTGTACTTGAAGTACAAGAGGATGGTCGGGAGCAACGGCACGATGATAGCCATCCGGCTTGTCCGCAGCAAGCTCCGCAAGCGCGAGGAGCACCACCACCACCACCATCACCACGGCGGCACCGTTCACCCGGAGGTGCAGGTGCAGCAGTGCACGCCGGCGCCGACGCAGCAGCAGCAGCAGCAGCAGTCCCAGGGCGTCGTCAACCCGGCCATGTCGGCCTCGACGACGACGGTCGACTCCTGCTGCGGCGGCCAGTCGGCCACGAGCACGATCGTAGCCGTTCTGGGAAACGGCTGCAGCAACGGCCAGGACGCCAAGAGCCCCGACACCGGCAGCACGACCCTCTTCGCCACCAACGCCAGCGGCAACCCGGAACAGCTCATCTGGCAGTTCCCGCCGCCCTATCCGCCGCCCAACACGCCCCCGCCTCAGTACACGTTGTACAACGATCAGGTTGGTGTCTCATTTATACTTTTTACCCTTCCGCCGCCCCGCTTCCGCGACTCGATTGAGCCTTCTGTCGATGGCCTCTACTCCCGATAAACGCTGAATTTTAACAGTTTATATACGCCCGTAACTCGGTTCCCGCTTCTCGGCTAAACAAACATTGCCTCGAACGGAAATAAACACACACCTCGCGCTCGGCTCAACCTTTCCTGCTTTCGGTTTTCTCTGCTCTCAAAATCAAAAGTTCGTCGACACCGAGACACGAGCTCTCAGCCCGTTACGAATCCTCGCTGTATAACGAATGGAAACAACAACAAAAAAAAATATTAGGTCAGGTCGGCCGGCGTTTCGCAAGAGTCTCGGTAAAGTCCGGGCGTCTAAACTTGCGAAAAGGGGCTCTCTTTTTCGAGCCGAGTCGTGAGTCAACCCGATATGCGTGCTGTTACTGCACTCTGTTTATATACACAGCCGCGTTTCCGATCGATTTCTCAAGCGGGAGATAAAGCCTTTTGTTAATAGCTGGCCGGCCGATCAGTCACCGCTCGCCCGTTTTCTTAGCCCGCGCCGACGGAAAAAGTCAGTTTTGCGCAATACGGGGCGGATTTGAATTTGCCGCGCTCGCGGATCTTGCAACTCTCCCTCGGGCGCTTGATTTTGAAGAAAAAAAAAAAAAAAAACAGCCGACTTCTTGCGTACACATCAGGGTCTCGGCCGCTCGAGCGAGGGCTTTAACGCTTTCATAAAGTTTATTTTTAAAATTAGAAACCACTCGCCGCTACTCCACTTTTTTTTTTGGAGGAAAGGCTTCTCTCTCTCTCTCTCTCTCTCGCGCGCGGACGAAAAACGGTCCGTTCGCGATGCACGCCGGAGAGACGGAGAGAGAGGGAGAGTCGGGTAAAAGGCGCAACGCGAATTTTGTAACATCGCGTTTACGACGCGCCTGTCGCGGAAGTGCCGTCGATAATACACATTCCCAAGGCTACAGCCAATCTAATTCGGCCTGCTTTCTAATTCGCCCGATAAGCAAAGTTCGCTTCCGCCATTGTACCCCGAAAAAAAAAAAAGGGAGAGGGGGACGGTCAATATAATCGTAAAGTCTCAATTAGAAAACGGTCTCGCGTTTCGGCCCACTTTCCTCGGCGAGGCGGGGGAGAGAGTCGAAAACCGAGACTCGCGCCGCAATATTGGCGCACGCAACGTAACACCTCCGTGCTCGTGTGCCTCTCGTTATCTGGGAGTAAGCTCGTAATCATCGCGAAGGCCTGGCTCGCCGGTCGTTTCGGCGAACTATCCTGGCCTATCGATTTTTTTCGGTGTCCTTGCGGCGTGGAACACGGCGCTTGTGTTTCTCCATTGCTCACTTTTTTTTTCATATACTCTTTCGATATAGACCTCCGGAGGCCGACGTAGGGATTGTTTGGAAACTCGTAGGATGAAAGTAATGTTAGACAAAGTATGTACAGAGGCTTTTTTAGAGATGCTCTGAATTTCTTTCACCCGATGCGGCTCGTCTAAATTGTTTTACACTAATTGTACAAGTAAGCTATAATGCGTGCTCATTTTTTCAGACTCTCGGGCGCTTTCTCCTTTCAGTTTTAAACGGCTGTTAATGGAATAAAAGAAAAGTTTGATATTTTATCATTCGCATTTCTGTTATAAGTTCGCGTCGATTTCACATTTCAAACCAAATACCACAATTTTTCGCAAAACGACCCGCCAGTCTGTCAGCATCACCCAACGTCCAAATGCGAAATACGAGCCTTAAAAACGACGCGAAAAGCACCGCGCGATATAAAAAAAAATTCGAAGAAACAAAAAAAACGCGAAGGAAAGATCGGACATTATCCAGGCTCTTTCCTTACCTGCCTCTCCCCGTCGTCGGCGACTTCGGCTCTCGGCGAGCCTCGGCATGCGTCGGCTGCGTGTGTACGCGCGATTGTAAGTGAGGTCGTCGCGGTGACGAGAGAGAGAGAGAGAGAGAGCGAGAGAAAAAAAAAACCCTAAACAATCGGCAACGCCGCGGCGTCGCATCTGCATGCGCATACAACGTATATAACACGCACGCCTCGCGCACAAGTAAGTCTCTCACTCTCGCCGGAGAGGATAAACGAGCGACATCGTTTCACCGTTTTACGCTCCACTTATCGGCCCCGGCGAGCCGCGCGCGGGGCAGATATTACTTTCTCACGCCAAAGTCCGCGGCCGCCAATTATTACAACGTTCCCCGCGATCGGTCGGGCTCGCAGTCACGTTTCGATTGTATGCAACAATAGCCGCCCGCGAAATTTCCCCTCGATTAAACGATCATCTTCGTTGTTCGAGCCGCGCTCGTTGGTCGATCGCGGAAAAAAAAGAGTCCGAGGGCGCGCGCGGTGAGCTTTTTACCGAAAGGAGGTCGCTGAAAATTTAGCGGGATGTTAAACCGCGCGTGACGTCCATGGATTTGCCTCGGTGCGAGGCTGCTCGGCCGGCGCCCGCGGCGGCGTTATCGCACTTTGAACGAGAGCCTCGTTTACGCCTTGGTCGAGGATAATAGGCCGGGAATGGGGGGGGGCTCCTTTGCAGGAAATTTAAAATTGTTCCTTTCCGCGGAAAGACGTCACGGCGCGGCGCGACTCTCGATGGCGTCGATTCAGCTGGGAGGCGAATGATTCATCGCTCGCGCGCCTCGTTAATCTAATCATTGACAGGGCGGTAAAATTTGCGTACGGCGCGTACGTCCTTCTTTTTCTTTTTCAGGAAAATTCGCGAAACGGCCCCGGCGACCGACGTGTAATAAATCGGCTCGATACGCGCGACGCGTATTCGAAACGGAGCTGTACGCCGACTGCCCGGGAAGCCCGTCGACTGGGCAATCTCGTTTGAAGCTCGTCGCAGGTGTGCGTGCGCGACGTAGTGCTACACGTATACGCGCCCGTACAGAAACGAACGCGTTCACAGTTAACGAAAACGGGCCGCGATATCGAGCGCTTTCGAAGCGTCTCTCTCTCTCTCTCTCTCTCTCCCGCACGAAAATGCGAGCGAGCGACCCAAATGAGCCGGCACGAACTACACCTCTCGGTCGTAGGTCGGGCTCGTTTTTTTCTTTCCTTTTTATTCCAATCACCGAACGGGAAGAGCGTCCGATAAAATATAGGGAAAAAAGCTACGAATTCTCTCCAGGTGCCCGTTTACACACTGTACGATCCGCGGGATTTTCGAGCGAAGGGCCGAGCATTAAAATCCGGAGCGTGCGTCGCCGCGGCTACCGTCGAAAGCCGGCGATCCGCACGCGCGTCCTCGAAAAGTAAAACGCCGCCGCGCCGCCCGACGACGAACTGCTCGCACGCGCAAAGCGACGACGGTTATTAATAGACGAGCCGCGGTATTTTCGTATTCGTACGGCGGGTAACCGCCGCCGTCGCTCTCGACGTCCGGCTCCTCGTTTTTTTTTTTTCTTTTTTTTTTCTTTCAGCGAAGGATAGGTTACGCGGTTCCGCGGCTAGGATTTTCACTTTTGGATAACCGCGAGCGGAAGGTCCTCTCGGCTAGGAGACTCGGAGGCTGGACGAGCGGGATAGTTTTACTCGGAGCTAAGTAACTTTATCGCCGACTGACTAATGGCTCGGAAAATAGTCCGAGTCGGCATGTGGAATTCGATACCGTTAACGAGGGGATTGTTCGCAAAGCAGTAGACGAAAAACGAGGGTTAAATATAGCGTGGGCGGCAACTGTTGATATAGAAACGACATCGGCCGTCTGCCAGGTCGCCTCTCGGTTTCCTGAAAGCGGCGAGCAACAGCCGGCGTTCCCTCGCTTTTCCGGGGAAAGCGTATTGCGCAAGCGGGCTTATCGGCGACGATAAAGCTTATCGGCGCGGCTGCCGCGGGTACGACGGATCGAAGAAAAGCCTCGTCGTGCATCCCGGGCGCAATCAGTCCGCGAGACGCGCGTCGGCGTCGCTCGCGCGATTAAGCGCGCCGGGGCTCTAGACTCGCAGGCCTATAAATTCACGTCCGAGACTTCCGGTTCGGCGGCGCGTCGCCTCTCTCTCTCTCTCTCTCTCTCTCTCTCTCTTTCTTTCTCCTGCGTCGTTCTCCTCGTGGGCAGCTTCGGCGTCGAGTCGAGGAGGGAAGTGTGCGAGCGCGAGAAATAGATATTTATGTATATGTGTACGTTACGAAACGGATTATACGGGCTGACTGGAGGATAGGTCTTTGTGGCTGTCGAGAACTCCTGGTAGAGTTTGAAATATTAAAAATTCAGAGCTAAAACATTTATCGGGCTTTCGGGCGAGGGGTCGAGGACTAATGACTGTGCGTTTCCAGCTAAAGTGAACTCGTGTCGGGTGAAACTTATGTTCTACCCGGTATAGTAGCGCGGAATGCGTCTGTCTGTCGAAGGGCTACGGGGGAAAAGTAGGCTGTCTCTCTCTGTCTCGTTTTCCCTCGGCAACAGAGAGGCGTTTCGGGTCGGGCAAAGCGTCTGCATGCACGCACAGACGGCTCCTCTCCTTCGACGGGCGAACATTCTGCTTAATCTATTTAAAACTGGATTCCATTGGCAGGGAGGCTTAATCGCGACTTTTTAGCCATCCTCGGCCATCGACCGGCTAGAATTCAGAGCCAGGAGAAGATCTCGCGAAATAAAAAGAAAAAGAAAAAAAAAAAAGAGAAGAAGCGAGGCGCTCGATAAATAGAAGAGCGCCGCGGGGCGAAGGAGAAGGGAGTCGGAGATATAGCACCTATATAAGGGAGAGAGAGAGAGAGAGAGAGCTCTCTGAACCCCGCGGTTCAATGACCAAAATGAAACGGTCCGTCTCCGTTGCTCGCGCGCTTTATCGATCAGAAAACTCTAGCTTACTCTCTCTTTCCCCGGCAGTATGCACAGCCGGTGCGGAGGGGCCTGCCCTGCCCGTCTGGCCTGCCTGCCTGCCTGCCTGCCTGCGTTTACACTCTCACGCTCGCAAGCCGCTTCCGGCGTCTGCCTGCCCTCCGCGATTGGCCCTAGAACCCGCCTAGTCCCCTGTCGTGGCAGTCGATTTTCGGAGCCTTTTATTATACGGTATTTTCTTAAGAAGCGGGAAAAGCGGCGTACTCGGCTTCTTCCCCTTTGTCGGCTGCTTTCTCTCCGCCGAGGTCCTTTGCTTCTATTCTTGGGAGCTGTCGAAAGTGAGACGGGCCCTCGGTCGGAGTCGCCAACAGGTCGGAAAGTAAGCCGGACGCGCTTTTCACTGATTTATTACACTTATTCAAAGAGGGTCGACAGCTTAATCGAGTCCCCGGGGCGTTTGGGAAAAACTATACCTAATAGCACCGCCAGCAACAACAGAAAAATAAAACTAAGGAAAACATCTGTTTACAGGACACACTCGTACACGGGCTGCAGCAGGATAGGCAGGGCTTTGCCAAGGGCTTCCGCAAAAATCTTGGCGGACGCTGGCGTCGCTTGGTCAAGAGGAAGCCGGAAACCGAGACCTGCGCCATACCGCCGGAACTGAAGGACCAGCTCAAGACCATCTACGTCTACTGAAGCGGGCCTCCTCGAGCTTCTGTATAATTCATAAGAAAATCGTACAGCGAAAGATAAGGATCAAAAGCAAGAGGACGCCGCTCGCCGGGGACTCGCCTTTGCGGACGTAGAACAGCTGCCTCGCGCGGCGACCCGGACGAAAGCGTCCGACGAATGGATTTAAAAAAAAAAAATAATGATTATGCTTTCCCGTATTAAATTGTATTTATAATTAAGGATGAATTTACCAATTAGTCAAAGCGACGACGAGTCGATTTCTGCGTTTCAAAGCGACGAGATTTTTTCCGAAGCGAGAGAATGAGTGCCGTTCTTTTTTTTTCCATTTCGTTTCTTTTCCAAGCTTTCGATCTTTTGTATTATTACTATTATTATTATTATTTGTTGGATGACAGTTTTTTTGTCAGCGCGAGTGAGTGTGTCGTTGGCGTGCGAGAGAGAAAAAATCTAATCGTTCGTTCGTCGATGATGTTTTATATTATTAGGGATATAGTGAGACGCTAATAGAGAAAAAGGTAAAAGATAATTATTGTAGGTTTCTCGTTTTCCTCGGGGATAAATGAAGGAACGCGTAGCGCGGAATTAAATTGTATCATTCGCGAACGACTGTAATTAACGAACCACTTCAAATGTCTGGAAGCCGAGTGTTATATGATAAATTGTAAAGAACGACGTGTTCGCACCGTTGAACGAAACGATTTTCCAGCGCGGTCCAATCTTGTGATTTAAGTATACAAAGCTCTTTCTTTTTTTTTTTTAAAGCATAACAAATTAACGATGAAAGTATAGAATAAATACGCTGGAAAAGGTGTTTCTTCGTCCAAAGCGCAAACGCATCGGGCGCCGAGGGGGCAGTTGGAAAGTCGCGAGCGGCAGCTTCGAGGCGAGTAGAATTGCACTCCCGACCCCGCATCAATTAAAGCGAGAAAGAAACCGAAAGACGAGGGACTGAACAAAGTGCCTTCTCTTTTTTTTCTTCTACTTCGGCGCGCGTCGTCCGAAACTAATAATTATATCGAACGCACATATCCGAGAGGAAAGAGGCGGGATCGCTCGTTGAGAACGGCCGACGTTTAATTAGGCTCGAATCTTGTTTCGGAACAGCGACGGACTTTTGATGACTGAAAATTCGAGAAAATTGGGACGCACATCGAGGCTCGACATTGACGTTTAACGACTGACGATTTTGAATGCAACATTTGAATGAGACATACTCGAGCGACTCGCCTTCCTCGACTCTCGCCTTCCATGTAAAACGTAACTGACTGTAGAAAAAGTGGAGCAACGAGTGATCGGGTAGGGATTAGAAAATACCGCCAAAGCATTATTAATTTGAGAGAGGAAAGAACGAAAATTGCCGATGATGCCTTTCCACTCGGAGCTCGTGGACGACGCGGCGCGCTCGATTATTTAGAAGCTTCGATGAGACTGAAAGTGCAAAAGGGTACGAGAAAAAGCGAGCTTACATGGACCCTCGTAGCTCTTGTGTATACGTATTTACGCATCCTTCCTACTTTTGTTTTAAAAGAAAAAGCGCTCGCGCGTACACGTCGGCGAGGATATTTCGTTCGAGCCGAAGGGAAGAATCGCGCGGCCTTTGCCTTTCAACGTTTTTGTGAAAAACGCTTGCAAGCCAAAGGTGGAATCTCTGGAAAGAGAGACGCTGCGCCCAAGCCTTGGTTTTTCTTTCGAAAAAAACCAGCTTACCGGCGATTCTTTCCTTCGGAATCTCGTCATTAGTATTACGAAAAATAAAAAACTGCGAACTTCGGTGCTACCCTTCCAGACGCCGATAAGCTCCCGACGCTGTCTCATCTTCGTTTCCTTGTTGTGAAAATTTAAGAAAATCTACAAAAAAAAAAAAAAAAGGAAAAACATATCTCCCATCTCGGCAGCTCCGTCTCACGCGATCTTTGTACATAGATGTAAAAAGGAAGAAGCAATAAGGCGCGTAATAATATTATTATTTTTTTTTGTTTGTTTTTTGTAAAAGTCTTGTATACCATTTTAGGCGAGCTCTGCGCGTTTGGCCTTTTCTTCTCGGCTATCGCAACGGGAGTACAATCGCAAAACGAGCCTTTCGTATTAAACGCGAAAGAGAGAAAAGAAGTGGGTGGAGAAAGAGAGGCAGAAATGAACGGCGATGTTTCGACTCCCGCGGCGATAACGCCGACAAGAGACTCCACACCGTTGGGGGCCAACTTGAGACTCTAACTCGTACGACGGCTCATATTGAGCTCACACTATATACTAACCCCTTTCAAGGTATTTTAGTTGAATTGTTGTATTATATAATCTGTAGGCTGATCGGTCGTATTTTGCGCAAACGTCTCGTTTGTTATATCTCTGGACTTCCGCGTGCGAGATCGCCTTTGAAAATCTGTATCGAAAGAAGGAACCAAAAAATATATATTTTTCTACAGAACTCTCTATTTTTTTATTGCTCTTTTCACGTCTGACGGTAATCAAAACTTTTTTGCTTATTAAATGTAATGTTGTTGTTGACAATGTCAAAACTTTGCACTTTTTTTACGGATTTTCAAAGATGAAAAAATAGTGAGAATACGACCGCTTCGAAACGGCGATAATAAATAACTTTTCGAAAAAGTAGACATGTAAAAATTTCATTCGATCGTCGTTCTCGAAGGGGTGAAACTTCTTATCGTGCAATCTGTGACCGTTTGCTTTTTGAGTTTAAGACATTTTTGCACGTTCGATCGAAAGGGAGGTAATTCAATTCAACGGCAATGGAGCGAAGCGCCATTGATCGATGTAAAAAGACGGTGAATCTTATGTGGATTAAAATGTTGACTAATCGATCGTTTTGTTAGTTTTTAAGTCAAAATCTGTTGATGGCATAATGTTTTAAATTTACTATAAAGAACTCATTGTACACACGATACTGAAGAACAACGACGTGCCTAATCACATATCGTTAAATATTATAAAGAACGAAAAACGACGAAAGAGCCGTATCTTCATTTTATGTAAAAGGATTATACAATTTAATGTGTAGATTGAAGCTGCGCTCTTTTATTTCCTAGTCACTCGATAATAATGTGAAATTTTCAAAGAAGTTGTATACCATTAGCAAAAAAAAGTCTCTACGCAGCTTTACGTTCTTTCTTCTCCAATGTTCGAATACAACAATATCAAATAAAGTATTTCAAACGCACTTTACTCATTGTTATATTTATCTCCTACTTACAAATTTTCAACACCTTTTCTTTCCAATTCCTACATTTTTTAATTTTATTAAGAATCTTTTGTCTTTATTTTATTTTACTATTATTATTTAAATTAAAATAATAGTTTTTACCTACATATATATTGATTAAATAAGCGACAATTAATGATGTAAAGTTTTATTCAAAGATAGCTGGATGTAACTTATTAATTATTAATAATTCTGTTATTTAAATTCTGAATTTAATAGTATAGAAAAGAAACAAATGAATGGATTTCTTATTATCAAAAGTTTCACCAAACGAAATAATTTAATTTAATAAAATATTTGAAGACAATAAAGGAATCAGCCATATTTTACACTACTGATAGATCAAAAATATATGTATATTTGGGATTTGACATTTTGAGTGCCGCCGCCTACTGGCGAAAAATAAAAATACTCCATGCTTGGTAAGCTATATTATTATTATTACTATTTCCAGATTCCTACTTTGCATTTATTGTGGGAATGGAAGCTACAATTTTTCCCCCGCGTATCAAAAAAAACTTTGATTACTGTGCAGTGAAAGATTGTGACAGTAGAGCAAGTAATTTAGAGCTTCGTTTCCACAAATTTCCAAAGCCAAACGAATGTGTCCTGAGCATTACAAACGCGTTCGGCAAAATTGAGCAAGTGGATAAATTAAAAGCTTGGAAAACTGCTCTAAATATAAATAATATTACATCAAATTCAAAAGTGTGCTCACTACATTTTCATAAATCTGATTATATATTACCAGGTAATTAGCAAATATTTCATTAAAATTAAATTAACCAAAATTATATGATTCAGGATAATTGTATAAGCAAGTACATTTTATTACAGATGTTCCGTCAAAGAGAAAGCGCTTAAAAAAGGTAGCAGTTCCTTTTCGTACTGATAAAAGTGCAGAAAAAAATCAATCAAGATTGGAAAAACGTTTCATAAGATCTAGCAGAACAGAAGCAACCTCATCGTCATCATTAATAACAAATAGATCAAGTGTATCAGAACTATCTCCAGAAATAATTACAGAAGAAACTAATAATATAAATGTAGATTGTAAAACTAGTTTAAATAATGAAGATATTGAATTAAATAGTGTAACTAAAAATAGTCAAAATGAAAACAATGTGCAAGTGAATATTGAATCATTAATAAGAAAAAGTGCACCTGCTACTTTATTCAAAGATTTTGGGATGCAAGTAAATTCCACAGAAATTCAAAAACCAAAATTTTGTGACAATATATCTATCGACAGCGAATTAAGTACTGTAACAGGAATAGAATCTTTTGAAGTGCTCAATACAATTTTTCCACATTTTATGTCTCCTGTTTTCAAAACTCAATGCCCTTCAAAGAACTTTCTTTCTGAAGGATTTGTACCCACCCATTCACAAACTTGATTTGCAGATAAAAAAAATTTTCAATAAATAGTAAATTATTCCCTGTATATACTTCTAATGCTAAGCTAAACCATATTTTTTTGTTGTATATACTGACCATGCGTCTATGTCAAATCCCAATATAAAATATACAGATGCTGAACGTGCTTCTATATTCTATATTTACAGTATCTATAGTAATTTTCATTATTTGTTGAATACTAATGTAACTGTTTCACGCAGTCAAAGAAAAACCACGTGATCATTAGCAGAAAAGCGCATGTTACATTTTTAAGTTTGCGATTTGTTGCTTCACGTCAAGTCTCAAGTAGTGCCGAAATAACGGCAAAAGTTGCTGGTACACCCTTGTCATCTAAAACCAACAGTTTTTAATTATTCTTTCACTTCAATAGTAAAGAAAAACATTTGTCAATGTTAAAATATTTGGCTCAAAACATTTCAGGTGAGAAATATGAGATCTAAACGTGGACAAAAATATTAAAAATTTTTAAATGTCAAGCGTTAAATTTTCCATTATTTTAAATTAGATAGATGTTTTACATTTTTACAAGTCAATTATAGAATTTTAATCAATTTATTCTCATTTATTTACGATATAAAGCTATTTTTTCAATTTGTAGGTTATAAATTGAGTTCTAAATTTCTTTGTAATATGTCTAATTCAATTGACACAAAACCGGTGGAATCATCAATCAGAAAAAAATTAAAAGAATCCTTTTTACCATCGCATATGGAAGTTTTGAATGAATCTTATATGCATAATGTTCCAAAGGGGTCGGAAACACATTTTAAAGTTGTAGTCATATCAGATAAATTTGAAGGGACGCCTCTTATCCAGGTAAAAGATTGAAAGAGTATAAAATTGAGGACAAAAATAACATTGATTGTATAAAAACACTTTATTTAAATGCAGCGACATCGAATGGTTATGGATTTATTAAGCAATGAATTACAAAATGGAGTCCATGCGCTTTCTATTATTGTAAGTGTACAATAGGTGTAAAATTTAAATTTACTACGTTTAAAAATTATAATTTCATATTTTTAGGCTAAAACACCAAGTCAATGGGAAGGAAGCGAAAAAACCATTAAACCTAGTCCCAATTGCAGAGGTGGATTTGGAAAATAATTTTTAAAAATTTAGTTTTAATGTACATAAGACTTGAATGTATATATAATTTTCAATTTGTGAATATTTTTATTGTTAATAATATTTGAATGCAGGGGTGAACATTTACGTTATAACAGTTTTTATCTTAAATTTCAGTCTTTTTTAAAGAGAAAGATAAACAATGATTGTTAGTATTTATCACGTATATATTATTGCAATAAACTTTTTATACTAATTACATTTTTTACAACATTTTTGGCTTAGAAAAATTTTCAAAAAATATTTTTAAGTATTTCTCAATTAAAAATTATGAATTTTTAAATACTAAATAATGGACTGAGTTGACAAGATGAGTGATATTGTTTTATAAATTAAATTTATAGAATAAACGATTAATGAAACCAAAAAAGTTCATCAATGTCATAATGTAAAAGTATCTAATCTTAATTTTCCTTCGTTCTCTGTAAAATAAAGCATATCTGCCATTGATTGTTCAGCAATTGCTTCTTCTGCTTTTTCGTATAGCTAAAGATAAAATATTTCATTACTTAATCATTTTGAATATTTGAATACTACTTAAAGTTTTAATTCTTTAGAAATTTATTCTTTAGAAATTACTGATCGCAAATTTGTTAATTTGACTTGCCAAATTTTGTATTGCAAAAAATATAATTTTTTTTATTCTGATGATGATCATTTATATGGAAACGTTGATTGAGAAATAAGAAAATTTGTTGACACCAAATTTGACAATAGCAACCAGTAATTTTTACCTCTATCTAAATTTGTAATAATAATTTTCTAAATTTTTAATAAAACGTAGTTTTTGTAAAATAAATGTATATGAAAAGGATTGTAAAATAACTTACTCCTCTAAATTTTACATCTTTAGGTGGATATTTAAAACTTGGTCCAAAGTTTACAGAAACTGTTGCAGATTTATGAATTGACACACATGGGTAATAAGCACCATTATAAATATCTAAAAATGCCTCTCCTTGAGATACTCCGTTCTTATAAAATACAATTTTACTTCCTGGAAGGGGTTTCAATGCTCTAATAGCATCAGGAACTTGATCCTTTTCTTCGTAATATAAATGACTTTTAAATTTTACTAATGGCTAAAGTAATAAACATTTTTTTATTATCAATGATACGTTTTGATTTAAATAATTATAATATTTTAGGATTACTCACACGATCCTTATATGTATTTGGTATATGAGTTGGACTATGTACATTTGGTAAAATTATTAAAAATCCTAATATATCTCCTTCTCCATATCCATTACTATAATGTTTTCCTCTGCTCTCGTGGAATCGCGTACCTTTCCTAAAATTAAAAATTTGTATTTTCAAAACTTGTTTCTTATGAATAAGTAACTAATTTTTCCTGTCTCTTTTAATTCTTGTTTACCTAGATCTCCAAGAGTAACCAAATTTATCATAACCCAATGGTGCCTGTAGATTAGCATATTCTTGTCCCCAACCAAGTCTTGTTGCAGAACCTTCAGGCATCTCTTCTATAGTTGCTTCCCAATACCATATCCCTCTGCAAACAGCTAGAACATAAATGAAATAAAAATATTTTAGAGGATTTACAAAAATATTTCGAAAAATATTTTATAAATTGTTAGCTGCTTACAATGTGTTGCTCTAGCCATACAGTAACCCTTGTCCCCAGTAACCGCTAATCGATCTTCAGAAACTTTCATTTGTGGTGCTCGATCGTGTAAAGCTAAAAGTACAACACTGGGACTTAAAGGTCTGTATAACCAACCTGGTATAGGTTTTCCAGCCCAATCACTGCTTTCGTCGAATTCCTAATACAAAATAGAGGATTAATTTCATTATTTGAAAATTATATAAACATTCTTAAAATTAAATAAAGATGAAACTTCGATGCATTGGATTAACTGTAAAAAATGACTTACTTGTCTAAAAGGTGCATGTGGATCAGGTTCAGCTAAAATATACCTGTATCCATCTTTATTGAAGGGATGCTCCAGTGGATAGCCATGAGCAGGTAACTTTGGTGTAGTCGTATCAGTTCCTCTACCTTTTTTACCCACACCAGTTCCACCACCATCTCCCGGAAATTTTCTTTTTGAATTACGTCCTCGAATACCACCAGCTATAGGTGCTAGAATTTCCATTATAAAGTTTTTAAAAAAAACATAATTTAAAGTAAAATTTGGAAAATAAAAAAGCTCTCTGATTGGTATTATAATAGACAAAGCATGATTAGTTAAGATTATTTAACAACTAAAAATGAAAATAATGTATTTCAAGACAATTGGATCAATGGTTAAAAATGGTCAATAAAAGCATTCAATTTCAATTTTGATTAAAACAACTAAATTATTAAAATAGAATATTTGTGAAGTGATAATATCGATAAATATAACATTTTGATAAGATAAGTTCTAATTAAGAAGTAAGGAAAAATATTTTGTGAAGATTACAAAATTATTTATAAAGAAGTGATAGAATTTTGAAATTAGTGAATCTTACGTGTACAATACGCATTTACTAAGGTGCATTGAAATTGTTAGCACAGTTGTGAAACCTAAAGCGCGTATTCCCATTTTTCGTACGTACCAATTTGTTGTACTCCCATTTCAGTAATTTTCAACGTACCTCCTTTAATCATTGCTTCATAATTAGGTTTAATTTTTATTAAATCCGAGCTTACAAGTCCATATAGCTGACCATCGGAAGAAGACTCATCCATTACAAACAATGTTCCAAGATCTTTAGTTAAAGCTTTATGAATCTTTAAATAAATACCAATATTAATAATTAACATAATATAATGAATTTTCATATAGCTATTACAAATTAATATTAATAAAAGTAAATTGATCAAAAAAATACTCTCAAAAAATGAAGCAATTTAAGTGAATGGTACTGACTCTTGAATGCCAAGATTGTGTTACTCTTCGTGGCATTGTTGTCATACTGTCCCAATGGCATTCTATAAATGGAATAATATCTTTATCTTTATGAAAAAGTATTCTGTTACTGCTTTCTTTTTGACTACTTTGCATTAAATTTGCAATAGCAGTGACACACATTTGTGGAAATTCTAAAATAAAAGTAGAGCATGTAAAATTTAAATTAAACAATTAAATAATGACAAATTAAGTTTATAACTTACGAGCTTGATTCTTCTTAAAGCTCTCTAAGCCTGTTTGTGAACAATTTTTACAAGTAAAAATGTAATTTGTCATAAAAGGTACTAATTTTCCTAATTGATAACCAATGCAAGATTCGTGGAACCACTTTGTGCAGCTTGCACATAAAAGCTCTGCAATGTTCAAATTTCTATCCTTTCCACTAAAATGTTAAAAGATAAAATAAATACACAACTTTTAAGTCAAAAAGTGTTTTAGTACTTACCAATAACAATGTCCTATTTCACCAGCAGCACGTCCATTAGTTTTATCAATTGCTTCCACTGTTTTAGCTGACTTAGATTTTTCCTCTGACTTATCATTTGACTTTTCTTCTGCTATGCTACTTTTGGAGTTTTCTTCACCTTCAGTTGTCGAACTATAAAACAAATGAAAATTAAAGATTTTTAAATTGCCCTTTTTACGAATCAAGGTTTATAACCTTAATTTTTGCGGTTTAAAGCAATAAAGGTATGCGTTGCGAAAGTATATTTTAAGATTATTTATAAGCATTATTATACAATATTCCCAATCAATAGTTGTATTTTTTACCTTTCTACTTTTTCGACAGACATCGTGAAAGTGAATTGTAAACAATGTGAAGCTCTGTATCACCTACACGGTCGCCGACAATCATGCATGAAGCGGCAAAGCGGCGTCTACGCTGTATATATATATATATACACACACATACATATGTATTTATAAGATTTTATGTGCGCGTACGATCCGCCGGCATCCATCGTTTCTTGCATATGTGCGAACGATTTGACCGGCTGAGATTCATATAATATAATATTATTAATTTTATATAAATATAATTAATCAATTTAAAATAATTATATATATTATTATCACTTCTGAAAATTAAAATGCTCATTATGAAAAGATACGAAGATCAATTTATTATAATTTATTATTAATAGCTTTTTTATTACAAAAAAAATGCAAATTAGCTGTATTTGAAAAATCAAGATAGAAAAAATGAGTGAATAAATGAAGAACAAATTTAGATTGAAACAGAGCGTGGATAAATGTAGTCTCTGAAAGATCTAAAGGACGAGACTAAAAATATATCGTTGCAAGTCAACTGCGATTTTTGCATCAAGGGCATAAAGGGAGACTGAAAAGGTTCTATTTTAACTTGAGCTTAAAGTAAAATTATAAATGGCAGATTTTAAAATACGCAGACTAATTTATGACAAAATTTACGCTGTACTTTGGTTCATTCGTTAACGGCTGAGTTTGAAAAAATATTAAACTATTATACCCATTTTAATATTTCTTTTACTTTTTTTTACATTTGTCTTTAGGGATATAATTAGGCAAAAATAAAAAATATACTTTAGTATAAAAATAGTGTATATGTATAGTTAAAAAATAGTAATAACTGTAGCTAACATTTTTGACTTTTTTGTAATTAGAGTATAAAATAATATTTATTGTTTAAGTAGAATTTTAATTTGATGATTTTATTTTATACTGTATAAAATATATAGTCGATAGTCTGAAATCCTACTTTATATTAAAACATAAAAGCAACGATAAATTTCTCAAAATACTTTTATTAAATATCATTTGTAAATACAAATACAATTAATAAAACATTCATTGAAAACTATAGCAAATAACGTAATATAATATACTTTTCAATGAACTACAATACATAAAATGTATATAATATATAGATATCAAAAGTTTCGTAAAAAATTCACGATACGCTAATACATTCGTGATAATCCAGCACGCGCATGTAAATCCTGAATACATAAAAATAATTATACTTGATTATTTTAGATACTCAATAAATATATATCAAGTACAAAACATCTTATAAACGTTTGTTCAACTAAATTTTTTGAGTACGGCTTCCTCTCTTTTTTTTTTGCAATTTTTACAATTTTGATATGAACATCAAGTTTGATACGAGTGTATAATTTTAAATATGGACATTTATTCATTCTTTGGTTTATCGTTGCTATTTTTCTCTGTCGGAGCGTCGGTTGTCGAGCTCGACTCAGAGTTCGCGTTGCTGTCTTTTTGACCCAAATTTAAGAAATTGGCCAGATGCAGAATGGACACTACGCTCGACATGTAATTCGCGACGTCTTCTTTCTTAACAGTTCTCAGTTGGGCGGCTACTGAATGGTAAACTCTGTTTGCAGTTTTCGACGACAGCTGGCCGATCGTTTGTACTGCGTGGAGGACTTTGTTCTCGTCGGCGGAAACTGGAGCTGATAATAAACATCGACAGCGAGTTTAACATTTTTTTTCAAGCTCTTACATTGAATTTAAAAGGAAAATCAATTACCAGGCTGTTCTTCTTCGCCCTCTACGGGAGGGAAGTAGTGGTCCAGGAGCCGGTTGATGAGGACACTGGTATTGTCGACGCCTTGCACGGCGCGAGCTCCATACTGGGTGCTGAGAATCTCATTGGCCTTGCCGATGCTAATGTCCTTCAGAGCGGTGGCCTGAGTTGTTGCCGATTCCTTCGCTGCCATAAGTTTATCGATAGTTGGCTGCAGCGAGGTGTTCATTACTTTCTTGGCTGCATCGTAAATCTGCGGGAACAAAACCAAACGAATTAATAAAAGGGCTTCCGTATCTCTGCAGACGAATTTCGAGAAGTGAAACATTTCATATCTTTGTCCGTTTGAAGGATATTCAGAGCGTGCATTGTATAAAGTATTTACTAAATTGTATGTTTTTTGAAAAGCTTTATAAGTAGGCTGTACGTGCGCATTTATAAAAACGTGATCAAAATTTTATCTTTTTACGTAAAAACCTTCCTGATGAATTACAACTTTTCGTTTAAAAAATTTTTTTTACTAAAATCATTCTTCGAATTATATTATAATAAAATGAGAGAAGAAAATATAAAATTGTTCTACATTCGTTATACTTTAAACATTAAAAATCTTTTTCTGTTTTTGTAAAACAAATAACCAGCTGAGATACTATAATGAATATTAAAACAATTAAATTCATTTAATTTTCACCGCAAACCCGAATAAATCCCGTTTTACGCTACACGTTATAGCAACGACGTAAATATGTCGTTTTTGTATTGCGACACATTCGACAATTTACCTGTTCCGGTGGCTGCTTGACGATCGGCATCTTCTGCTCGACAATGTTGAGACCCTGGCAGAGCTTCTGGTCCACGCTATTGATGGAGCCCTCCAGCTTTTTAGCGATCGGAGCGGCAATCGGTGCTGCGGTGGCCGTTGCGTAGTGCAGTCCAGCCTCCGCGTAATTGAGCGCCCAATTGATCAGATGATGCGAGTCCTTAACGTAAGAGTACGTCGTGCCGGTCTTCTCGATGGCCGACTGCACGACCGGAATGTTTTTCACGCGGTCCAGCACCTCGAGGTGCGGCATGGCGGTTTCGTTCGAGGTTGCCTCTGCCATTTTTTTTACTTTTTTTTCTGAAAATGAGAAATGACGTTTTCGTGGTAAGGTTAAAAGATTTAATTGTAACTTAATGAATGGAACAGTGGGGATATGCTTTTGTCGCGTTACTTTATTGTTTCGTTTCTGTTTTTAACTTTGATGAATTCTGAAAAGCAATTACGTGGTGGTATCTGTACGGTGAGTCACGGCAAAATAATGGAAATTTCAAAGTGAATTTCACTTGTTGATTTCAATGGAAGACAAGTTGTTGATTTCTTTTGGCGTAGGCATACAGTGCCGAGATAAAGAACAATAATTCAATATATATTTTAATTATTTACGTTGACTCGATTTCAATTGAGTTAATTATGAATAAAAAAATTTTATTTAAAAGCTTTCCGCAATATATTCAATATTTACGACCTGCGAATTCTGATTAAAGTGAATCACACAAAAGTTTAAGGTCCAAATTACAGACACTCTGTTACCTACATGCCGATGACGCAATATTTTTTTAGTTTTCAATGATGACACACAAGGAAATAGTTAGTTTTATAAATATGACTCGGCAACTTTAAGACAAGTCAATTTCAGCCGCATTTTGGGTGCAGCTTGGCATTTACCAATAACTGCCACTCTATAATCTGCAATTAACAATGCAAGGGTACAATGAAAAAAGTTATACACCTTGACATAAAAATGAGTTACTTGAATTAAAAGTGCACATTTCTTGGAAATTAGTAATGACAATCTTAAATGGAAAAATAAGACGGTAATCCTAAGCGAAATGCATATAGTTGTGTTGTTAATTATTATTATTATTCTTTTTATTCTTATCAATTGCGCATGAAATTACTTTGAAAAACTTCTCGAAGGAATTTCGAGTAGTTTCTAGCTTTCAAGCTTTCACTACGTTTTTTTTTCTGGAGCCTGAAAGGCAGAAGAGATAAATGTGAAAGCGAAAACGCATAAACATGACCATAGAAGAAGGACATGTCATTAACCTGCATTAAGTCTGCGCTAAAAGGTTAAAATAGTGAAATTTCTGTTTGATTCTCTCCAATTTGGAATTTATGCATGGAAAAGCAGTTCGCATCGTCAATTTGCGATAGATGATGAAACAGATATAAAAATGTATTTTGACTCTAATAAATTATATTAATTACTTCCTATGTGTAGTTTGATAAATTTTAATGCAATATTACTATTTATCGGTCTTTAAAGAGCCAATTTTTTATTCTATCTTTACTATTCTTGGTTGGTAAATTTATCTAAATAAGAAAAGTACACGTAACTTTTAAATGTTTTCTTGATATGTATCTTTTTTTTTTATAAATTAATACTGAATCATCCGTGCACAGATTTTTAATAAAAAAAACTATTTGCATTTGAATATTCTCGTAATTTTTCGTTACGAGATAAAATTTTAGTTCAAAAGATCTGTACTAATAACAGATGAAAGAAAGCAAAGTACATCTTTATTTATAGGTTATGCTCTCACTCTTATCAACGATGAGCTTTGCGAAATACATTGTCAAAATGTTCTTGAGCGAAACGCCGGAAATTAGGCTGTCGAAACTAAACGTCACAGAACGACGCGGTTGCAGTCACGCGCAATACGCTAAGACGAAATTCCGGCAGCAAAAGCAACAGGAAAATGCCGGCACAAAACTCTTCTGTTTACCCGTTTCGAGATTTGAAAATTTTTCCACAACATATTCTTTTCTTACCTCGTTTTTTCTTTTGATTCTAATGAATAATACGCTCCCGTTTCTTCAATGAGGCGTCCTTGCTTTTTTCACTACGGATTCGTTGCTGTACGCTGCGAGCGAAGTGAACTCTGGACTCTCGTCTACGTGACTGCTTGAACGAGCGCCGTGCAACCCGTCTCTATGTAGTCCGTCCGCCAATTTCCCTCACTCTGCGCTCCCAGTGCCGTAACTCAACTGTACGGATCCCCAGCATAGTTTTTCAATTACCTGATAATAAGCGAAAACCGCGCTTTTCAGTTAATTATTGAGCAGCGGCATTACAACAATTATTAACTTTAAGATGTTTAAGATATTGTATAAATTTATTTTGATAGCACTACATATTTGGAGGCGCAGATAAGATATCGCACTGATAATAATTGTTAGAAAGATTGTGAATCAGGCTCGTGCTGCAGCGAAGACTTCATCGGTTTTATCTTTTATTACTTATGAATGTTTGGAAAATCTGCTTGTTAAGATAAATTAGCAGATTTCATAATAGTTGTTTTAGCTATAAAATTCTATTTCATGTTGTTTATTAGATAAGGGTATGTATGCAATATATAAATGTTTATAAAAATGTATTTAGTGGAATTAAAGGAATCAAGTACAATGGAATTTAATTTTTTTCATAAAAATCACAGATAATTAAATGAAAAAATGTGATAAACTGAATGAAATTAAATTCAAGCTGTGCAAGTTGATAATATAAAGTTTTTGATAATACGAATCATCCAGCTACACTAAAATGCACGCACAACACATAATTCGTCAAATATTTAAAACAACCATCATAATTATTATAATAATCATTTTTTTGCAAAAATTCCTTTTTCGCTTTAATAACAGCCGATAAATCGCACTGTATTCCGCTTAATCCAAGTAACATCAAAACAGTTTCCCTAATACAGTCAGCAAAACTTAAATAAAATTATAGATCCGATTCCAACAGACGCTACTGAACTAGCAAACAACCTGACGTGGGGGTCGTTGAATTGGCACCCAGGATTCGTTACTCATCGGCAGAAAAGCGATGACCGGTACGCTTGTAGGCATCTCGCGCAATCGCGCGCGTAAATTACTGTTTATAATGTTTGCGATTAGCAATTAATGGCCATTTTATTGTAAATAGAGATACTGAGAGCACGATTGTAACAACTGTCGTATAGGCACTGTCGTAAATAAGTGGCATGCTTTTAAGACTTTGCACTTTGAATTAAAGAGGACAATGTTTTAAGATAATAATATAGAACAGCAGTGGATTTTTGAAAATTGAAACGGTATATAACGAATTGATGAAATATTTATAAAATATATGTAAGTTCTATCAATACATATGTTCGAAAATAAAAATGCAGTTATTTAAACCATGAATTCTTTCATTTTTTATTAATATAACAAGATTAATTTGACAATATTAATCCGTAAGATTCGTAAAAAAGTCTGCGGTTGCTAAGTCCCTTAACGATGTTGAACAGACAAGCTTATGTAATCAAATTTTTCAAACCATAAAATCGATAGAATCAGGATAAAGCTGACTAAGACAGACAAGTTTTTGCATTAATTATTAAATGTCAAGTTGCAGTAAAAAATCTGAATAATAAACTAAAATTAATATCTTAAGTATATATGTATCTTTCTAAAAGTGAAATTATTAAATATTGTATAATAATACTATGCAATTTTCGTCATTAATTGTCGTCTCTATACTATCGCAATATAGTTATTTTATTAATCAATTATTCAAATTAACATTATAGTGAAAAGGAAATTTTATTACGTGTCATACCTATCAATTTGTACAAATATTAAATTAGACTATACAATTATTACTTCAACGTTACTACAAAAATATTTTACAAAAAATTTTATAATTCATCTTTTATGAACAATTTTAAATATTTTTCTTGAAAAATATAGACGACGTAGCAAATACAAAAGAATTAAGTAATACAATAAATAAATTTAAGCTTATCTCTTACTATTTTACGGTCTTTCAAACTCGAATCCATATCGATTTACATTAAATACAAGTACGCGATTCCACAAAAGCAGTAACAACAAATAACAATAATGAATAATGGCAACTCAAACGACGTATCTTGGTCATAAGAAATTATACCATCCACGACTTCTTCTTCGGTGTAGGACGAGCTGCTTGACGAGCTTGAAATATCCACAGATCTATCTAAACTATCGGCACATATAGTAGATTCTGAAGCTAAACTCAAAGAGCTTGGCGGATAGCAGATTGGTGTAGCACTAGATGAGCTGGGCGTTAAACATCTGCTAGGAGGTTCAGACAAAAGATTGAATAAACTAGGAGAACTTGAAGTGCTACTTTCTTCTTCATCTGAAAGTCGATATTCCTTGAACGAAGGTAATGCTATACCACAAAATTCGGCACAAATGGTGTAAAAAAATAAAAAAAAATCGCCAAGTTGCACAGACTGGTTAAAAAATAATAGTTGTATATGTTTTGGATGCTTTGGATTATTAGATTGTAACTGCATACTAAGGATTTCAGCAATATTCGCTGAGCTGTAATTCCAAATGAAGCATTTGTGATCTCGTTGTTTTCTGCCGAATCGAAGCCTGAAATTTAAATGAATTAATATGAATTGAAGAAAAGGAACGAGAGAATCTTAATTATTAATGAAAATTAATTCAGTGAATATTTTCGCTTTATAGGAAAAACACCAAGTGACATAAATTTTATTGAAACTATGTAGTAACTAATCAATATTCTATTAAAAGAGAACATTCAATTCAAAACAAAGCAATGTAATAATAAACTCGTTCAAATCTACATATCTATTGTTGACTAAAATAGTAAGCCTGCGCGACGGCAAACCTTTGTACAGCCATGCAAGCCCACGTTTAATGCTATTTAAGCATAAAATCATACCCTGGACTTCCTCTTTAATATCTGCCGGCAAGTATGTGTCCAAGGCATATTCAAGCGTCAAAGAAAATTTATTCAATTCCTCGACAGGACTTTTCAAGTACGGCGAATCCAGCATTAAGGTTACTTTTTTCTTAATATTCGTCGCCTGGTTCACGGCACGATCCGTGGTGTAAGTAATGTTTTTAACAACTAAATCTGTCGCCACTGTAATCAATGCGCGAATCTGAAAATTAACAAGCAAATATAGGGATTTTGAATTAAAAAAAATATTGTAAAGAAAAATTGAAAGAATAACAATGCGGAATAAGAATAAAGCCTTTTTACCAATTTCTGCTGCTTGTTGATATTCGGAACTACCACATTTTCTACCTGATCGAGGCCGTTGCAAAGCGTTTTATCGACAAAATTGATAGGCGTCTCCAATTTCTTTGCGATCGGTGCTGTCTGATTTAGAACAACTGTAGCCGACGACTCTGCAGTCATTAAAATCCAGCGCACCAGCTTATTGGAATTCTTAATATCAGTGTAAGTAATCGCCGACTTTTTTATGACCGGCTTTATTAAAGGTAAATTGCATACTCGGTTGATCACCTGGATCTCCATCAATGGTTGAGGTACACTATCCATTATAAAGACTTGACCTGCAAGCAATTTTGATAATTTCATTTTTTTATATTACATTTTGTAAGCAACGGTACGAAGTGTTTATTTTTTTATTTCTGAAATTATTTAAGTAATATTATTTTATAGGATAAGAAAATTCGGCGCAATAAACTTTTTTTTTAACAGTCGAGTGCATACGTTTTGTTTACATTTTTGCTAGAGTTTAAATATTCGGTAGATATTTCTTATTTATATTTGTGTATATTCCAATGATAATTTTGCTAACTCTGCGAACGTAAACAATGAAAAAAGAATTATTTTTAGATTTAAATATTATTTAAATATTTTAATTTGTCGATTAACTTTGATTAACTTTTATTTGTAAACACGATTAAAAAATTCTTGATAACGATTGCAACACATATATCTGTTAATCTGATGTATTACAACGTTTCTTGCAAATTTAATGACATGTGATTAAGCAGTTACCAATAATGAATCACCAAACGCAAATTATTAACTTTCGAAACTGTCGAAACTTTACTATTTTGCTAAAAAAAAAATGTTAACAGTTTAAAAAGATCTAACGTCATTAATCCGAATGGGTAATTTTTTTCCTATTTTATAAGTACTACTAATATTATTCAATTTAATTGATGCGAATTAATTTAATTTAACTGAATAATTCACATACATTAATAAATTTAATTTATAGAAGATAATTTATAGATAACATCATCGAAAATTCATGCAATAAATACAAGTTTAAAACTAGCAATAAACTTATTTATAATAATGTCAGTATTATTCAGCATAACTCATTATTCGATTGAAAGCTACAGCGTCTAATTACTAAAGTAAAATTAAAAATAAATCTTACTTACTTCCAGAGGCAAAGAGAGGCAAAACAAAACTGCCTTAGTCGAGGAACTTTGCTTATACAGATCGCTCGTGAAACCTGTCACGCGTCTCTTTCTCTGAATCCTTGTTTCCCTCGTTTCTCCGCGGACAGCTTACGGCTTGTATACGATACGTACAGTGACGACACGCGGTAAACACATAAATAAAAGAGGCAACTTGAACTATAGGCGCGCAGTGGGAAGGGAGAGCGTGTGCACACACACGTAAGTGCAGAAGCGAAAATCTGACACAGCGCTGAAAACGCCGGCGACTTCACGCCGCCCTGGCTTGAAGGTTTTTCTGGCCAACCGCAGAAACGTGATACCGGTTTTTCTGTAGATCAGATGCACTGGGCATATCTCATTACGATTTTCGTATAAGAAAATCAGTACTGCATGTGGCATTCTAGTTCTAGTTTCAATTGACTTTTATTAATTTGTAAATCATTAGTGCTTATTACAATCTTACTAAAACCTTATTAAATTGAAACTCTTACGAAACGATCGAGATCTAAGAATCTGAACAGATTTCGTTAAAGCATAAAAGAATCCAATCAAGAAATTGAAAAAAAAAAAACGTCCATTCACTAAGATACGATATGCTCCATCCCAATTTTGTGCTCCTCTCACTCATCCGCAGAAGATAAAATCATTCAATCTACGCGATCTAAGGGAAACAGATCAGCAGTCATCACTTGGCCCCTTTATCATCGGTCGCAACGAGCACATCTTCCGAATCGAAGACGAAACAAGGAAGCCGACTCGAAATCCACATGCGATTCCACTCTCGGCAAAAAATAACCAATTTCCCCTCGCCCTTTTCCCGACGTGCCCGCCGGCCACGGTGACCGCGCGTGCATTGCGCATGTGCCGCAGATCACGCACGTAACGTCGGGAGACTCTAGCTCGGTGGGATACACTGGGCCGCTATCTAACTCGTCTGGAAAAATGAAATCAACAATCTGAATCATCTGCGCCATTAGCACGCGAGACTCCCGCTCGCCGGTCACGAGCGATAAACTCGTGAACCGTCGTCAAAGGAGCGCCTTCCGAGTACGTATATTTTTAAGAGAATTTATGCGCCGGGAGTTTATTATCGTCTATTGCGCGTCTAGACTTCTTTACACCAGGCCAATGGCATCGTTGGCAGACGTGCCAAGGTTCCACGATAAAACTTCATTTTCCGCGCGCGCTTCGCACTTCTAATCGGCTCGCGTGGAAAATTTCATCTGATGGGTTTATTAATAGACGTGAATTCAATACGAGCACTTGTTGGTCTTGGTCGAAGAGCTTCTGAGTTTTGGTTTTTTTTTTTTTTAATTTACGGAAATTTTATCAATTATTTTTTTTCGTTAAGATGTCTGTTTGAATAATCTGAATTTGAATTGGAAGAGGACGATATAATTGTGAAAGTCATTGCAACAAGTTATTTCTGAAAGCACGGCTGAAGTTGCAATTTGAAATTGATACCAGTATAAATATCTGGAAGTTAAAAATGGCTTTGCACTCGTAAAAGTAAATATAGGATACTTGTGGATTGAAAAAATAAGCCTTGCGATAATTAAATGTGAGATATTTTATTAAATTTTTTTCTAACAAACTTGTTCAATTCTATAAAATTTGTAGATTATGTGTCATCAAAGAAGTTTCTGTTTGTGTTTCTGTATCAAAGAAGAAGATCGAGCACACATAATGTACATAATGTGATGTACTTTAATCTTGCGACTATTTAAAAGCATAATAATCTTATCGTAGATTTTTTTATCAAAGTCCAATATTTTGATCAGCCTTGAGACAATTTTATATAACATTATTTTGATTCATTAGTATTTAATGAACGAGAATATACATCTAAAACTTAAGATTACTGTGTACGTTTATTTAAAAAGAAAAACGTATCCCTGGATAGATCAATCATTATTTAAATTCAATTCATTCATCCTTCTTGGTAATAGCGTGAAAATAATAAAGATTATTGTTTTGTTAAAAGCATTTCATTGCGCAATTATTATATAATTAAGAGCAGCTTTTGAAATATGTATTTTTATCGATGACGATGTCTTTCGCAGTGTCTTTTTATTCAGAGATTAATTGGAAATGAATTCAAACTATATTTTTGAGTCACTCTCATTGCTCAGTTCCTGCTAAGAGAAGAGTTTGTATTAGTCAATACCGTTTACTGGCGGATTTGAAGAGGCATTTGTCATGTGATTGTTGTGGTTTACTTGGCGTATCGATACGTGCAGTCCCTTTTTTGACTTTGGTCGGCCAGCTAAAAAAGCTGCCAATTGTTCCTATGAATTGCAAAAGAATGCTTTAAAATTATTTATCATTTTATTACGTAAAATAATAAACGTTCAAACATTTTTCCGAAATACCACGCAAATGTTAAAATATGGTTTATTAAGCCCAATTAACGTACCAAAAAGTGATTTGTAGATGAATTGAGCCTGAAGATTGCCAAACGCAAAGCATTGAGCCGTGTGTATGAAGCGTCTCGCTTCTCTGTATTCGGTGCCATCTGCAAGACATACAGGATGCTTTCGTAAAACCATAATAAACTTTAATACGTTTTTGTACTTATTAAATAATTTAAACTGGAATCTTAAGTTTTATCATGTATTTAAGGGAATGATAAGACAAGTAAATCGCATTAAAATTATTTATTAAGTAAACTCAAAATTAGGTGCTCTTATAAAATACAATGAGACCGCATAAAAAAATAAAAATAAAGTCGAAAGTACAGGCAATTAACAATACGTGTTAGTTATGTATACATGTATATATGCGGCAGTAGTACAGGTAAAATATTGAAATTTTAAATCTCCAATGTATGTTTCAATTTTCATTGCTTAAGTTTAAAATTATGTATGCCTTAAAAGTACAGAGTTTATATACTAACGCTATGTAATCAGATCATTCAGCTAGACTAATGAAAAAGATACAAACTTCTTAAAATATATCAATAAACATTTTTTTTAACACATGCCTGAAAATGCTACATTCTCGTGCTTATGTTCTGTGAGGGAAAGCATTCCCATTCCCGCACTAGTGCGGGAATGAGCCGTTCGGGAGTGGTCCATTCCCGCACGGTTTTTTAACGATTTTTTTACTTTTTTATTTTTATACTTTTTAAAAATAATTTTTAACAAAAATTATTAAAAATTAAATTCAATGGAATATAAAAATATAATATAATAAATAAATGAATAAAAACAAAAAAAAAATTGATCTTGTATATTGTATTCTAAGCACTCGAAAGTACCATTTTCATGCATTTGTTAAAAAAAAATATCGTGTATTACACGTGCGGGAAGGAGACTATCCCACTCGTGGAATAGTCTCCTTCCCGCACTTGTTGCATAGTATACTATGCTTTCAATCTATTCACCATTGCAAACTGTAATCTTTAATATTGAAGATAATGTAATTAAATGAACAGCTACAACTTAAATTAATTATAATTAAGAAATGTAGTGATTTTTTGTGCACAGACTCAACCATTTTTAGGTCACTATGCCAAAGAGGCAGATTAATTTCGTATTACCACGTTTATAATTAAAATTAAGCTTCATTTGTGTCTGCGATAACACTGATTACAAACTAAACGACAGTGTTAAATAAGACTTGCATTGATATTTGTCCACACGAATAAGATCTCTTTACAAAAAGCTATCTATTAAATTTTCGAAAAATTCTCTCTTACGGAATAAAAACTTTAAGAGTATCAGTAGAAAAAGTTAGTGCGCAGTTAGTGGTAAGACGCGGCTGGTGTTAAAAAAAATAGAAAACCAGTTGACACATTCTCTCATTTCTTACTGGACAGCATCGGTTCAATTTTCGAGTAAAAGGGAGATCTTTTTTCTAAACGGTGGTTTGGCTTGGACGAGAATATCGGCTCTCTACCGTAGGCGAGCGAGTTTTTCACTGGGAGCTTTCTCGATCGCACATCTCGATTCCTTTTCGAATTCGAATTACCAACCGTCGACTCGCTCAGCCCGTTACACTCAACCTCGGTGATTCTCAGTCTCTCAACGTTACTATCGTCATCGTTATCGTCACCGGACGGCAATTCCTCGATGCGCGTCGACGACAGCGAGGATTTGTTATCGTTAGCCCTGCGCATAGGTACTATATTGATCTTAGCGATCAGAGACAGGCACTTGCTGGCCGAGCTGCCACCGCCGCCATTGCCAACAGCACCGCAAGCAGCGCCATGGCAGTTATTGCCATTGCTCTGTTTGAAGTGAATCTTGGCCTTGGGCCGATAGGGAGTTCTCGCCGTTGCGGTGCTGTCTGGCTGGCGGAGCGACATTATAATCATGAATGCACTGAATAACAGACGGTTAAGCGATTCATGGGTAACCTTGAGGACGTTCTCGGAGATGCGGAGCAGCTGGTGGGAGATCCTGATGAGGGCCCGGGCCAGGCGCCGCGGGGTTCTGGCCGCCAAGTTGGCAGCGCCGTTCACGAGGTGGACGATTCGGCGCGCCGTCTCGCGGGTGAACAGGACCAGCAGCTGTTCGAGGTTCGAGGGTCGAGCCTGGTTCTCGGGCTCCGGTAGGCTCAGCCAAGCCCACAGTTCTTTGGCCTTCTGCATCGCCAGCTTTGGATCCGTGGCTAGCTAAAAAAACCCACAAGCATCGTATTTTTCTTTTATTCTGCCGCTAGCCTGCTGGAAGTGGCAAATGTCGCGACAACCTTGTCAAAATCCTGTCAATTTTTCGCAAATCACCGCCGATTCGCCGAACAAGGCATTTCGGACTCTTAACGACATTAGACAGAATTTAGCAGCGTTTGGCATCCGTTAGTTAAGTAAATTTGACAAAGTCAGGCAAGATTTAATGATGCTTGGTAAGTATCAGCAGTGTTTAGCATCATTTGACAGCATTTCGCATTGTTTGGCAATGTTTATTAGTGCTTATTAATGTTTCGCAGTTTTCTGCACAGTATTGGCAAAGTTTAATAGTGTTTAACATTCACTGAGAGAAAAAAAAACACAAAAAATTGCTGTTTTTTATCATTATTTCAGATGTAAGAAGAAAAATAAGAATTTTTACTATATGTTTGCTATTCATAGAGTAAATATTATTATTTTTCTTCTCACATCTGAAATAACGATACAAAATAGTCATTTTTACTCCTTTTATTCTCTCACCCGGAGAGTCTCACTTGTTTCGAACACGGATTTTGTTCGAACTTTGAAATATGTTTTCTAATGTTAAAATATGAAAGAAGCCACGCGCGTTCGGCCTAACGCTCGATTTTTCAAAAGCTTTGAGCTCCTTTAGCGAAAAGCTAAGAAAACTCGATTTTTGGTCAATCACATATAACTTTTCAACTGTTAATGGTACATCATTTTAACTATTGGCAATTAAAAAAAATACATGCAAAAATCTCTATTTGTTCAAAAGTTATAGCTAAATAAAAATTTGTATTCAATGAATTTTTGTAGATTTTTTTATGCTACTTTAATGATCATTGTTTGTTGGGCCATAACTTCTGAACGAATGGAGATTTTTGGATGTCTTTTTTTTTGATCGATAGGATTTGACCTCACCTTTCAAATGCCAATAGTTAAATGGTGTACCATTAACAGTTGAAAAGTTATATGTGATTGAACAAAAATCGATTTTTCTTAGCTTTTAGCTAAAAGAGCGTATGAATTTTAAAAATCGAGCGTTAGGCCGAACGCACGCGGCTTCTTTCATATTTTAGCAATAGGAAACACATTCCGTGAGCCAAACAAGTGGAGACTCCCCTGGTAAGTGTCGAGAAACAGCTGTCAAGCACTGGCAAATGCTGCCGAATGGAGCTAATTTTTATCAAATCTTCGAAATCACTAGAATACGCAGCCTTTAGAATTATCGAGCAAGCGTTCGCAGTGCCCGGGCAGTGTTTCGCAAAATTTGACAAAGAAAATTTTTCCACTCGGTCAGATCTCTCGGCACTTATTATTATTGGTAGCGCAAGGGTTAATAGTCGAGTGTTAATAATCGTTGGATTTTGATTAGCGTTACCAGTTCGACTACGTAGAGCAGCACATGAATGCATTCCGTGCCCTGTTCCTTGAGCGCTCGGGCCTCGGCCAGGGTGCGACGAGTGAGTCTCCGCTGCAGTTTTCTTGAGAATCTGGCGCCGTGCTCGATCGTGCGAACGGCTTTGTTGGCCGACTCATCGCTCTTGGCTGAATCTGTGCACGCTGCGATAAGAAAGACAGACAAGTACATTCTTCTCGTGTCGGAGGAAGCGGCGGAATAATCAGCGCGAGAGGCGAGAGTTTATTTTCTCATTCACACATTCAGTTTTTAAGCCCTCTCGTCAATGCATGCTAACATAATTCATTAATTTCAAGCTATATCTAGAAGTAATTAAGTGAAAACTGACGGAAACTAACTTGTCATAGGGGGCTTCTTACTTTCGGCAATTTTGTCAGCTGGATCGGCAGGAAGATAACGATCGACGTATTGGTCGGCAGCGTTGATTGCACCGGCCAACCTCTCGACGGCCGCATTCGCTGCTTGGCTGCCGATTAATTTGACGCTGTCGGCTCTTATCAGGACGGGTTTCACAAATTTATTGTTTACGTATTCTCGTGTGTTCCAGTACATCTGCAAAACGTTATTTTTTTCTCTCCTCACTTTCATATTTCACGTACAACGCGTATTCTCGACGCGCGACGAGGATCCCTCTTTATAATTATTTGCGAATCACAGGTACGACCAAGTACACAGGTGAAATTTGAAACATCATTTAAGCAATAACCAGTTGATTGGTAATATTTTAAAAAATAAATAATCGCTCCCTCGTCGAATCGGGTATATCAATTTATTTTAGTAGCAGCAACATTTGGTATTTCATATTAAACTCGATTGAGCGCTCAATCGAGGTTCGATTCGGTTAAAGCTTTGAAACATGTACTCACGAGATGTGGAGGCAAATGAACGGCCGGTACACGCTGTTCGACGATATCGATGCCTTTGCAAAGTAGATGATCAATCGTCATTATCGGTGCATTTAGAGCAAACATAACCGGCAATGCTGTTGCCGTAGCTTTCGCCAGAGATTGTTCGGCGGTATCGAAGCCCCATTCCATCAATGAATTCGAGCGCTGTTTGTGAGAATACATCTGTTTTTAAAAAAAAAGTGCGCAGTGGGCTTTCGAAGGCAAATTTTAATGTTAGCTGTCGTTTGTTTGTTTTCTTTCTTCTCAAAATGCTCGTGCGTTACGTTACCTTGATCTACAAGTGCGTCCGCGTGAACGAGCAGTGAGGTTCTATGTAATTTTCTATCGGACACGGAAATTGCTAAATTCTTTGTTCGACGCGCGCGATGCGATTGAAGCTAAATTATCTTGCTTTTTTACGTTTGTCGAAAAAACTGAGCCCGCTACGTGTGTGTCTCCCTTTTTTATTTTTTTTAACTCTTGGGCTTTGAATTTCATCGTTCGGCACTTTATCGGGCGCGCAAAAGTGTAGAGCGCAGCAAGTACGCACTATGATACGAACGTAATATTAACGTAATTCCGATTGTTTGAAAAAAAAAACGATTAGCAAGCCTTTCAATTGAAAAGTGCTACTCAACGGATGAGTGAAATCGAAAAGGGCGAACGAATTGAAATCCAGGCCTCGAAGCATGACTCAAAAAAGTAAAATCGGCGGCGACTTACTTTGATTTTCTCGTAAACGTTGCCAGCGATGTAGATGCTGCTCTCGACGATGGGGAAGCTGGAGAGCCTCGAGATCGACTCGAGCTGCAGGTCGGTGTGTCGCCTCTTGATATTGGGTCGTGCCATTATTTCCGCTCTTCTCTCAATTTCTGCCGGCGGCGGCTTTCGCTCTTCTCTCTCTCTCTTTCTCTCTCTCTCTGCTTTTGCCGATTCTTCGCTCTGCTTTATGCCTCCGGGGGAGTGTGCGCGAGCGCACGCGCGTGCGAGCGCGTCTCCGGCTTCGCGACGGTGATGCGAGACGGACGGGACGCGGGGATGTGTGCGCTGCCTCGCCTACCAGCTCTCTTGCTCGCTTCTCGCCTGCACGCGCTGCTCCCGTACGCGCTCCGTCGAATGTCTCTTTTCCAGCGGGTTCTTCGTCCGTTTCCTCCTCCACCTCCGTCTTTGGCACAGTGTCGCGCTCCGCGCACTCCGGCTGCGCGCAATGCACTGAAACAAGCTGAGCGCGCCGAGCGCCGAGGCAGTTTATGGCTTGTCTTTCTAGATGTCGTCGGAATTCGCGAGGAGGATTGCAGGAGGATGGATTTTCTTGCGCTTTTTGCTGGGGGAGAACGACGGGGTTACTCGGAATAGATTCGCATGAGGATTCGCTCGCTGCTCGGGCTCTTGGCCCAGAGATATTTTCCGACCGTTCGACTAATCGCTCGGGGAATCGGTTTTTCGCTTGAGGAGCTTTCCTGCTTTCTTGACTTTCTTAATTAACGTTTTGGGCTTTGTGAGAATTTTTTTTAACGACTTTCGACGCTTTTCGAAATTTATTTATTTCACTTTAACTCTCTTGCAAAGGAGATAATTTCTTTATAAAGGCGTTGACAATCGTAAACTTATCGTTCATTTTATTTAAAAGCTTCAAGAGAGGTCAAAGGAAAATTCATTTAGAATTATATTTCCAAATTTGTTAACTAAAAATTTGGTAAGAAATATCAGAGTTAAAAAAATGTCTCGACTCCAAAGTTAGTTTAAAATTATGATCTGTATATTGTGCAGTTAAAAAGTAAATTCGTAACGTGAAAAGTCATAAACTTTCATTATAAGAAATTGATTTGGCGATTATCTATAAAGTTTGAATCTATCATTAAAAACGACCTACATTATGTTCTTCAGCCTCGTTGTAATTTTATACCAAATACGGTAACATCAAAGCTCGTAAAATTTAACTACCAATACTTAAGTAAACAAATGTAGTCTCACATTAATTACTGTTATAAGTACAACTAGTTAAAAGAAACAAGTATTAACTACCAGTTTCTAAATCGTTCGTAATTGCAAAACATTACAGTCAATGACCCGCAGAATTGCTTTCGTGTTAAATCATATTATTAAAATTGATACCATTTGTATTTCATCAACTCTCATTGTTTCTTCTATTATTTTTTTTAATATTAGCTTTTACCAAAAATTGAACACTGATATTGTGCAATCAAATTAACTATATTTTAATACGTTAATATAAAAATATCAATACTTTCATAAACACGTTCACTATTGGCGTCTGAGATTTCGAAAAAAAAAGTAGTTATGCATTTTGATGAGATAAAGAAACATCATCAATACACGTCAGAGTATACACATAAACTGCAAAATCTACTTTATTGACTAAAATAATACAAAATAAAATAAAAAACTGAGCCCAGAACCAAGCAAGCTACATGGCCGCACGTGTCGAATGTTATATGGTTTTTAGTTCATGCACTTGCGCGTGACTGTATTGAGAAGACCGACGATAAGAAAGGTTATAATGTCATGCTGCAGGATGTCGTTTAAAGAACGGTGGTGGTTAATGCCGAGGTTAACGTGCATCTTTGCACGTAATTAAATATCTCTTATATTGGGGTAACAGAATTTTTCATTGAACTCTCTAGCAAAGTGGCGAGTCGGTGTTTTTTTTTTTTTACAATCTAGTTTTCGAAATCGAAGGTCGAACAAGTGAATTTACCGATAGTATTATCAGTTTTTCGTATGCTAAGGTCCACTTTTCCAAATTTTTAAATTTAAAATTTTATTATCAAAATGTGTGTACATTTGAAGATGTGCAATAAAGTCAGTTATCAGCATCCGAGGGTACAAGCATCCGCTTTACTTCTTTTCGTTTTAAGGAACTTTTTGCTGATAAGCTAAACTACATGCTCATTTTTTAAATTTATCAAAATATTGTACGAACGCGGCTTCACCGCGAAACAAATCCTAATATGGAAACATCATATCGCGATGCACTCAAGTAATTTTCGCATTAAGTGCATTATGTCACTTCTGCGCGTAAATAATGTCGAAATTGTCGAAACAGCCGGACTAAGATTGCAGGAAAACCTGTCGACGAAGTCAACAACCATGATGTGAAAAAATTTGTGAAATTATCGCGTCGGGGACAATTTTGATAAGGCTAATCTCATAGACTCGACTTAGGTGCAAAGTTCTCCGATGCATTATCAAATAAGATAAGATTACTCTCAGTTAATTCACTTTCTTGCCGGCGTGAAATTTCGAGCGCGATGCACATTTCTATTTTCGCGAATTTTTTTTTAGAACCGCGGCGACTTATCATTTTATTTTGACAATTAAGTATCAGAGACATTTTAATTAGGGTCGAAAAAAGAAAACAAAGGCGATAATTTCAAACGGAAATTGATAAAATGCCGCCTCCGAGATGGTCGCAGCATAGAGACACTAATTAAATGATTAAATGTCTAGTGACAGAAAAGATTCCGCGCTCGTATTAAACAGTATTCGCTGCTTGGCCTCCTCGTTTCAGCTGCCTCGTTCTTTTATCAGTTCGACAATCAATTAACGTATGGATGAGAAAGTACGTGCTGACATATTGGAATATTGCGAAGGAAAATTATGTGCACTGTTGGAGCACTTATTGATTACCCCTTGTGCACTTTTTCTTTATCACTATTGAAATATCTGCTGTGACAAACAAAGAAATGACTCATTTTAACTAAAAATTGTTAAGCTTGTCCCTTTTTCGTATCAAAAATAAATAATGCGTTTAGGTTTAGTGTTTCAGCCAGTTTTAATTTAAATTATTCTTTCATTATTTAAGTATTGAACTATTTTTTCTAGTCTAGCCTAAATAATAAATAATAATAAAAAATTAATTTTACATTCAGAGCATTTAATCGACATATGTTACCTGTCGTTTCCACTAATGTTTGCCTAAACCGTTGCCGCATTGACAGGACCGCATTTTACTTTGTAAGAACTGTTTACTGTTAATACTTTATTCGTTACGCTTGATCAAGTGCACATGCAATTAAATATAAAACAATGTACGCAAATATAAAAGTTTCCTCTTAACACTTGTTCAAGATTATAAAAAAAAAAGCCATGATGTTATCAGCATTGGGATAAAACTGTAGTTTTGCATCATGCCACTTAGACGTAACTAATATGCATTTCTGTTTGGGTTATGAAAACCTAACGATAAACTTTAATTCGAAAATATCCCAGATAAAAGTGAGTACATTGGATTCGAGAGCTATTATTTCCCCGGCGGGAATCGATCGATAAGGAAGGATAGATAAGTCAGGTCGCTAGTCCGATATCGTCTCCGCTCGAAGGAGCCAGGGTGCAATTTATAAAAAAAAAAAAAAAAAAAGTTACCTTTGCGGGGGGACGCTGCTTCGGGCCGCTCGGTCCTTAGTTGGCTGCACGACGCCTTTTTAAAAACGTCGCAATTACGCAACGGTCGATTGGCTCTTCCCTTTCGCTGGAAAACACGTTGTCGACTGCGCCTCGCGCGCGGCCGTCGGCGGCGCAATATCTCATCTGCTTGACCTATGACACATCGATTACTTTAGTGCGCTGCTCTTTTCGTGCGCTTTTTCTCTTCCTCTCTCGCTCTCTCCTTTCCCTTCTCTCTCCTCCGTATACTTTAAACCGCACTTTGATGAAAGAGTATCAATTTTCTACTCTCTCTCTCTCTCTCTCCCGGCGACGACGCTCTCTCTCTCTCTCTCTCTCTCTCTTTTTAAATGCGCCGCGCGATATGTGTAATTCGAGAATCGCCGAGGCGTCGCCTCGCAGAACCGCCCGGAGAGCTTCTGAGGCTAAGGAGCGACTTGCCGGCCTGCAAAACCAAGACGAGACTCCCACCAGAGAGCAGCTCTTCGTCTTTGATTTCCGATTTTTCTACTTTCGCGTTATGCGTGCACGTGGGCTTGCGCTGCGCGGTTCTGGCCAGCGAGATATATAGGTGAGACGAGCGTGCTCTGAAACGATAAATGAGACGCGCGGCTAAAGGCGCGCGCACTGCACGCTCTCGTCCTGCGTGCGGCTTTTTGTTATGCGCCTCGTCGGGCGGGCAACCGTTTGAGACGAGTTTTTCTTGGCTTTAAGGAGGATTATTCTTGTTTTGTCGGTGGCTTGCGTCCCGTTCGCTATTTTAAGACTCTGTTTTCGGTTCGTGTTTGTTAATGCTGGATCGCGACGTTTTGGTGAAACCCGTTTTTATTACGTACGATGGAGGTGACTATGTGGGCGCGTTTTTTTAACCCGGAAATTCACTCGGGTAGAGATTTTTGTTCAACGCAGATTTCTACTTATAAATAAATAATGATCAAAGTAACTACAAAATTATGTTTTGATTCAATTAAAAAATTATATATGAATCAAATTTTTTTAAGCATTTATCGGCTAAAGCTTTTAATGGCTAACAAAGTTCATGATGTGCAATAGTTAAGTGTCGCATATTTATAGAATAATTAGTGTCGCCTTATATCGCATGAATTATACGCAGCAAGAAAAAGTATTTGTCAGCGCATGGAAAACAATTTCAATTATTCAATTAATGGTCCAGTGAATAATGATTAAGTACTGCAATTGTACTGAATTATATGCAATGCTAATGTATAATAAAGAGAGATAAAAAAATACAAAAGACAAAACCCAGGACACATTTAATCAAAAATAAAAAAAAACCGCTGCCACGTCATTGGCAGTTAGCTTCCTCCTAATTAATTTATGGTTCCATTATTATCTCGTTTGTATTATTATTTTATTTTTATGTGTCCATTTTAGAATTTAATAAACAGCTAACAAAATTTAAATATACATTTTGTTATTGAAATATTTAAAAATCTTAAAAAACAGAATTTTTGAAACTCCATGTACAAAGCTTGATTTTGCGCAAGCTTAAATAAAAATGCATGCGCTAAATTAAGTCATTTAAAAATATTACCCAAAAAAAAGTAATTCTTTTTATTTTATTTGAACTTTATTGCTAAAACTAATGTAAAAAGTCGTAATAAAAATATGATAGTACTATGTTATATATATACAATCGCGATACCATACATAATTTAAAATCGTTATAAAACAAAAACTAGTAGATGAACTTCAAAAATTCGTTTTAATTTTGAAAGTTTAGTTAAAGACG
>JAWWML010000062.1:1703601-1814210 GCA_035047165.1 Ormyrus rosae | reverse complement strand
CAAATATCTCAATCCTATCATTAAAAAAAATTAAAATTAAATTTTTCAAAAATCGAAAATTTGCGATAAAACAAAAAGAAATAAGCTAAACAAAAAAAAGATTTTTTTGCCGCCGCCACAAGAAAAAGCAAAAAAAATGAACCGTGAACGATGAAAATCCGTTCAGTAGAAGCTGAGATCCAGGCGTGTACATACAGACACACACACACACACACACACACACACACATACATCCATACAGACATTTTTCAAAAACCATTTCTTGTAAAATACAATTATAACAGGTTTTTCAAACAACTCCAAAAAATTACTATCACAAAGCTTCCGCTAGGAGGAAGCAATAGAATTTTCGCTCATATACTGCTTTTATAATTTATATATAGAGTTTTTTTTGAGAGTATATTTTAAGATTTGAGTGTATTTTGAGAGTGTATTTTGTATTCAATACCACTCTTTTTCTCAAACGATCCCATTAATACAAGTAAGACTACAAAACTACAACTGAGGACAACGGATCCACGAGTCGAAGAAACATGGCGGAAAATACGAGCTACACTACATGCCTGGAAATGCTCTCGCGTAAACGCTCATAAAAAATGACTCCTGGTCATAAGTATTGGGAGACATCCTGCAACCTGTAATCCCTGAAGGAGAAAACGCTGAAGCTGCACTTAAACAATTTTATTTTTAGTAACAAAAATATCAAAAATAATATTTATTTGACATCAACAATTAAATGACCTCTCAGAAAGGTAATATAAGATTTTTATAAAAATTAAAAAAAAAAAAAGTGCTGATGTCAATTTATAAATAGTCAAATATATAATTGGTCGTAAACTGGTAAAATATTGACTAAATAATGGTTGAATATTGGTCATTATTCAATCAATATTTGACCAATAGTCGACCAGTGTTCAGTCAATATTCAACCATTATTATTCAACTAATATTCGATCATTCGACCACTTAAATACTTGACTATTTATAACTTGATTTCAGTACTTTCTTTTTTCATTTTTATATCAATTTTATACCTTTCTGAGAAGTCATTTAATTATAGTTGTCAAATAAACAATACTTTTGATATTTATGTATTACCAAATATAAAATTGTATAAATAAACCATACTTGCTTTATTTTATACTTTAATACTATAAAATGCTGTGATAAGCCCAATCGAATCTATTTGATATTTTTTCATTATAACATTAAAGAAATGTTTTGTACTTCTAAACTTATTGGATTCGGTATATTTTTAATACATTGTTCATACATTTCGACAGTTTAAATAATTTCAAACAGTAATATTTTTTAGAATATTTTTTAGAATATTATTTTTAGAATAGAAGAATAAGAAGAGTTCTCAAATTTTACATTAATATGTTAATTAATAAGGTTGTCTTTCCTCCTTTCGAACAGATACGTAATGAAAACGTAAATACAAAGTCGGTCTTTATTGTTGATTAATAATTAAATGAACCATATCAATTGCTACTGCAATATCATGGACTTAAATTTTTTAAATATTGTGAGAGAAAGGGAAAAAAACACGTTTTGAGCTGTGAAAGTAGTATTTGTTTACTTTTTAAATAAATATGAGGTACAATTTACAATTACATCCGACTTGTGATAAATACGAATAAATGATGTATGGAGGACCTTTTCGTGTCCTTAGATAATGTGATTCGAAAAATTGATTATTATGTGAATGTGCGTAGTAGTAAAAATACTTTTCTAAAATTTGAAATCGACATGTACAATCAGTATTTTAAAATAGTGAGTGAGTAACTTTTTCTAATTATATGGACACAAGGTAAGTGAACCAAATGAAAATTTCCTGAGCTTTTAACTAATATGATTATACAATTTATAAATATATAAAATTTAAGAATTAGTTACTCTTCGGAAATAATTAGAAAAATTATAGTATAATTTGGATCAGCTTCAATTTGTTTTAAACGAAGGAAAACATAAATACAACAATCATTGCAAGCAATTGTATTTATTTTACTCAAAATCAAAATAATTTCGATAAACGTATTCCAGTATTTTAGTTAGCAGTAAATTCTGTGCAATATTTGTCCACAAGTGAGACGAACGATGCACAACGATGCACAACCCCTTTATGTATATAAATATGTATAGTTCTTTTTAACGCCGTTTGGGCGTTAATAATTTACAAGTTTTTAACTTAAAACTATTGCAGGAAATTGGCGAAAAAATTATTAATGTTTTTATCAGAGGTGGAATGATTTTAAAAACTTAAAGTAAATAAGCTTGTAAGCTAAGTCATGGGAGTGATACAGATTCATATATTTTGGTAGCTCGCATATTGAGCATTTTTTTGCGATGATAACAATAAACGTGAATAACACGTTTCATTTATGAATGTGCTCACATTGTACTTTTTAACAATGAAAAAGATTTTGTTTTAGAAGTAAAACATGTTACTGAGTTAATACAATGCTTATGATTAATAATATAAACGTGATAGTATTCATTATAAATAATTAAATATTTTGCTTTACTTTGGTAGCATCAAGTGGTCCCTGTTGTTTTAAGACAAACGGTACGTGCCACTTTGCATACTGCATTCCAATATAATATTGTATGTTTACTTTTCAATATCTATAATTTTATATATAGTCTTTTGCAATTATTATTTATTATTTAATGCCTTTATTGAAACTATTAAATTTAAAATTTTTTTCAAGTTTCAGAGGCAAGAATTATACGATTAATGAATTTTAAGATGTATAAATGTACAGATTTTAAATCGTAAACTAAACGTGTTCGCTAATATTTAATTTTTTAACTTTATCAAATGAGAATCGTTTGTCTAGGAGTTGAGTTTTCAACCATTAAACGCATCAAATAGAAAATTGTCGTTGTTCAACTCTGCGTTCAAGTTCAGACGGACTTTTTCATTGTCACACCACGCTTTTCTATTTAAATCTAAATTTAGCCGTCGCACTTTTGCAGGATTGGAATATTCTTCAATCTATTTATTCTCATAAGTACAGTTTCTTTACTAAGAAAAAGTTCAAAATTTAAAAATTTAAAGAAAATAAAATTATTGCTAATCTTGTCATTTTAACGTACGTTTACTAAAAATTAATTATTGTTTCGCGATTTAAATTAAGGCATTTGAAAAATAACAAATTTTAGGATCATTTTATTACATTTTTATCTAAATTAAATATAAACAAAGAAAACTGCGCATAAATTCGCGAAAACGTTGCATCACAGAGTCACAATCATCTTCAATTGTAGTGAATAAAAGTGGTCATTCTAATCTTCATTTCCAGAATTTGATTATAGTTATGTTGGATTGTCACCAATTAACCACCATCTCTGAGGCATGTTATCCTTATATGCAAAACGATAATTAATAAATTAAATTTTTTTGAATAATTTAATAACCGTCAGATCTGCAGGACTAACAGTCATCGTCAAGACAAAATGTGAATTAAGAAAAAGCTTGAAAATTTTAAATTCGAATTTTCACTGCGACGAATTATTATCGTGTCTTTTACAAACGTTGTAAAAGTCAGTCATAATTATTTCTTTTATCAGAAAAACCATTTTTAAACAAATTTTTTAAAGAGAACTGACATCTGACATTCAAAATTAAATGATAAAAAGATCGTTTCTTTTATTTGTAAACGAAATACTAAAATTTATTACTACAGTATATTTGTTGTTCTTACATTTTACAAAGGTATTAAAAATATCCTGACATTTAATATGTAAATACTTTATATCTTCAATTCCTATATTTTATACATCTAAAAAAAAATGTACTTCCTTTTTTAATCTTACAAATCAGTTAAAAAATGCATTTAATATTGTCCTTTTATCGTATTGATTACAAATATAAATCAAATAAAAAAATTCATAGATTTACGAAATTCCAAATGTATTCTCATTGTACTTTTGTTAAAATCGACGGTTCGCAAATAAACCGCGTGCGTATTATCATTTTCTTTTATCTACGAACCTTTAAATCATTAATTCACAAATAAAAACGTCTGGGAATTATTACCTCGCCAGTACGCTCTTCAATATTAACACCAATCTCTAGGACAATAATGGCTAACGCGCAACAAGTCAATTTGATTCTAGGCGCGCACGTGACACACTGTCCACAGTTGCAAGTTGGCGTATAAAAGAATCTTGAACTCGAACTTCTAGCTCCATTTCGTTCTGACGGCGATGCGAAAGCATACCGAAGTGACAGTTTTATTGAATCTTTGCAATTCGGAAGACTAGACGATTGTTTTTCTGCAATACTGAATATCGTAAGTTGATATGAGATTTACGGAAGTTATATTTAACAATTTTACAGTTTCATTGAGAAATTGAATTTTTTTTTTAAATTAATAAATTTTTAAATATTACTCTTTTCGTGCTTCAAGTATAATAGAAACTTATTTATTTGACTACTAATTGTTTTGAGGAATTTTTGTTTTTTAATATTAACTTGTAGCAGCACGTAGTTGTTTAGAAAGTCGGGAATATAAAATCGTTTACCATTCTACATTCCTATTAGACTTATGTTTTACAAATAAGAGTAGAGGAACAATTCAACAATTTGTATTATCAGAATCATTAGCGACTCTAAATGCGTTTTCCATTCTCAAAAAATGTCTAGGCAAGCAAATATAATATCAATTTGCATTTAAAATATGTTTTCAGCTCGTCTATAAGAATCTGACTCTCGTTCGTTTGAAAAAATTAAAATATCTCGAAAATATAGGAAGGACCTCAAAATGCGCAACCCTCAGACCTTAAAGATCCTCAAGGACGAGGAATGTTTCGAGATAGTTCAGAAGAAGCTGCGCCGAGACGCCATGGACCACTACGAGCTCGTCAACTACGAGGTGATCCCGCTGTCCGCGGTGAACGGTTTCATGGGCCAGTACTTCACCCTAAAGACCACCGTGGCCAGTCCCCAGTCGCCCCTGGACACCCTCGACATAAACTTCTTCACGAAGCTGCCGCCGTGCACCAGCAGTCCGCAGTACGACTTCAGCCAGGAGATGGGCAGCTTCAAGAAGGAGGTCGACCTCTACACGACCGTCTTCCCCGAGGTGCTGGCCGGCCTCGACAAGAGATGCATCCCCGAATGCTTTCTGGGTCTGGGCGACACGATTATGGTCTTGGAGGACATGGCCCACAGCGGCTTTCGAATGACGAATAAATTCGTGCCGTTCGACTACGAGCACTGCGCCGTGATGATGAGGACCATCGGGAAGTTTCACGCCAAGTCCATGATATTCGAACAGCTGGAGAAGAAGAGCCTGCACGAAGAGTTCTCCCACTGCATGCACGAGACGCTTTGGCCGCTAAACGGGGTACGCGCGAATTTCATTTTTTTAAAATCCCAATTCATTGAAATTCTTAATTATCGTTTGGAAAGCCGATTTCACGAATTATAATACATCACTTTCAATGCAGAATCGAGGGACTACGATGTTCCACGCGGCTGTCAAAGGCTTGATCTCGATGGTCGACTTGATCAAAGAACTGAGCGAGGAGCAGAGAAACCGATTCAAGGAGAAGATAGCCAATTTATCTGAAAACCACGTGACCAAACTGCTACCGTCCCAAAAGTACAAAAACGTGCTCTGCCACGGAGATTTGTGGGCCAACAACATTCTCTTCAAATACGACAGCGCTGATAAACCAATCGCTTGCTGCCTTATCGACTTTCAACTTGCCAGGTAAACCTGCAAATATTGATTAGATAAAAGAGGCTCCAGTTACTTAAATTCGACATCCATCCAGGTACAATCCTCCAGCGCACGACATAATGTGCTTCCTGCAGTTCTCGACGTTGCGAAAGCTGCGAGCCGATCGGCTGGACGACCTCCTACGAGTCTACCACGAGAGCGTGTCCGAGTCGCTGAAGGAATCGTCCCTGGAGGTCGAGGCGATATTCCCGTGGGAGGAGCTGAAGAGCTCGACGTCGGAGTTGCGGGAGATGTGCATGGTCCACGGTGCTCTCAACACTCCGATCATGTTGTTGGACGGGGAAGCCGTGAGCAAGTACTTTGTCGAGGAGCCGGAAAAGCTCGAGGAGGTACTGTACGTGGATCGAACGCCGCTGGTTTGCGGACAATTCAACGGGGTGCCCGCTTACAGAGAGCGCATGCGCGACTCGCTCCTCGAGCTTCACGATTGGCTTTTCGCTGCTGCCTAGGGAACTTGTTGGCGAGAGGATATTATTCAATTTTTATCATTCACGAAAGTTTAAAGCTAATAGATACTAAACGATTTTGCAGTTTGGATTTAGATGTTCCGTAGATTTTAATAAATTGATAGATAGCTATAGTATATTATGTCAATTTTTAAGTGCATTTTTTACGAAAGAAATTTAATTATCTCTAAGCTGAAATGCATTTTAATTATATTATATACTTTATTATTAAACGTATTATAAATTGAAATTGTAAGTAAGTCCTTAAGAATGATATTAATTTTTTAGTAGTAATATAAATTATTTCTTAAAAATAAAATAATATATATAGTTATATTATACTTAATTAATCCTTAATTAAAAGTAATAAAAAGTACAAATAAGCAAAAATATAACTTAAATAAAAAATCTTCATCTATTGTAATTTTTAGCAGATTCTAATAGTAATTGTAATGTAAATATCTGCGATTGTAAATTAAAAAAAAATCTATATAATTTCTGTCATGTTGTTGTTTACTCAAGCGTTATTAAATTTTAAGTAGCTACTGTACTATAACGGAAAAAAAATGGAAAAATCCAGTAAGAAAATTTAAGCAATACAAAGTGGGTAAGCGAATTATACTATTTTGATCTAGTGTATAAATCGGTGATCGGTATAATACAAAACAAAAATGCTGAGAAAGTTCAATTTATTTTTTTTACGTAAAACTCGCACTTATCACTTTAATGTAGATTCAATTACACAATAGGGATCACATTAGACATTGTCGTGGGGTGACGGGGGAGAGGGATCTCTCGACGGTGTATGGAGGAACCTTGCGGTCTCGTATATTTTTTTCTCACTGGCTATCGTCATTTTTTTACTTGAAAAAGAGGAGCCAATCTGTCGGTGTGTCTCTGCTTGTGTGTCTGTGTAATTCGTGGGGTTTATCCTTGCGAAAGTCCTCCTTCCTCGTATTCACATATAAAAAAACGTCTTCGACAGTGTTAATGTGTACTCGTGTATGAGAGTTTACGTGAAAACACGGATTAAACGGGAATGATGGCATTATTTGTATTCTTTTTGTTTTCACTTTTTTTTTTCTCTTTATGTATATAATTATTTATATCATCAATTATAATTAATATAGTTATGTACAATATTGAATCTCATTCTTTAACAATAACATCAACAACATGATTAAACAACGTTCCTCATTGGTACACAAATTGTAAATGTACAGATAAAAAAGCATTAGATGAGGTTCAATGAGGCATTAAAGGTGGCATACGCTCTGCGCGCCTTTTTTTCTTTATAATTCTTCACTTATTACATTTTTATCATTTTTTATTTTTATTATAATCCACGATTCTTTCTTGCATTATTTGCACCTCTTTCGCTGCTTAAATCTGAAACTCTACACATTGCAATATAATCGATACGCTTTTCGTTTGCAATAATGTAACACTATGCGCATAAATTTTTATGTGCATTTTTTTTTTCAGTACAGCCACGTTACATTTCTATTACTTTGAATTTTTAAACGCCTTTTACCAATTCTTCGCTCGAATTGTAAATTTATAGTTTTCTTGCGCATTAATTTTTTGAGTATTACATACAATCCACATACATGCAAAAAGCGCACCACGACAGAGATATCCACGTAGTGTACACGAGAATTTTAATGGGACAAGGATGAATGAATCGATTCAATTTGGTGCATGATTTAATTATTTAAAGAGAGTGCTCAAGTAATCCGCTTCTCGCGGCTACCGACGATCCCTTTTATCAGCTCTCTGTTATTTATTGTATTCTTTGATGTAGTATCTCTTTCAAAAATTAAACTCTAGGACTGCTTTTTAATCGGCAACTTTTGAGTGTGCATAAGCTTTTACCTTTGTGAATAAATACACTTTTTATAAATCAAGATCTTGAATGATTCATTTTAAGTCCACGTGAATTTCAATAATTATATTAACTTATTCCAAAAAGCTGCAAAAGAGAATTCTCAATATTACTGGAAGCTAATGAAATGAATTTATAAAAAATATTTTGTAAACGAATAATTTAGTGAACACTGGAAATGCAAAAAAGATTTTCTTAAACTCGTAGAAAACTTGCATGTTTTATTGCTTTACGTAAATATTCTTAATATTATTAGTAATAACTTTATAAACTATAAATTAACTTTAATCACACTGTCGAATAAACACTTGCTAATCCATAATATATATTTAACAAAGGAAAAAAATCTATCTTCGCCATTTACAAACAATAAAGTAACAAAAACAAGATTTACACTAAAATTATACTCTTAGAACGCTAACTTTTTTTAAACCTTTATACAATTTCTACGACTAACGCAAAATGCGCAACTGATTAGAAAAACTTTGCACACTCTTAGAAATTAAAATGAAAAGAACAATGGCCAAGTAAACAATATCGATCGCTGACGATTTACAAGCGAGTTTTTTTTTTTTTTATTATTATTATACGAGCAGGAGCTCGACGGGATCATCGGACGAGTCGGCGAGGCGAAAACACGATCCTTTCCTAATAAACTACACAAGGCTTTCACGATTTAATGAACGACTTGCACGAATCTAATGCACGAATCTGTACTTTTTTTAATAAATTCATCGGGGCGAGCGAGGTCGGGGGATTTGGGAGCATTTTTATCTTTAGTTTTATACATTCTTGGACGAGGCTAGAGCAGCAAGGAAATGGATTGAGAGACGAATCATTATATATATTCTTTATATATACGTACTCTGTGTATTTTTTTCTTCGACGATTTGTGAGCGATACGATTCTATATATACGTGTTTATCGGTTGCAAAGGCTCGATATACTTCACGCGCGCCTTCTACGAGTTACGATCGAGTCTGCGAAAGAAATCCTTAATTACTTATTTGTTATTTTTAACACTTTACGTACATATTTTTAATTCAGCAGTCTTTAGTTCCCCGATGGCTGCTCGGCGAATCAATTAATTTTATTATTTTTCTCATTTTTAGGCATTCTTCGAACGAGAGAATCTGCTTCCGTCGATTGAGAAACTTCTGAACCGTGCTGTTCGCTCACGTCCTGGACGTGGCAATCTTATATCGTGTCCTGTTTATAAAAAAACAGCAATTGTCAATTGAAGTTAGCTAAAATCAGTTCGTAATGTCAATTCTTCAAACGTAATCAAAGGAACAGCAAGTTCAACAGCTCCTCGGGACGAAAGGATAGCGTCGTCGATTGTTCAAAGCCTCGAACTATTTTTAAAGTGTTTTATCGTAGCATCTAGACAAATTTACAGTAATCACGTAGATCGAGACACGTCGAGGAACACGCAAAAAATGACATGAGCCTGAGAACTCTCTGAATTTCTCCGCGGTAAAAGCTTTTGAAAAAAGAAAAAGAACGAAAAAAATCAACCTCGTACGCACGTAACTCAATCGGAACGCAAAATCACCCGAAGCGAGTCGATACTCTGCGACCGCAAAGAAAATTCTGCAGCTCGATCGCCGCGGCACGTATATATATATATATATATTTCGAGAAAGACAGAGAGTCGGAAAGTGGATAGTAGAGGAGAATAGAGCTAGACCGACGCTGTATACATAGACATGTGGAACTCGAGCGGCCGCGAGATGATTATCATTTCATTTCCGCCGCGCGCGCCAGACCTCCTCGCCGCGATGCTCTAGCCGCGTGTGTTCTATAATATACCTGTCTCTTTGTGTACGTGTGTATCGCGAGCGTGTATACGTGTAGGGGTATCGTTTTTGTTTTTTTCTGGCTTTTTTTTTCTTTTTTTTTTTTCTTTCTTTTACATACGTTAAACAACACGAACTGCGGTGGCAGTGAACAGTGCACGTGGATATTGCAACGGCAGCAGCAGCAGCAGCGGCAACGGCGCTTTTTTTTTCGTATTTTTTGTTTTTGTTTTTTATTTTTTTTTTTAATGCATGTAACGAACACGGCAGCCTCTACCACAAACTAGAGTTTCTTCCCGCTCCCTCGGTTTTAACGGCTTTTTTTTTTCGATTTTCGCCTTTTCTCGGTCGAGAGCTTTTATATTCTCGGGTTAGATTTTGACGCCGATCCGCGCGGACGCGACCGCGAGAGAACGATCGCGCTCGCGCGACGGCCTCTCCTGCTACGTGTATCGTATGGTTCGTGCTCTTACCCCCGCGTAACGATCAATTCAGATTGGTTAGAGGAAGGGAGAAGCGGACCGGTACAGATAACTTTGAAACGAAAGACGAACGGCCGACTTTTTGGACTGAAATTTCGGTTTTGAAAATTTTCGGAAATTGGATACCACCCACCGACAGTACGCTCGTTCCCTTCCTCGGAGAAAATCGGGTCGTCTGACTATATTGTACTCAAACCACTAGTACATTACATATTTGTGAATGTTACGTGTGTTGCTTAGTCGCTGCAGTTGTCGCGCGCAAAATGGGACAGGGGCACTTTTTACACTTGATAATGTTCCTGGTACGCAAGTTGAATTTTCGAAAGGAATTAATTTGAAAACATATTTTGAAAGTTTAACAAGTGTAACGAAGTGACCGTATCCGTTTCGCGGAGAACGCGCCGCTCGGTTTTTTTTTCCTTTTTTTTTTTAAACAAACGAACCTGCTCGCGCGTTGTGATCGTTATAATTGATTATTTTTTTTTTTATTATAAGTTTTCGTTAATTTTTTGTTACTTGCTTTTGGCTACACTCCACTTCGTGTCTTTCTCGTACATGATTCAATAATTAAAGATAATACGCATAATATCGTCGCATATTATAATGAACGTCCGTATATATACACACGTGAGTTTCACAAAAATATATAAAAGAGAGAGTGTCTATGTATACATATATATGTATATATATGTACGATGTGTGTGCATATATATCCTATGCCGCATATATACCGATATACAACCGATTTTTTCTTTTATACGCAAAATCGTGTGGAAAAGGGTGTCTTTGTCTTATCTTTAAATTTCATTTTTCCTCTTATTTATAATAATCGTTTGTATATATAATATGTATATAGAACCTGTACAAAGTGCTTGATTGAGAGTCTTCATTTAGTCCTAGACAAGACACACGAGGTAAAGATTTTTCTTATATCTGGTAATTTTTTTTTTTTTTTATTATTTTTCGCAGTCCAGCAGCCGATCTTCTGCGCCGTGCGACGTAAGACGCGACGTACATCGCAGTACATCTTCGTACGACACTCGTGCAATCTAACGCTCGTACATTTCTTTTATTTTATATACTTTTGCCTCCCGTGCCGCTTCTTAGCCTTTTGAAAGTCTTGCGTTTCTTTGCTCTCGTTTTGTCGCTCGCTTTACGTATATATTTTTACTCTGTGGTATATTGTTTTTTGTCCCTCGCAACGAAAAGGAAAAAGAAATCGCCTTGCTTTTTTATTATCGTCTCTCTCTCTCGTGAGAATCATACGGCGTGAGGGCGACGTTTTTATCGGTTCCGCTTCGACCTCCCTCTTTTATTTTACTTTACCTCACCTCTCTTTGGGTTTCTATTTCGCAAGGGCTCGAGGGACGCCGTCGTCGTACGTTACTCTTCGCCAATCTCAATTCCGTGGCATTTGCTTCATCATTTTTTTCAAACCTTCCGCGTAATGCTATGAAATGTTGTACGTATTCCGAACAGAAGAGTCATCTGAAATTTTTTCCGTCGCTTAACGAGCAATTCATACGACATCGGCCTCCCTTTTCGCCGTCGATCTTTTATGTATTGTTTTTACAGTTGTTCTCTCTGCTTTATTGCATAAATATTTAGCGTTCTTTACTTTTTTTTTTTAGTTGGCCATCGGCGTGGTCGCTTAATTCAGAGCACGAGCTCGTGCTTATTTTTATCTTCAGTTTGCCTTACCTAAAGATGCGCTTATTTATAATATTTATATTATTTATATTTATATAACGAGTCGATCGTTTGCGCCTCGGAAACCTCCCCCGAAAGAATGATCGAACATCTCGCAGCGCCGCTCTCAAATCAATAACATCGCCGCGGGTTCGCGCGACTCGAGGCGTAAGCACAAAGTAAAAAAATGTATTAAAGGTTTTACGTGCGAAGCGTTGAGTCGAGTCCCGATTTATCGGCTTTGACGCCCTCCTCAACGCTTTTGAAATTCAATTGTTTTAAAAAAGTCTTTTCAAAATGGTTATTTACCTCGGGCACGTATACCTTTGGTATATGCGCGCTGATTTACTACTCTACTCGCGCCTCCGTTTTCCGTCCTCGATATTTAACGTTAACTCTATTAAAGACTTTTAAATTTAGACTTTGAAGTCGTTACATCGCAGTAATCTGTGTAAAATGTGTTTATGTTACATGTAATATAAGAAATGTTCTCTCCTTATTTATAAAGACTATCTTTATACTCTTTCTCTAAATTTCTGCTTACTCAGCGTTAAAACATTCTACCCACGAATTATACTCTATGTAGAGTTTATATTCATGCAAAAATTTTGATTAATGCCTTCGCCTCGAGTGCGCCTCACCGCCCTCTCCGCCCCGTGCCGACTTTTCAAAAACCGTCGGCGAAACTTTCCGAGGCGCCCTTTTTTTTTTCTTCCCCCGTTGCTTTCTCTTCTCGTCGTTGCGTCGTCTTCTCGGGAGTCGACGGCGTCGAAAAGTTCGTATGATTACGTTTCCATACGTCGTTGAGCATATATGTGTAGCAGCCCTCGGAACCATCACGTGCGAGGAATCGTGCCGCGCGGAGTCCGCGCCCACGTCCACAGCCAGACGCAGCCAGTCGTTCGTCCACCCTCGCCAACGTCTCTCCCGCTTCGTCTCTTCTTCTCCCAAGTGACCTTTCGTCTCCAGCGTTTTTCTCTCTTCTCCCCCCCTCCCCTCCTCTTTTTCTCTCTCTCTCTCTCTCTCTCCATCTGGTGAGTATATAAAACTAGTATGTGACGGGGATGCGAAATAGTCGCGGCTCGAGAGCTCGGCAGAGTCGTCGTAAGGCGGCGACGAACGAAAGAGGTCGCAAGCGACTAAAGAGAACCGAGTGATTCTATTTCTGAAACGAAAAGCGGGGCGTACATCCTGTCTTCTATTCCGTGTCCCTAGGCCCATCATTTTTTTTAGGCGGACGCTCGAGAGAAAGGCCGTGTCACGACTGGCGCGTTACGAGTGGCTGTGCGCGTCTCTTCGTCTGCTCCGTCTCCTTGCATTCCGCCGGCATTTCCGTTTCCGACCAGGGAGGCACCAGGGGGGACGAACGTGCATTCGATGGGGTGGCAACGACGAGCGGTGGCGGCGGCGGCGGCACGATCTGTGCACCCGTCCTACGCGTGCGCGCCAGCTAGAGGCGCAGCAGGCTTAGATGTAGGAGTAAGGTCCGTCGGTGAGGGCGCTACACAGCAACAGTCAGGAGGCATCGTCTTTGCCTCGAGCTCCGCGGCTCGGCTTGTACTCGAGGCCCGGGTCGAATTGCATCAGCACAAAAACCTGAGGACCGTCAAAACCGTTGGGCAAAGGTCAATCAGATTTATGATTATTATTATGCACGTCGTCCTTACCTGGTCCGTCGGCAACAGCGTAAAGTCGTCCGGAGGATTCGTGATGACGTATCGCTTCGAGGATGCGTCGCACGACGAGCTTGTGTCACGAAATCTAAAACAACGATTGAGCTCACGTTAGTCTTGCTTCTAGCCTCGGTCGCCAAAGGATCACACACACATAGACACAGATTGATAGAGTCTTATTTCTGTTGTTCTTGGTTTTATGTAGAAAAAAAAGAGCGAAAGCCGAAACTAAACAAATATTAGCTAAACTAAATACTATGCAGCAGCGAACTAAACGCTAATCAGACATGATGACAATAGACAGAGGACAGTAGACAGTAGACAAAGACAGAGAGAGACAGACAAAAAAGTTCAAAAATGATATTTTTTGGATGAAGAAACTTACTGCGCGTGATTCACACATTTCGTGACATTGCACTCGTGATTTTTTTTTCTTTTTTTTCTTTTTTTTTCTTTTTTTTTTTTGTCAAAAAAATTCTTTCTCTTTATAGCCGCTCGTGTCGTGATGCAAAAAACGCAAAATGCAAAAGATGTGCGTCGAAAAATCGAAAAAATCATAGAACAATTACAGACTTGCGACGTAAGAGGGACGATACATGGTGGCCGAGTACAAGAAACTTGGATAAAAATAGTAATTGTTCAAATTAAAGTGATAATAAACAGCACTTGTCATAATAAAATTATCAGTAATAAGTAAAGAAAAGAATAACAGTAAAAATCAGAAAGAATAAGTTATACAGATTAAATAATAATAGTATATAATAATCATAATAAAAGAGAGCGGGCCTGAGGCCCATTATTAAACGGTTGGGTAATCCAATAAATACCATCCAAGGAAAGAAAGTCCGATACCTGTACCTGTACAGACCAATGCACAGCATTCCGTACGACTTTAATGCCGCGACAAAGAGGTCGCCGTACTTGCCTCCCTCGCCATACTGGGCCAGCGGCCCGTCGTACAGCGATATCTGACCCACCCTGCACCTATCGCGATTCGCTAAGCTGTCCGCGGTACTGAAACAGAGGAGGCCCAAAAATCAGCCGAGATGCGTTACAGCGCGTTTTTTTATTTTCATTCGTTCGAGTCGACACTTACCTGTAACCACCCCTCAATCCAGCTCCTTCGGCTAAGATTAATTCGAGTTCGGGCGTCGCTCCGCCGGTGATCAAGGATCGTATGAGAGTCAGTGCGTTTTGGTTGAAGTACGTCTGGAAGGTGAAATCAGGATTAATCGCGGTTCGGGTCGATCGTTAATCGCTGCAGTACGAGAGCTGAGTCAAAGGTAAAACGAACCGTCGACATGAGAGAATCGAGCACGCTGACGGCGAAGGCAGTGCCACAAGCGAACGGCTGCGTGAGGTAGAGCTCCGTGTCCGGGTCGTCGTCGTCGTCTTGGTCGAGAAACTGAACGTTGCTGTCGTTGACGAGTTCTGGAAAACGTCCGCGTTTATTTTTAACCAATTTAACTCGAATTTTATCCATAGTTCTGCTGGATTTTTATACCTGTTATCATCGGCACGTTTGCCCCGTAGACGGACCCTCTTCTTTGAAGCACAATAGGACTTCCGACTGAAAGTTAAATGAATGCCTTTAGACCCGTCGAAGAATCCCGACGAAAATCGGAAGCTCCGTCTAGCCTTCGAGACTATAAATAATGCACTTTCTTCCCCTTCCTGCGTGTGCAAATCGTTTGCCGAGAAAGGGGTGAGCAAACTAACCTTGACTGAGAACGCCGATCGTGTCGTCGAACGTCATTGCCTTGATGTTCAGGGACGCGAGGATGGCCTCCTTGTCGGCGAGGGTGGGGTCATCGTTGCTAGGCACTTTTGCCGACAGGATGCAACACATGTCGCACAGATTCACGTTGACGGCGCGCAAGTCCGCTCTGCTCAGCGGCGAGCCCTGAACAAATTTAGTTATCGAGTTAAGGCTCGAAGTTGGCCCGATTATATGTATGGATCTCTACTTTCGCGAGTTATAATTTCAAATGACATTTCGGAATGTCTCGTTAATTAATTTTGAAATTATTCCGGCGCAGCATTAATTATTGGACGGAGCGAGCGTCGATGATGCGTATAGTTGCACTCGAACCGCAGTTCATTAGACTCGGCAAATTCTCGGGCAACAGCCCGAGCACTTACGTTCAAGACCGAGATCTTCGGCAGGTTCTGGAGCATCTTCCACTCGCGCCTAATGTAGTCCACGGATCCGACTATCACTACGTGTTTAAGCTCGTGGTAATGGAAATTGGAAGCCCGCAGCGGCATGACCAGGTTCCTCAGTCCGATGAGTGGCGAGTCCGGATCGGCGAACAGGCAGACGACGACGTGGCCGTTGAGGACCGTCATGGCCGCCTGGTTGCGGTCCAGTATGCAGTCTTCGAGATTGCGGGCCGGGCTCCAGTGGAACATGCCCGTCGAGTCGTACTTCATCTCCGTCTTCTCGAAGTCGAAGTCCTTCGCCTGATCGTCGGCGATGCCGATCTGCAGGCCGCCGTTGTTGTTGACGTTTGAGCCACCGGAGGCGCGACTCGTCGGCCTGAATAACGACGGGCAGAGGGCAAAAGGACGCAAGAGCGTCGACGCGTTAGTTTTTTTTCCCAAGGGTAAACTGATCGTTAGATGAATCTTGATTAAAAAATTTAACGGTCTATCGAGATGCGCTCATTATTAGTCTCTCATGAGTTGAGTCTTTCGCCTTGAGTTTGTACCGTTAAATTTTTTTCAAATCGGTGTCACATTAATTTTTCCAACTTAAAAGCATGTTTTTTTTAGAATCTAAATTTAGTATTAGTAAAGTAAGTAGTACACTGGGAAAGAACAGAAGCGACTTTAATTTCAAAACAAAATTTTCGTATATTAGTGTCTTTATTCAAGCAAATACTTATTTTCGCCATTTATTTGCTGGTTTATTAAATGCTTTGCTTATCTTCTTTCTCAGTGTGTGAATAAAGCTCAAATAGGAAAAATTTGTGTTTCAATTAACTTGTTTTATATTTGCAAGCGCTCACACAAACATTCAATATTCACACAATTACGAATTGGCCATCCTAATTCGCACTATTATTATTTAAATAGTGTCCTTTACACGAAGGACATGGATTCAAGCTTCGAATTCTAGTGCATTCATATTTAACGAATTAAAAAAAAGTGTTAAATAAATATGTATTATGTATTTTTTTCAATTGTTGTATTTAATCATAAAAAAAAAATTAAATAAAAAGGTAATCAGTCTGACTGAAAATATTTAACTTTATACATCATTATTTTTTAATATTTAAAAATAAGCACACCATTTTGGATATTAATGCTGACTTTTTAACATGATTAAAAAATGTTCGATGTATATTAATGTCAATAGGTGAAATAGATATTTAGTTTAACTATAATTAATTCAAAAGAAAACTAGGCACTAAAAGCAAAAGCAACTATATCTACATAAAAATCAAAACTACATCAAACACTTATAAAAATAAAAGATATTTACAATTCTTCCACGATTTTAAAATCTTAAAACTCCAGTAATGTCTAAGTAAAAACTATCGCAGCATATTCAAAAAGGAATTTCTCGATGTATAAACTACGCTTAATAAAAAATCTCTGATAAAAAAAGTCTATTCTTAATGCAGTACATTAATTAACTAAAAAATAAGAAACGAAGACTAGGCAACCGACATATTTAACGAAATGACAAATGAACAGTGAGCGTCTTTGTTTATCCTGTTCTCAAGAAAATTCTGATTAGAAGTACGAATTTCATCGCGTAATAAGCCAGAGCGAAGCGTACGCAGCTACTTGCTAATTAAGCATTAAACTTCGCGTCGACTCGGTAAAATTAATTCCCCGCGAGCTCGCGTAATTTCACAAAGTGCAAGAGGCTTGAGTACTGCAAGGTAAATCGCTCGCTCTCTCGATCTAATTTTCTACGGACATGCAGGCGCTTCCACACACAAAAGTATACATAATTAAAATTAGTGAGAAAAAAAAGAAGAAAAAAAAGATTATTCGAAAATAAAAACTGAAGGTAGAACGGCGTTACAAGCGTACATGAGTTTTTTCACTTCATAGGCGAGATGGTAGCCAGCGTATGCGGACTCCTCTTGTTGCGATCTGTAAAATTAGAAGGTGAGCTTACGTTGGTTTTGACTCTTGCTTTGGAACTCTTTAAAAAAAAAAGGTAGTTTAATTGTTCCTTTGGGTTATAATTTTGATCTACTCTTTAAGTTTGGTTCTAATGAGATGATGGAGAGTCGAAGTATGAGAATGAATTTTTGCCGATGCCAATATAGAAAAATTATTTCTAAATTTAAAAATTTCATGCAACTCTCTGTAACAAGGATAACGTGTAATCTGTAGAATAAGAAAACATCTTAATCAAAAATTAATTATTTGCAACGCATAACAACTCTAAGTGTCACGAAATACAAGAGATAATCTCAACCAACTGATATACTTTTATAATACAGCGAAATTCAAAAGAAAGAGAACGCTCTTTTTATTATTTTATTCTGAATTCATGACTCTGTAATACGCGTGCAATTATTCTAAAGTTACCAAAATGTCAGAAGATGTTCTGATTATGAAGGAATTTGATGAGATTTCAAAATTTCGAAGATTCCCTTGACTTAAAAAGGGCGTATGAAAACTGTTAGTTAATTATTTAAGATTAATTCAGTGATTCAAAGAGGCGCGGCTTTTTAAAGATGATGAAACGCGACTGTTGTTTAAATATTATTTCGATTCCGTTTTGATCGCGTGATCGTGAACCGATGTAGGAATCAGAGTATGATAATAAAAAATTTAAAATAATGAATCGCGTGACGAGTGCCTTAAGTGATTATGCGAAAAATGCGTGATGGAAAAAAGCGGAGAGTCTTGGCGAAATGGCAGAACGAACAATTCGGACATTCATTTATTGTGCATCCGACGAAGCTCGATCATATATGTTTTAAAGCGAAAGTATTGTTCCTACGAGCAAAGTGGTTGTTTCTACTTAAGTAAAATATTATTACGACGTTCCGTCCATTGCACCAGACATATCCGCCTCCTTATGCGTGACAATACGATGTACGAAATACAAAAACATAACGGGTGAGATGAACAAAATTTGCAAACTGGTGAATGTTCTGATATTTCGTCGATGCGTTAAATGGAAAACACATTGATGCACTCCAGGTGTTGTATTTGTATATAATGCGTTTCCATGTATTCTCTCTTTCTCTTTCCCTTGCGATTTTAAACGAAAGTTCTGACAAAACGAGATGCCGAGGAGGGAGGAGGAAAGGCGGCAGAGAAGAGAGAAAGAGAGATCGTATTCCGGCGACATGAAACTCGCGTCTGGAGGTACCTCTGATTGTACGGCTGATTCGGACTCGACAAGCCGTCGCTGGCGTTCCTATTTACGTTCGGCTTCACCTTGTTGACCTGCTTCGTCGAGTTCATCGTCGTCATTCCCACGGAATTTCGGTGGTTCCGCATGGCTGCAACAGATTCGGACAAAGCACCGAAGCTTTAATGACCATCTGGCGATTTAGCAGAATGAAGGCGTTGTGTAACGGACCATTCGAGATAAAGGGAGTGTCGCGAAACTTTTAACGATATTTGTCGGATAAATTATATGGCAAAAATTTTATTAATATTTATCGTGTTGAATTATTAATAAAATTTAAACGAAAAACTTTTTTTTCTAAATAAAAGTTTCATTATATTTAGACGAAAATGTTATACTTTTTGAATTAATTTATAAAAAAGAAAAAAAAATGGATTGAGAATACCTCAACAACTTATAAGGCTCAACTTTATTTTAAAATTAAGTGTACATTTTTATGTGTAGTACGAAATCTTGTAAAACTTACCGTTCGGATCATCTCGATCGCGACTGATTTCACCTAAAACGTAACACGTAAATTAGCAAAGTTCTTTAAAAACAATACACCGAATACTAAAAAAGAAGATAATAAATAATGAATAATATAAAAAGTTTAAAGTTCACAGTTTTACTTTGACAATTTGCTTTGCACGTGGCAAAAACTCCCCCCGTACTGCGCAATGCTTCATAGAAAGTGCTTTTCTCTATCGTGTTTGTATGAATGCTAGTGTGAATGTGAATTTTGCTTCCACCTGCAGCCTCCCATGCTTACAGGACCTCGCGCAATGCATTCGCCTCTGTACGACGATGTATTGTGTACTTAATTTACCAGTTAGTCAAGTTTTTTCGTTAAAAAAGAGTTGTTACCATTAATCGATATGAAGTGAATAAGATTGATATCCGATAGTACGAAATAGTTTATAAAAAAATCGAAACACTTTTTAATTTGATTTGGAGTTGTTCTATTAGAAATTCAAATAAATAAATTAATTAAATTTTAGAATGATTATTAAATGTTTTATTTTTTATAATTTTCTTGTGATTCGTATTAATGATAACATTCTTTTAGGATAAAACCGAAATATTTTACATAAGAAAAATTAAAAGCCCTTTGTGTGTATAAAATATATAAAAGTATTGGTAAAAAATATATATTTAATCTACTTGCTTATACGGTGTGAATTGTCTTTTTTATTTTAAAATAAATGGAGCATGCGACAGTTCGGGGAAAATTAATTTTTATTGTTTTCTAGAAATAAGAAGATTTAACGTACTAAAAATTTTATTAAATTTATACTTACGAATTAGATAAGAAAAAGAATTTTTTAAATATACTAACGATAGCTTACACAAATAAACACTAATTTGTATAGTTTTCCTAATTAAAACAATAAGTATTACTAATTTTACGAATGAAAACACTAGAAACTATATTATGCTAAAAATTAACGAATGAAGAACAACAGTACAGTAAGTATGAAGATAAAAAAAAATTTGCTAATGACAATACTTAAAAACAATGATGATGATTAAGAAGTGGTTTGATGATTGAAAATTATTGTTGGAGTATTAAGTGAATGAGTTAGTGAATGAGTTTAAGCAAAACTTGCCGCGGCGTGAAAAAAACTTTAAACACTTTTTGAAATTTTTATATATTTTTCCAATAAATTCTACTCAAATGCATCGTCCAAACATAATTAAGTTAACGTTAGCTTTACGTACACGAAGTTGAATCAAACCTGTTAAAAGAACGAGTGATTGACTTTCGAAATTGTTAAAATGAACGAGCAAATAGAGTTGCAAAAAAGCTTCTTTGAAGCGCAATCCAAAAACTCGATTTCTTTAATTAAGCAGTCCATTTATTATTATTTCGTTAAACTCCCAGTGATGAAACAAAGTCTTAAAAATCAGTTTCTCACCAACTGTTAGTTTACGATTCTATAATAATAAATGTCGAAAAATAAAAGCGTTGTTAGAAGTTAGTAACTCTGATAACTGTTAAAAACGAAAAAAAGAAAAGGCGTAGACGTGTGCCTTCGGCGAAATTAAAAACATTAGTGCTGCATCAAAATTGCAGGAGAAAGATAGATATATAGACAGAGAAAGAGATTGCGAGACTGTAGCTTCGGTTTGACTGAGGTGTAACTGTACCTCTCACGTGAACCATCTTGGGCAGTTCTGGCGGGGTGAATGTGGGGGGAGGATGGTGGTCGTCTGTAACAAATTACTACACATGTTAGCTACCCTAACTAAACCACCTATTGCCTAGAACACACTAAATCCGCTACTCAATACATTAAAATCGGATCTAAGAATTTCGGCTAGTCCGCTACTCGATTAACTACGTAACTACAGGCGAAGTCTTCCAACGTTCTCTTCGAGTTTAAGCTGCTCGTCAACGTTGCATTTCAATGCCAATGCACGTTCAGTCGCGGTTCGTTAGATCGGAAGAGTTCGCTGTTCCAATAATAGATAATATAAAAATCTACACATAAATCTAGGTACTGCAATATTAAAAAATCTATAGAGCGTGGCGTTCGTTTACTATGTATCGTGCCATTGCGGAGCATCGCTTTCGCTGCATTGAAAAAAAAACGTTATTTCCAAGACAAATATTTACCTCGATTTCTCTTTATAATATATGCAACGGCACGATATATGTATATATATCTTTCATAAAGCGCTGAACTATTTTCCCAGCTATCTACGTCAGATATTTATATTGTGTATGAGCATGCAGCGTGCACATATTGAGACGATTATCGATCGGATTCCACAAAAATTGAAAAGCTCATCGGCGCCGCGAGGAAAAAGAAAGACGAGATTTTCAGATAATCGAAGCTTTTCGCATTGCTTTTCAACGTTCGTCCGCTCGACAAGCGCTCTTACCAGGCGGATGGTGTTTTGTGCCGTGAACCATATATAATAAATGTCTCAGTTGCAACTATTGAAAACGGTGTATTTGCAGTACACGCGTGATAAACATTATTCGTCTTTCAACAATATAATCAGGTACCATGTGCGCGTTATTTTTAAAATTCATTATCTACTGCATTCGAAAAGGTCGACTGGCGGTACGTTGCGCAAGTACAATAATAACATGTGTGGTAATAAATTCATGCACGGAATACGTGCGTAAGCGATTTTGGAGACAATTTACAATGATTGGAGATAGATTTTTTTTTTCTTCACATTCTAGAGAAAATAAAAAGTAGTGCAGAAAGACGTAGAATAGAAGAGATGGAGAAGTAGACAAGTTCAAGAGAAGAGAGCAAGAAGTAAGAAACCGCGTTAATTGAATGTACGTATACATTTTTGCATTTATGGCATATGTAAGTAATCTGCGTGTCTTAATCGCCAGCGTGAAAGGAGAAAGAGAAAATAAGTCACTGATGTGGACCGAAAATAAACTTGTTTGTGCAACAATTCGGTTCGAAATCGTTCCGCATCTCTTTGCCGCGGGGCTCGATATATCTCTGTATATAACAAACAAACATTGCGATTCGTTGATTCAATCGAAGTCGTTGGAATTGCGCGCATATATGCTCGGGGAGAACTTTGCGCATTTTCCTGGGCTAAAAAAAAAAAAGTAAGCGCCTTCTGTTATTACTGGCATTACTGGTCGTTACACATGACTTTCGTGAAGCGAGGGTGAACGATGAAAAACGCAAATTGACGCAACAGTTATGTATTAAATGACATTACGTTAAGTTCTGGAGATGATCGATAGTCGGTTCCCTAGCTTGAAACTGCGTACTTTTAAAAGCATTGGAATGGTAGCAATAATAATGGTGATTGAAATTTTAGAGACCACGATGAAAACTTTACGTATATTATTAACAAAAAGCTTAAAAGTGGTAACGGGAAAGCATGAAGAGTGTAAAAAAAGAACGAAAATGAAAGAAAGCTTGAATGTACTCCGCGTTGCAATAATGCAGAAAGAAGCGCCTTGTAAAATGATATATTTGCTGCCTAGCTGTGTAAAATGATTCGCCACCGTCGTATATACGATGAAACATAAAGTAGCGTGGCACTCTTAAATTGCACGAATAATATATACTGTTGTGATCCTACGGCCTATTCTCATAGCGTTAATGTACATATATGCGAGGCGCCGAGGTTTATTATAATATAGCTCTGGTATCTCAATAATATATATGCGCGAGCGCTGCTTGTACAGTAATTGTTCTATCGTGTCTTAATAGTAGACGAATTAACATTACAAATTGTATATATATACGTTAGTTATTTGTTATATATATGTGTAAATATATATATAATATATTATATACCCTCCACAATCAATTTGCGGACTTACTTGCGTACGAGAAGTCGTCACCTGTGTATGAAGGAGTTGAGTACACGTAGAGTGCGAATAGAGAACAGTGACAGAGACACACAGACACATAGAGAAAGTTAGTTTCAGTATATTACATTACATTTTCGATGTCTGTGTGTAAATTATGTTTGTGGACGTGTATATGTTTTACGATCGAGTGTGTATGCATTAATGTACAATTTAATGTTATTATTAGCGACAGGCGGTAATAATAACTTAGATTACCGGTACTCCGTCGTCTACCTATATTATGTGAATATGATGTATGAATGGAGTAAAATGCAAATGGACTTGTGTTTAATATATTAGGATATGTTTTTAATTGAACAAATATTACTGTTTTTCTGTATTCGAAAATGGGACAGTAAGAGAAGCCACAGTAAAGTACAGTTGTATGTGAATTTGAAGCAACAAATTTTAAATCGCGAAAGTCCTGAATAATATAACGAGGAATCCTAAAAGATTTGTAAAACATTTTTAGACATATTAAAAAAAATATTTTTTATGTCGGTAAAAAATTACTTTCCGTTAGCAAAGTCGATTTTTTATTTTAATATTCAAAAGTAGTTTTGGGTATAAGAAACATACCATTGTACTTATTGAGTTTAAAAGGAGAAAGTTGAGAAAAGTAAAAGGATTTTATAAGAATTCATGTAACGGAATCATTCTTCACATTTTTTAATATCATAGACAGAGGATAAGGAGTGTTAATATACTTTGTCATACAAGAAATACAAAGAAAAACATTTATGAATTCCTTAAGGACTAAATCTAAGTAAGATAATACATTTATATCTATGCAAATGCGGTTATCGTATATATTATTTCTTATATATAAATTTATATATACACGTAAAAAAAACTAGAAACATAATTTTCATATATAAATAAATTTTTCGTTAAAGACATCGATGCAAGATTTAATGAACAGAACACGTGTACACGAATAAGGAATTGTTTATTCATTTACAGCATCTCAGGAACGTGAACTTTGGTTTTTCAGTTCCACTTTACCAACAGCAACCATTGAAAAACACTTACAAACTTTTTTATATGGATATAAAAAAAACTACATTCCTTACGACATTGAATATAAAGGTAAAACAAAGTCACGTAATGTATATCGTAAGTTGCAGATAACCAGGAAACACCACATTGATGAAAGGCTTTCAAACACTAATGTATCGGGTAGACTACTTTGGGTTTTATTGGAAATTATGATTTTGAATAGTTTATCAATGCAAACAATATTTTTAGAAATTATTAAAATTAAAAAAAAAAAATAAATTTATTATTTTGATAATTTGCACTGATAATTATTAGGAATGGACAATTTTTTAAATCCCTTCATTTTAATATCCTTTTTTTTTGGCTTTTAGACGAATTTTCAACTATATAATTCAGATGTAACTTGTAACAAGGGCAAAAGTTATTGTTCTTACGTGTTTGTGTGTATTAATTAAATGTGTATGAGAGTAATCAGATTGGAGTTACAGAAAATTTTATAAGACTTTTAGTTTTTGCACTTACCACCTAGAAAGAGAGAAGCTGTAATACGAAATATCTTTTAAATGCCTTTTTCTGTAACTCTATTCTGAGTTGTATAATAATTAACGTCGTTTAAGAAAATGCAGATTCCAATATATTTAACTTTAAGTCTAATTTTAAATTAAATATTTAAATTTAAAAAATGTTCTTAATATTACATGTTTCCAAATCTAACATTAATACATTGAATCTACCTAATCTTAAAAGAACATTAATAATTATAAGATTAATTATATTTTAATTAAAAACGACAATTATGAAGAGGACATAAATCGGAATAGATTTCGGATGTCAATCATAGGTAAATGTTGTGATGAACGGAGGTTTAGAGGAGATGAAAATGATTGGGTTCATTTTCTTACTTGTCCGAGGAGAGTTTGGTCTTCGATAGAAGTTTTGTTTTTCATATATACATACGTATGTACATGTATGATATCATGAATTAATGATTTTCTATCAATATATTTTGTTTAATAATGAATAATCATAATACAAATTGCTGCCCCTCGTATAATTAATGAAAGCGGAAAAATAAAAAAATTACGCCCAAAAATTTGTCTGCATTTATTTTTTTCTATCTCGATGTTGACCTGATGAATAAGTATATTTATTTTTGAAGCTTTTTTGAAATCATTAACTAAATCCTCTTCTTTATTTTAATTATTTAGAATTCGAATGAATGAATTAAATTAAATTACAAACATAGTCCAGAGATTATTCTTATCTTATAGGTGATTATGTTTTATATCAGTGTAACATGTAAATACATATTTTTCTATGTTTTTTAGCACTATTGAGCTTTCTATTTATGTACACGATGTGCATATGCAGACATAAATCTTTAATTTTGAAACATCAATGTACTAAACGTTGCTTTAACATTTTTGTGCACATGAAGCAGCATATAAATTGTCCATTAAAGCATTTGACTTCTGGTATCAGTATTTTTTATGCAAATAACTAGTAAGTAATTGCTAGTTACATCAAATAATTACTTTCACTTTCGTGTTTCACAGATATTCCGATCTATCAACAGAGACGTTTTTTTCTAAAATGCATTAAATAAAGAAAAGTTCTACAACACCCCTGGACATGTCAGTACCTAAGTTGTATTAATGATCGAAGACCAAGTTTGACTCGATTGTTCGGACAAGTCTGATGCATGTTAATGATAATTGAATATAGGTGAGACAATCTACTCTCAGGGGAATACGTACTTGCTCTTCCAACCATTTGAACAGCCCGCACGCCTTTCCGGAATGTGGCCACTGCCCGAAGGGAGAAGAGAACCATAGCTGTTAGTCTTGACATCAAACTCAAGTCGACCCAGATGCAAGGGCCAACGCAAGGAATCTGGGTGTATTAACTTTTCAAGGGACTTGGTCGCATATGTCTGATATCGGTCGACGCGTTAATTTAATTGTTGCATTTTACGAATTATGATTGAATTATGATTGAGTTACGTTAAATTCAGATAAATTTATATCAATTTCGTCATTGGTTTAACAGTTCATTCCAATACCTAATGTAATAAACTTGTTTACAACTTAATTTTATGAATGGCAGTTAATCCCCTGACCATAGAACCTTGATAAACCTAATAAGTTTGGACAATCTGTAACGGTTGCCGCAGATTGTTGAAGTAAACAGCTCGCAGCTCTTCGAATCGCAATGCGTATTCAAGTGTGATGATTAGTAGTTCCCACTAGGGAGTGAGCGGAGCGCGAATCGTCGATGGCGATCAACTATTATCAAACTGGGGTTTGTGGAAGGAGGCATTGACATAATTAACAGAGCTCGCAGGTCACAGTTAATACCAGCCGACTCGGCAAAATTATTAAAGGCAAATCCAGGGCCGCTGGAGAAGGCACAGGCGTTATTACTTCAACATATGCACACTCGCACACATACAGGTTGACGCGCGAGCAGGGATACGTTGCGGATGTCTGATTTGTGTCGAATGCCTGAATTCAACAATGCTGACATACGTAATGATGAATTCGACATAATGAAGGTGGATGGAATGTACAAATTATTGAAGGGACTGAAGAGGATATTTGATCCCTTTAAGTACACATATATATATATTTACGAACGTATTGGCAGATTCAAATGCGCAAAATTGGCTGTAGAAAATAGTCAAATTTGATAAAACCCTATTGATTATAAGCCATCTCTGATAACAGCCGATAAATTATATATATAGAGAACTTTTCGTATATACCTTTAATAAATACGTGTGTGAATGTGTGTACATTGTGTTATGTAAATAATAAGACGAGATATTCAAAAAACATTTATAAAAGAGATTGTTACAAATTTTCATTTATTAAGAAATGCTTTTTGATTACTCTTACCCAAATGATGACTGAATAAGCTCACAAGATCATGTCATGGTCTTTCATAATGCGAGTAAACCCTGGGCATCAATCGAAACATTGCACAATTATTCCGCATAAGTTGTACACATCGCAGATTATTTATACCTTGGGCTAATTAATCAGCCTGCGATTATTCATATCAATCAATTAGCCCGCGCGCGAAATGGGTCATTTTCAGTACTCGACATAGAGGCAACGTTTTGTCGCAACTTACGAGGAGTTTGTATCAGCTCAATCGCAAAAATCCAACCTGTAAAATTACAAAGCTATCGAACCTCCTGTGGAATTGATACCAAACCCGGGGACCGATTTCTGTGGAAACGAACGAGATTATACATGCTCACGGACAACCCAAAAGGCAAAAACTGACTTTTCAAAGTGACGACGCCACATCGAGCTTTAAAAATTTCTTTTTGAAAAGTCGGCTTTTACTCCTGAAAAAGTAATAGTTCAATAATGTGATGATTATTGCAGCAATGCGCATTAACATCAGCAACAACGCGTCATGTAATTCGTATAAAGACCAATTTTTACACAGCAGCCATAGAAAGTACGTCATTTTGCAGAACTATGTCTGAACAAAATATTTATATCTTTACGCAAGCTTAACGAAACAACTATGGTTTAATAACTTAAGATTGTGCTTATAACAAATTTTGTCCACTTAAAAGCCACATTTGATAATAATTTTAAATAACGAATGAAATAACACATAATTACCACTGATACAAAGAATTCCAACAATTGGAATTTAAAAGACGAAAAGACATAATTTTCACGAATATCCAACATCTTAAGACACAATTACTTTAATACGGTACATTATAATTATCGTGCGTAAATAGAAAGATGCAATAAAATTTTGTATTGCAAAAGCTGTTGCACAGCGCGATATTCGGTCATTTTTCTATGTTCTCGAAGTATACGAGAATTCGAAATATGTGAAAAAGTTTACGAAAAAAGGTGTGAAAATATAAAAAAAAAAAAAAAAATATGCCAATTGATTAAAAAAACAAAAAGTGTTCTTTGCTTGCCTGATCATATATGTATATAAAAATAAAACATCGATTCCGGGAAATAATAATTTTTAAAGCGACGTTAATGCTGCATCGTGGCGATAGCCAAAAAGCTCTCAACGTTTTACAACTTCAACGAAAAAGCTTTTTTAAAGATAACATTGTGTGTTTACATTTGTTACACAGGATTTGGATCTTTATTTATGTATGAGTATAATTAATTCAGATTATTGCAATCCAATCAGTAAGTAGTTTTCACTATTTATTTGAAAATTACTTGAAAAACTACTTATAATTACGAACATTAAAGATAAGTTAATTATAAAGATTCTGAAAGCTCTTCTAGTGAGTTTTACATTCTATAATTACCTACAATCTTTAAAGTTTCGTCAATAATACTCTTAAGAAGTTGTAAAGTATATATGATAGGCAGATTTATATTTTTTTTTTTTAAATGAACGTTTCATCCGTGTTTTTCCTTAAACTATTGATTTTAAAAATTAAATTGTTTGTACTGTTGAAATAAATTTCTTTTTAATTACGTTTTTGTCCATTTTATTAATATATTTATGCCTATGTGTAAAAGTGGAAAAGAAAATGTTGTATATAAAGAAGAGTCAGTGGACGGTGTATAGAAAACAGAAAACGGAAAAAGAGCGTACCGTCGAGGTATCTCTGGAAGAGACTCGGCTTGACCATACCGGACTGCATCATCATCATCCCCACATCTGTAAAAATTCAGCGATGAGCTAAAGCGTTTTATTTCAAGACTTACTTACGCAACCTGAATAAAAAAAGGCAAATTTTTGGTTCAAAAACACGTAGATCAATTTTACGTCAGTCTAAACCACTTATGCGTTTTTACCTCGTCATTTAAATAACTTAAAGATTTAAACTCAACATTAGCTTATGCTTATGATGCTACTTGAATAAAATTTTAATCGGCGTCTACACCGCAAGTGAATAAAGTTTATTAATTTTCTCCGTACCGAAGTTACATGTACATTTCCTTCCCTGAAAAATCAAAAAATCTTGTACCGATATAATATTGTCATGATGATGCAATATATGTAACATCAGATAGTAGAACAGAAAAAAAGAAAGACAGAAAAGGAACAGTGTGTAATTTGAGAGAGTATATAGAGTCGCCGCCGTGAACGTCGAGGAGAGAGCTTTCGCTGCTATCTAGAACTAATCTTCTTTTCCTTCTCTACCTACAACAAGAGAAGCGTACCAGCGCTGCCTGTATTTTCCTTTCTCCGACGTCCTATACATACTGTGACGTAACAATACATACACTGCCAGTCTCTGTGCAGAGAAGTCAGCTGCTTTCGGCCAAAGTCCAAGTTAGACGGCGTGTGAAATGGCGAGAGAGATATCGGTTGAGGGTATAATAATTCTCGGCACGCAGCGCACACTGGGAGTAGACTAAAATTGAAAACGGGCTAGGGGAGGGGGGGGTAGAACTGGGGGACAGTTGGGTAGTTGAAAAACGTGCACAATTGATCACTCCTAGGTTATCGTCACGTCTCGTGCAAGGTGCTGCTGGCGTTCGGTATTGCTGTCTTGCCTTATTATGCTACATTCCGTTTCGATGGCTAATCAAACCCAGTTGATCTTCAGATTTACTATTTTCTTTATTACTTTCTTCCACGCGATTGATGAAAGGAAGACTTATATTTACAAGACTATTGTTATATTACGTTTAATGAAGATTCATTTAATCTATGCAAATTTTTAGTTGATAATGTAAATTTCTGATCAGGGGGAATAATTGCAAAATTTTATACTTAATACCACGGCTGCAGGTTAATGTATCGATAAACAAAGATTTGTTCAGAACGAATTACTAATTGAGTGCAGATTATTATTATGGTTAATTAAATAAAGTATCATTATATCACAACAACATTTGTCAATTCAAAAAGTTAGATTTTTTTCTAAACAGTTACCTACAGCATCTTCCTTTCATAAGCGTGATACTAAATCTGAATTATTCAACGTTACGTCGTTTTGAAATATATACTCACAAATGTCTAAAAATAATTAAGTCAATAAACTTTAAATATTAAGAAGTCCGTTTTTGTAGTATGTATATAGTAAAAAAATTTAGCAAACCGCTTAATTTTATGTTTGCCCAGGGTTTATGTACTGTTCATGGAAATTGTTGAGTGATGTGTGTGAGTTATGTAGATTGATTGATTAAACATGTAATGCCACTGTTTTTTTTTTAATTCTCTTATCTGTTCTAAACGTTTTGATTTGTTCGTCTTATCTTCTTTGAAGTGATACACAAAATGTCATTCGCTGCATGGTATCATCATTGTATGAAAAAAATTATTTCCGACTAATAACACGCTGATCGGTAGTTAAATAAAAAAAATAGTAGAAAAGAAGCGCAGCGATTGTTTTCGTGAAATATTGCCACGAATAATAACGCAAGTCTTTCGTAGAGAGACAAGAGCTTGTTAAGAGATTGAAAAAATCAGAGAGATCGATTGTACGTTCTACGACGAATTGAGCTTAGAAACGTAGAGAGAATAGCGAGAGAGAAAAAAAGTAGAGATAAAAAGGTAAAAAGAAATTTGTTTGTGCTTGAAGCTAACCGACTCGCAAAATCAGTCGTTATCGAAAACTTTTCATATCGAAAAATAGGCAAGAGAAAAAGGAGAAGAAAGAAAAGAAAGAAGAGTAAATGTACGTTAAAGATAGTGATAATAAAATTAAAAAAAAGAATTGATATGGTGCCACATTTTCTTTAATATCAAAGTATTTTTTTATATATTCTAATTATTCTTTTTTTAATTTTTGATAAAAAATTAAATTATTGAAAAATAATTTTTAAAAAATATTCCATTATATTGAAGTATTATGTTTAACACAGTTTTTTTATACAGTAAGAGTAAGTAAGAGTGTAAACAGGAAATCTTTTGCTGTATAGAAATGCAGCCATATCTTTGGAGGTGATGAAAATTAAATGGTAATAGAAATAAGAGAAGGTAACTCTGTGCTAAAATTTTTTTCACAAGCTTGTCTTGTCAATGACAGCTGACTTGCAGCAATGTCAATAGCACCGCCACTGAAGTCACTTTGATGCCAAGGAGTAGAGATAGAGACGGGGATTTAAAGTCAGTCGCAAGACTGACAGCTATTTCATGCATGCAAGGCGATGAAAGTCGAAGAAAAGTAGAGAAGAGAGATAGAGAGAGAGATAGAGAGAGATAGAGAGAGAAAGAGAAAGAAAGAGAAGAAATACGTGAGTCACTAGAGTGCAGGCTAGTTTTTTAAATTCCTTATCAGAAAGTTAGAAAATAAAATAAAAAGGGCATTGGTCAGGTGGGCATGCGCCAGCTGACTGAAACTCTAGAATTTCAATAAAAATGTAACAAAATTTCTTGGAGCAAGTAGATCGAATTAAGTAAATTTATGTTACAAATTTAGAATCTGCTTTATTATTAGCTTTAATCATTGTTCATTAAATCCACCGAATGAGTGCTCCAAAAATTTTATTCATTTTGTTAAAGGCGGAATTCGTGGGCAAAAGGTCAATGGGGCGCACTCTTTCAAAGTGTTGCATATTTATATCAACGACGTTTCGTTTTTGGCGATTTGAAGAGTTTTATTTTTACATCAGATTGGATTTTGAAAGCCAGAATATGCATTGAGAATTAAGAGAGGCAATTAGAAATACAAGAGAAAACGAAACGTCATCTGGATAGTTGCATTCCTGTGTTCATCTTCTAACTCGAGTGTTGGCCAAAAATAGAAATACAGTGTTCAAAATAGAGAGAAAAAAAAAGAAAAATATTAAAATGGGTAAATAAGGGCAAAGGGTTGAATGCAGAGCGCTTCATCGCCATCATCATAATCATCATGTAAATCGCCAAACCATCGCCATGAGGAATGCAAAATAATTTATAATAATTCATAATAAAACGGACAGAAGAAAAACTCTTATACAAGGTGAGCAAAAAAGGTCGCAAACTGCAAATGGTGTCTTTAATAAGTAAAAAGAGCAAGATAGAGCGAGAAAAAGGAGGTATAGAGAGAAAGAGAAAAAAGAGCGAAAGAGCAAAAGGTTAAAAATGGAATAAAGAAAAAAAGATCGCTACGAACGAGCGGGCTCGGGTAACAAGAAAGAGACAGCGGCGCTAAAAAATATGAAATAATTAGCATTTTCGTTGCAGCCAACTTGAACGTCGGACCGTATTCACGTGAGAATTCAAAAATAAAATTCATAGGCCGCAGTAAGAAAGTATAAATGAGAGCAGCGAGTCTTTAGAGAAAAATAAACGGTATACAGTACAGTTTAAGAGAAGGAAGTATGAAAAAGTTTAGTAGAAAAAAGTTAGAGAGAGAGAGAAACAGACAGGGTAGACAGATTAAGAAATATAAAAGAAAGAGTTCAAGCGAGCGAGTGAGAGACGTTACCTAGGTCCCGGCCCCAGGAGCGCTGCTGCTGCCCCACTAGATCAATATATCACAATAATTTTGTCACAACCATGTCACTTTTAGTCATTTGTCGCTATTATTTTTTTCGATTTTTCTCTTTTATTTTTTTGTTTATTTTTTATTTTTTTTTTTTTTTATTGCGATTTCTGCTATCAATTCAGTATACAAATCAGGGTAACTAGACTGGGTCATTTCACTAAAGCTATATTTTCTAGTTCTCTTTAATTTCAACTAAAGGATTTATTCAATATCGACAATTTTCATTTTTTTTTTTATAACTGGATACATTTGCGAGTCATACGTCATCTCCATTTTTCAACTAGGCAAGTTAACTTCCATTTTACGCTGTTTATATAATTTCTTTTACGAACATCACGTATCACTTGCAATATATATTTCAAGAAAAAAAAAAATCTTTTTACCGCGTCGTACACGAGCTAATTTTCGTTGGGACTTGGGTGTCGTAAAAAAATTAATTATTATTTTCAGAACTCAATTAAATTTTTTTTAAAGATTTTGGTTAGTGTCATTAGTAAATATAGCTGGAAAGACTTACAGTTTTTGCATTTGCATTTCTTGATCAGAGTTTCGTCCTTGATGTCTTCATGGCAAGCTTTACAGTAGAACCACGCTCTAAAACGACACAATTACACCAACTTATAATAAACCGCTTACTATAACAGTTGTTAAAACACTTGCACCACAATTTGAGATTGGAAAAAAACGTGTCTGCATATAAAGATAGATTAATTGGTGAATTTGTAATTTTACAATTTCACCGTGAAAGTGAAGACTCACCGTTTCACTTCATCGGCCGACTGAGCAATGAAGAATCCCTGAGTGTTAGCAGCGATCTTGGCACCACGTGGATTTATCGAGATCTTACTGTCGGCGCCGCCTTCCCCCTTGATCTCAATTGCCAGTAGCAGCAGCTTTAGTTTTGTGAAGCACAACCTAGAGCAAACGTACATCGTAATATCGTCGTCTACGGCACGCTCTATTGTTTGTATTCATTCATGAGAAATGAAGTTGTGAAATTATGCGATTATACAAAAAAGACAAGTATTTATATGCGTGATAAATATACTTATTTAGTGTAAATTGAGATAACCAGTGCATAAAAATCAGAAATTTTTCATTTTTATTATTTTTAAAATCAAAATGACTTGGCAATTTAACTATTTATTTGAAAAATTCTGTTACTTCTGATTTTTCTGATTTTTTAACAAGATCAGATTATTTTAATAATACAATAAAGTGGTGGAATTTAATTTCATTGCATATACTTTAAATATTAACAAAAATTTAAAAAATACTTATATTTCAACCACTTTATTCGTTTCCAGGTGAATTTACTTTATTGTAGAAAGAATTACTGCTTGAAAAAAATAGGATAAATGTCCGAAATAACCGCACACGTATATTTTATTTTTTTACTTTCTAAAAATTGTGATATAATATTATAATATTTGAAAAAGCAGTACATTTTGTGACTGCTGATGCATGCGTTAATTCGGACATGTACTCTAAAGCATATAATTATCGATGGTGCATCGAAGAAACTGAAATGCAGAGTACTAAAATTACAGGATTCAAATTATATACAGGTCACCAATCAATTATTACAGCATCTACTTATATAGCTAATAAATGTATTTAACTGCAACGTAATAATAATTGTTTTGCTGTTATTTAGTTACAAATATTAAGCGAAAATGTTTTAGGTGCGATTTTAATCAATTGAATATTGCATATGCATAATATAAGATAATAAGCTTGAGAAATACATTGATTGATTATCTGTGGCTTTCGATAAATTTCAATGAACTGAGTAAACTATAAAAGCGGATGTTCGTAATCGTGATGATTAAAACCTCGATGCACTTTCGACTCATAACGTAACACTGAATATTCAAGCAAAATTGATGATACATAATGACAATATTCACATGAAATCGTTCTTGATGCGCAAAGGCTTAACGAAAACAATATAGTAGATATCGGTATTTTAAATTTTTACAATGTTTTTAATCTGTTACTCGTTAAAAGAATCGTTGGTAATTAATTAATCTGACAAAACTTCCATAAAAGTTATTCAGTATTAGTTTAAAATTTAGTTTAATTTTCATATACATAAGAAATTGAACATTCAAAGCATTAAAATACCGAAATGAAAGTAAGATAAAACTGATAGAACATTCAGATTACAGTACAAATGAACACACATGCGTGCAACTACTTGCAAGACCTGTACACGCTCTAAAAACTATATTATTCTAATCTCCTACCATACTACGGGGAAGATTAAAAAAACATTAAGAAAAAAGTTAAGGTACAGTTAAAGTACAATATAGTTTGGTTTATTTGAAGAACTGTTAACTAAGTCTAATAACGTAATAGTAAATAATGATAACACATTAGTAATAAAGTTAATAAAAATAATAATGTAATAATAATAATAAAAAAAAAGTGTTCTAAACAATTGCCAGTATACAGCATATAGACGCTTCCTCTATAAGGAAGTATTAGTATGTAATATAAAGTAGTAAATAGTATATTTATAATAAAAACTAATTTCTACGTAGAAGGGCTAAACCCTAAATGTTAGTAAACTCCCACACACGCAAACAGTAGAATAGTGGCAATGTTGAAGTATCAGTAAGATAAGAAAAAAATGTAGTTTATCGGTTATTTACAGATAGAAATGAGAAAGATTTGTGCAAGGGTAAGTTTTTATAAAAAAAAAAACAAATTATTACAATTATTCGAAGTAGTTGTTCATTTTTTTTAAAATAAAATTTATAAAAACTGAGAAAAATGTTAGAAAATCAAAATATATTGTTGTTTTAATGTAAAAAAAAACAAATAAATACTATTTACAACAGAAAATACGTTTTAAACTATAAAAAGTTTCGTAAGAAACGGAAAATGTGCTGGTAAACGTAATTGAGAAGGTGCAGCGAGACACAGTAAGAAATATAAATATGGTGAAGGGAACTGTGAAAATTACTAATTGAAAAAACAAATAAAGAATACGAAAAAGTTATTATAAATTTTTATTTGCGTTTAAAAAAAAATTAATTTAAATATTTAAACAAAATATTGAGTTATTTTAATACCTAAATTTAAAGGTATTTTTAGTGTCTGCTTGTTTTAATAAAGAAATAATTAACAAATCCTATGGTATTGTCATCGCAAAATCGCAAAACGTTTATAGACGGTAAAAAACACTAAATTTTAGGCCGTTCGCTCACATTTCACCGGGACCAACATTATCTCTACCCCAACTCAAAAAAATAGAGAGGGAGAGTCTAACCGGGAGCACTGCGCCGGCGCGCGCAGAACAAGGCGCGACGGGACTTTAAACCTCATAGTCGAGCGCGCGTTTTCTACTGAGCTGCAGCAAGATTTAATTCTCTTTCCCTGGCTTTGCCTCGAGCACATTATACGCCCTTATCATTCGTTTTGCGAGACCTGCAGCGTTCAATAGACCTTTAATGCTTGCTTCGCGGTGTTCTTCGCTTTTGTTTGCGCAATGTTATACTTGTCGGAATGACCGCGGTAAAGGTAGCTCAGGTGTAAGATCGGCGTTTCAAAGATGGTACCTGCGTTAAATCGTCGGGGAGAATTCTAGATTGGGGGAAATTATTGAGCTGAAATTTCTCGATTTTCATTTCGGAAACATTAGCGAATTCGCAAGTAATTGCATTAACTGCAAGAGTTACGCTACCTAATGGAGTAAGTTTGAGAAAGTTATCGTAACCAAAGTTAGTTTGCCATAATTTAAATATAGATCACTGATTGATCGAGTTCACATAACATTTATTAAAGTAAACGAAAAGTAACGCAAATTAATACATAAACAATTAAAATACGAAGCCTCTAAAACTCAAGATCCAGATCCCTAAGTGAGCACAAAGGAAAATTTATGCTTCTAAAAAAGTGCAAGTCTTCTCTAGGGTACTCCAAAACATCTACAAAAGTGCCTTAAAATATGTCTAGTACGTACACAAAATACAAAATTGTTTGTACACGAACTTATATGCTTACTGCGCAAATACATGGAAAATTTATGGAAGATAAATTTGCGCAGATACAAACATATAAGAACGTCGAAAAGACTGAACTGTGAGGAAACAAAGTATGTAAGATCAAACAAAGGGATTCTATACAAAACAAAAAAATGTGCAGACGAAACGAGGACAGAGTTGCTTCTATGAAGGGGTAAATAGTCACAAGACCTTAAAGAAAACAGAAGGAATACTGATACATACAGAAAAAACAACGAAAAAAAACGGAAAGTAAACAAAAAGATAAAGATGTGCGTGATATTCCGGTGACGTATATTGTTTGAGGGCACTGGACGTGTTAAGACAAAGTTGTCAAAAGAGATAAAGAAAGTGTAAGAGAAGAAAAACAAGACACAATAAGAGTAAAAGGTAGAGAGAGAGAGAGAGAGATTGGACAGAGAAAGAGAAAATGTGTATAAGATTTACAAGTGTCACACATAGCGAACGAATCACAATTCACTAAATAAATAATTAAAACTGAAAATCTATCTGAAAGCTGCATTTAAAAGGAAACATGCTTCCCTTTAGCGAACGGTGATTCGCCCGTAAATACAGAAAAGACAGAAAACTGAGAGTAAGAGAAAGAGAAGTAAGAGACGGAGAGAAGACAGTGGTGGATGAAGGGTCAAGTTTGCATGTGTGGCAGCTGTCGGCAGCGAGCAACTTACTCGCTGGCCTGGGGAAATGTCATCCCGGTAAAGGACGGGGAGAGGGTTTCCGTGTACATCTCACAGCCCGTGCCCTGCAGGTAATCATTCTGCCACGCCTGAGTGTCCGGCGACTGAAACACCAACCAACCATGGCTCCACTTCATCACCAGCGTTCGAGAAAAGCCGCTTTTTTTTTTTGTTTTTTTCTTTTTAGTTTACAAAAATATGATGCTCCCAATCACGAGAAGAAACCAGGCAAAAGTTGAGAGGCGCACAAGCTGGTAGTACTTTCATTCATCTTCGTTCGAAAATCCTTTTCGTTAAGTTAACCGGTTGCGATTGTATCGGGCGGTAAAAAAAAATAACGGGCTCGCAATAATAAGTGCGCAAAAGTTTAGAGAAAAAAATTTGAAAAATTAAAATTGAGTTGAAACAAAAATAAAAACTAAAATTGTGCCTCTTCTCGTAGGTGGGACTTGCGGATTGTTGCGCATATTTTTTGTTATTTATACATTTCTTGGCATTCGTTCTTTTCAGGCATGGGCAAAGATTCGATTAGACGTTTTATTGGTAAGAAAACTTTAGATTTTATTATTTTAAAAATTAAATGTTCATTGTACAAATTATAATCGTAGTTATAATACTACGTGAGTTTTTTTAACAATTTCCATCAATTTACCCATACCTGATAAATCGAAAATGTAGGGTCAATGCTGTTTTTCGATTTTGTTAGTATGTAAAGTACCTGACAGTTGTTGAGAAATTTTTTGGAATTAAGCAATATATAGATCTTTCTATTTATCGAAAAAAAACATCAACGTCTGACATTAAATAAATAGGTCATATAAAAAATGCGCCCATCACGAGAAGAAACAAAAAAATGTTCTATTTTATATTTAAAAAATGCGGATATGAAAAAGTGCAAAATTCAAATTTCAAAAATGTGCCTCTTCTCGCTGGTGGGACAACAAATCATTACGGTGTATTATTTTAACATACTCGTCCTACATTTCATCGGGGGGTTCTTCAACGCTACAATTTCTGCATTGTTCATGATAATGTGTTTCGTCACCGTAAACAAAACCAAATGTTGGGTCCAATATACGGAGCGAAAAGATGTAATTGATTTTAAAAGATAATAAATTGTAGTCACATTTTTTAACATTAATTAAAAATGTATTCGTATGTAATTTTAAAATAACATTATTTTTATAAACTAAAGTTTTTTTAATTGAACCGTTTACATTTATTTACGTGTCCTGCCAAAATTAGTCAAATGGATAAAAACATTATTGTTTAAAGAATCGAATTGCTTTTATAAAATTAAAAAAATGCTACTTCAATAAATTTAGATAACTGTTCCAAAAAGATGACTTCTCACTTCCATTATTGCTGATCCTGACTTATGTACTAAGAAAAATATGATCCGCCTAAAAGAAATGAAAACAGAAAAAGAAGATGAGATCTGTCGCGAAACCAAGATTGCATACTCCTTTTATCTTTTTTAAAAAATCTGGGGAGATCAGTCGTTCCGTTACGTAGTGAAGATATATAATTAATTATACATGTAAAAAATGCGATTTTATCAAAATGTTCGCGCGCATTTTCCAGCTGAATGCTTTGCGCGTTTCCAAATTCGAAAATCAACCACTTGCATACCCACCTTTGAGCTGCCAGATATGTGAGGGAGAGATATATGAGGGAATCTGATTAGATGAGAACTGGGTCACGACTAGCTTCATCAAACATCATTTGAATTTTCTTATTCTCTATTTAAGCCTAATTAATTTTCTGCGCCTCAAAATTACTGATGTAAAGTGGATTTTAAACATTAGAATTATTCGAGAAATTTTCGTTCCTAAGCCAACCAAATCGGCTTTCAATCTCTAAATTTTGTAAAAATGTCAAATTCCTAATCTTTTAAATTTCTTTAAATAATAAATATGAACGTGTACATGTGTGCTATCTCAACAACATCTAGTGTTTATTGTGATTCCATAATTCTTTGATACATATTTTGTGTACTTTGCACATTTGCTTAAAAACAATTTTCAAATTCATTCTTGACTTTGGACAATGCTTCTAAGCTTTTTATTCGTTTTATTCTAATTTTAAATGAAATTCGAACAAAGCACAAAAAATGTACAATTACATTTACTTTGTTATTTTTTTTTTCAATTAAAACTAAATTAACAAAGAAAAAAAAAAAAAAAAAAAAATTAAAATTAACAGAAAATCCGGTTTAAATTTTCGTTCAAAATCGTGCTCACAGCAATGATTGACATTGAGTGATCTCACAGAGACAGCAGCAGTTCATTTAGCGGTTATTGATCATCACTATTATAAAATATCTGTGGCAAAGACAATGATTATTAAAAAAAAAAAAAGATGAAAAAATAAAATAAAAAAAGACAATGTTATAGAGAAAAGTGAGATAGTACACGACGTTACTAAAGCAATGAAGGGTGGTTTCACATTGATTAGGTGAGTAGCACAGATACGTCATCACTTCATTTTTATACATCGTTGACATGTTCATATAAAATATGTATACTATGTATATACATATATTGAGAAAGTTATACAGAGATAGAGAAAGTAGTAACAAATTAATGAGAAGTTGATATAGCGAAGTGTGGAGCGTAGTGAGAGAGATAGAGACATAGGCGAAATGCGAAGCTTCATATCCCTTTGTATTCCCATTTAAGAGACTGACGTTTTCATACTCGTAATTCGATTTAACGTGATTATCAATTTTTATGCCATGTCAAATAAATAAATTATGAAAAGTAATAATATTCAATAAACATGTGCTTTTTAATATCGTTAAAAATCTCATTATTCTTTTCAATATATCAATTTCGATTTAATTTCCAATTAAAGAATTTAATAAATTTGCAGTCAAGCATTGAATTTTAAACAAACTTCTACATTTTCATTGATCAGCTTTTTTTCGTTTTAAAAGAACATTGAACTGAAGCTTTTATTACATTGAATTAATTAATTCTGTGCATGAATACCAATTAAAAGGAATCGTTGATTATAATAAAATTACGATTATATTTTTTCAACAAATATCTTTACTTAAATTATTTTAAACTTTCTCAATTTAATAGAATATAAAACGTGTTTGAATTTATTAATCAGATAAATTTTATTTTAAAATCACAAGAACATTAAATATTTTTGGTACCATAATCTTCTAAAGAGTAGTCAGTCTCTTAAATAGGTAAGTAAAACATTTGCTGGACGAATTCTTCAATATTGTTAATTGTTAATTCTCAAATCTGTTCAAATCTTAATTCTGTGGTTATTTTGATGTTGGACCGACTTACTCAGTGGCTTTGGCAAAGGGCATTCCAATGAAGGTGGGGCTCAATGTCTCGGTGTACATCTCCATGCCGGTTCCGCGCAGGTAGTCATTCTGCCAAGCCTGTATTAGGCGACTGATACCAATCAACCAACCATTTTTAAATAACACCCGCCTATGCATGTATTGACTCTGGTAGATGGCATCAACAGTGACCAGAATTTTTACATCGCCATACATTATCGCGCCAAAAAAATTAGTTGTCCTTCAAAATTCTTTTCGTTTTTTTTTCTTTTTTTTTTGAGAGAGTATAATGAACTGGTTTCTCAGGTTATACCAACGAAGTAGCGAACACATTTCAAAGTGTCACCCCCACTTGGTTGGTATTTAGTGTAAGCTTAATTTCTCATCTTCGTAAAAGAAAAATAAAAATGTGCATTAAAAAAAAAAAATGTATATATGTACGTGGCAAACAGCGTAGAATACTGAAAAAATGGGCCTGATAGAGTTCGTCTCGATTGATTTAAGAGCGCGATCACTGAGAATTATTATCGCCAGGAAACCTGATGCGTCGCTAAAGATTCACACATGCATAGTTTTTTTTTTTAAATTTAAAATCTAGAATTATTCACTAGATAAAGCGTCAGATTTTGTTTTCGTGATCGCCGTATCCAGTGAACGACATGTACTGACCGTCTTAAAGGAGCGCATGGCGAAAAGATTAGCCATCATCGTACTGAATCCCGGCGCCAGGCAGGATTGAGCTATGAAACCCAATTTCAATTCCGCCAGGCAAATCACGTCGTCACCCTGCTTCCAGTCCCACGATGGAATGTTTAATAAATAGGCCTAGAAATAAAAGGAAAATAATTTTCAGTTTTAGCTGCATCGCTAATTCCTTAATTAAATGCGCTGGAATAATAAAAGATGTATGCTAATGGCAATTTAAATATTCTGCTTGAAATATGTAAATGTATTGTTAAGAAAATAAGCTACTTAGCAATTTACAAAATTAACGCATACATTTCTGCGACTTAATTAGCAATAATTGTACTTTAAATTTATTCTTAAATTTTGTTGAGCTTTAGAATTTGGTTTCGAACGGTATAAATTATAAAACTATTCTAACCAACACATAAAAAGCTTGCCTTAAAAACCTTATATTAAGTCATCTGAAATAAAGATAGTAAATCTTAATGAGTCTTATTTTTAATTTCAAATATTCGATTATTCCTGAAGGTGCTTACATTACTAGACTAAAACATTTATTTTCGCTCGCGCGAAACAATTGAAAAAGGTGATTTATTTGAAAAATCTTACCTTATTATGATATTGCATCAACTGTATGATAACGCGAATATCATCAGAGTAGTTTTTAATAGAGATGACGCGCATAATGTTTGCCGCATCCTCGGCGTCTGGATCCTGGCAATACTTATTGGCCAGAACCAAGCACGCGTCAGCTTCGTGGACCTAAAAGTCAGATTATTTGCCAATTCTGTTTCGAAGCGTTGCTCTTTTTTTTTTTCTTGTTGGATTAATATATGTATTATGTACATGAAATGAGTTCAGATGGACGGAGAGTGGGGTCGAGAGTGAGATGATAAAAAAGATATCAAGGATGGGGTTCGAGTCGAGCTTTTGAATTTCGTTCGTTCGAAGAAGTACAACTGGAGAACAGACGTCATCTCAATACAAAGTACATAAAGTTTTATTTCTTTAGTACTTGCCTGTAGTACAGATTAAGCACGCTTAAAATTGATTATAACATTTCAAATTTCCAATGATTTTGATGGTATGAAACAGTAATACTGGCTCGATAGTATATTTAAATTAGCACAGTTTGGTATTTAATATAGTACACAATATATAAACAATTTAACTGCACCTAAGAGTATAAGAATGTTTGAAGTCGTGCGTACGTAAGAGAAAAAAAACTTATAGACTAAATGAACAACGTGATCAGGAAAACCGCATACTTAGAAAAATTACAAACTAAAACGTCTGCTATGATTGTGATTGAGGTCTGTTCCGCTGCATTTTATTCCATTGCTGTGCAGACTATTAGGAAGATATTAAGTGAAGTATAAGCCTTTTAATTTAGCAACCAACCGATAAAACATTTCTCAATAAGGTAAAGAAGCATAAGCATGCAGTTGGGTTAAGTACGAAAGTAACCATCAGAATTAATTATTCGGCAATATAGCGTATTTTACAATATTAAATTTATAAGCTTTACTAATTTACAAGTCTGCAATACTAAGAAAGACATTCTACTCATACATTCTACTTATATATTCTATATTCATTGTACTATTTTTAACGTACGTCGATTTATGCAAATGAAAAGAATCACAGTATTTATACCATATATCGGGAACCTCCAACCACTAATCTGCGTCTCTTGGCTATGCGTTGCTCATCAAGTGAATTGTAAAAAATGAACTAATTTCTACTAAATATAATATAGACAAAAACTAATTCTAATTGTAATCAAATGCATTGTTACAAATATTTGAGTACTTTAAAATCTATCTGCATAATTATCTCAGATGGATTATTTATTTTTTAATCAACGTATTTTAAAGTACCCCAAATCTCTTTACAACAATTCATTAATTACGTTCCAGTACCTACAAAAAAATTTGAGAAAAATATTTTTTAGGAAGAAAAGTAGTAACTATTGAAACTTGCAGTAATACTATCCTCGATTTCATGGGAAATTAAATATTTTTTCGACGAAACAATTATAATCAGTAATTGGATACTCGCAGAAAGAAATATCCACGAAGAGGTAAATTCAAAGACGAACTTCTTAATAAAAAAAGAAAAAAAAAGAGAATAGTTGATGCTTTTAAAAGGAACGAAGAAAAACTTAAATAAAAGAAAAACGTGAAGCAATTTTAGACGAACATTCTACGTTAATTACTACCTTTTCTTAAACCTCAAACTGTGGAGTATTAAAATTAGTTCTGCTACGTAAACTCGCAGAGAGTTGTTGCACACTTACCCTATCAATAGCTGAGTCAGCTCTGCAAAAGCTGCTTTGCGATGCTTCCATATGAAATGAATATCTCTTTGTCACATTTTTTTATGTATAAAAAGTGTAAGTGTGCGTGTGTGAATGTTCCCTTCGTGAAGCACGACTTAGTTGATGAATTACAGAAAAAAGAAAGTCCTTCTTTCGAATTATTAATGGATACGAATTGTTTTAACGCTCCAATTATTCTAAGGAGCAGCAAGGGTTCTCAAAATCTCTTAAGTTTGTAAAATAGTACGTAGAAACGTACTTTGTTATGTATATTAAAAATAGTAAAGAATAAACTTTAGAATTTACAGATTTTTTTACTTGAAAGAGAATTTTATATGACACGTTAATTAAAACGTTAGAGAAAGTTTTGGAATTTAAATATAAATATATTTTTTTTCACATACACTTAATATACAAAGCATTTCTTAAGATGCATTAAAATGGCTTAATACATTCCTTTTTTCTGTAAAACTACACAATCCCAACATGTACAGATAAATATGCGTGCGCACTACACACATCGAACTTGGGATCAAACATACACACACTCACGAATGGCTAGATACAACACGGAAAGTACGATGTATTTGCCACCTGGAAGCAATATTTGTACAGATAACTGACGCTTCGATAAATCTCTAAAAATTCTCATATGGACGAACAAATAACGTACTGACAAAAGGAATCGACGCAAGCTATACATTCGAGAGCGCGAGGCTCAAAGAAGAGAAAAGTAGAAGCAAAAGACGAAAAAAGGGCGAACGTCGGGGGAGTGGACGGAGGTGCGAGAACGTCTCGAGGGTGTTTTTGAGACGAGGACGCCGTGCGCCGATCATGTATATATAGACGCTATAAAACACAAAGAAACAGACATTTAGAAGTGAAGTGTAGGTGGAGTTGCTCAAAGAGAAAGAAGAAGAAAAAGTGAGAGAGAGAGAGAGAGAGATAGAAAGGGGCATTAACACACAGGCAACAATCATCGTCTGAGAACAACGACACTTTGCTTTTATCGATTGCACAATATTCAGTTTAGGGAGACGGGCATCTTTCATTACTCCGATGTAGGCTTTTCATTCAATTTTTATTAAGAAAACAGAGACTGACTTTACTTTACAGATACAAAGTACAGTAATTACTACTTGGAAATGATATTTTCAATTTGTAACGAAAGATCCTTACTTCCACAAATGCCTTGCAATACTTTTTACTCTAGCAGTTATGACGAATTTTAGCGGATTTAGAGAAAACAAACACGATATTATATAATAAACGAGCAAATTATCTCAGTCTGAGTATCGTCAGGTTGAAATGAATATTGTAGGTTGATAAAGACAGTACAGAAAACAAGCACTGATTCAATTTTGATCCCTTTGGTCACTAATTAATTATCAATTAATTGTTATTGTACATTAATAAAAATCCTTCTAATTACGAAAGATTGATTATGCAATTGAAATAAACCTTAAATCTTTGTTAGTTTATTATTTTACAATTGACGTCAAATAAATTAAAATTAAAAAGAAATTTATTGTTATTTTGTTATTTCAAGAATATCAAAGAAGATTATTAAGAAAAAGAATAGAGATTATTGCACGCTGACATAAATGCTGAACAAGTTACGTATATCGTACGATAACAAAATGATAAAGGAGATGTGACAAAAACTGTTATATAAAAATTTTCATTAATTTATGTTTGAAAATTAAATAAAACAATGTTTGGAAAACATTATTTATTGCAAACGGTAATTCAATAAATTAAATTAAATTTGATATTTTAATCGATAACATCGTGAATCGATCAGTGCCATTTCAATCGAAGGATAATATAAAATTATTGGAAAGTAGCACGCAGAAATCAGAATTTCACATCCCCTCCGAACAAACAAGAATACAAACACTTTTACAGTTCAAAGAACGGCCAACATACCCAATAGGTATATTTACATGAAGGCAGTACGCAATTGAACAATTCAATTGATACGGTAATGAAATGTCAGTTTTGGCAATCGTGTTATTGGATAGCACTCTGATCGTGAGGACTCACCTTGACCCGCTGTAGATCAATAGGGTTCATGATGGTGCCCTGAAAGAACTCCACGGTGGTAAAGTGCCGCTTGAACAGTCCTTCCAGCTCGAGATCAGGCGGCTTCCTACATAGTCAGGTTCGACAGTATTACATATATCTCCGGTTTAATCAAGTATTAGGCAACGATCGTCACCGAGCCATGACTCTCTGCTTCGAACGCGCCATTGTATATGGCTAATGTTCGCTGAATCATTGTTCATTATTTTTACTCTGAAACTTTTGGTACTTACACGTGCATTGCGTTCGGAAGAGACCAGATTATCGGTAGGTTGTTAGTTTTCGTGAGAAAATTTGACTAATTATCAAGGCATTTATTTAGGCAGTTGATAAAAATGTTGTTAATTCCATTCCAACTAATTTCATTGCGACCAAAATATTGATGTCTCCGCCATTTGGCGTAAAATAACCATCGTTCAAATAGACATCAATATTTTCATTACAATTAAAAACAATTATTCGTGTTTTAAAAGCCAAAAAGCAATCCACCAGTCATTTAAAAACTTGCACTATTCTTATACGTGTGGTAAAAACAGTGATTTATTTTAGAATTCATAAACTCGTGACTTTAATCAATTGGCAAAAATACAAATCCGGAGATTCCCTTTTCTCGCGCAATGCACACCAGAATGTAAATAATACAATGATAAAAAAAGTCTAGTAATAATAATAGTAATAATATAATGACGATAATAATAAATCTAAGATAACTCTACTGCACGCTTATAATTGGCCCCACAGCTCAATACAGCATAACCCATGCATTTTCGCAGGCGCTTGCTATTCATCTACGCGTCGCTGCCTCTTGTCTAAAGCCTACGTACATTGAGTGCGCATACGCATGTTACATTCGCGACAGTACGTGGTACATCTGCGACACCTGTATATCTGGCTGCGTTCGTTGGGCGATTTATATTCATGAAGTTCCGAGCACTTCGAGCGGCACTTAACGCCTTGGAGAACAGCCTGACAGCGGCTGATAGTCGAGCCTTACGACGCGCGATTGTATTGCCCTTGTTCGCGATTTGCCCTTACTGCAGATATACAGGCCGATTGATGTTTTTTCTGGTTTTTCTTGCAATTTTCGAATCGGTAGGCTTTAAAGCAACGCGAAACGAGAGGCAGCTACGAAAGGCATATTGACTAGTCGTAATAGTAAAATGTAGAATAAACTTTTGTGGTTGCCTGTATGTAAAATCTAGAGAAGATAAAAATCGATAAGCGTGAGATATAATCGAAATATGTATATTTATGTATAATGGCAATAATTTACGTTATTGATATTTCTATTGCCGAGCGAATTATATGAAGTACTATATTAATTCATCTTTAAGTATATTGACAAAAATTACCAATAACCTAAATATTACCTTTATTTATGACTCTATAAATTGAGTTGCGTAAATACAAAAATCCGCAATGCATTCTATTTATGTTAAATATACATATGCGTAATAAAACTACGTGATGCCTATGTATAATATATAATTTTTAAAACGCAAGAGCACAACTGCGCACTATCTACAATAGTACACGATCTTCTCAGTAATATGGCAATGTAAATTATTACAAAAAATGTATACAGTAAGTATAAAACATTATGTATAAAATATAAATGTACTTTCGTCATAAGAAAAATGAACTTGATATGTAGCCAAAAAAAAAAAAAAGAGAGAGATTAATAAAAAAGAAAACAAAAGATAGAGAACTAATGTAGTACCGCGTATATAAACGATATCCCGAGTTCAAAACCGATCGATCACCAAAGCGCACTATGATTGCGGTCGGAAGAAGATGGTAGGAAAGGAAGGGTAGCTATATCATTGATCGATCGGATTGCCGAGTTATTCATTATCCAGCAGTTGAATGTGTCGGTAATGACCTACAAAGTATATAGGCTGAGAACTGATGCGCGCGCGAACTACTGCTGCTAGGCATGTGGGTGGGTAGGTGGGAGGTGTGTATGGAGGAGGCGCTGTGGACGGTTGCTCTGATGAAGAGTCGACTGGCAATTTTTTACCTGGAGGATAAGGGAATCGGCAGAAAGAAAGTCCTGGCGTCTGATTTGAGGAAAAACGCGTGTGATTTGAGCTTTACTGATATCATTTTACTCGGAGGATTAGATTTATTTGGAAAAGTTCGAAATACTGTTGATTTCATTTTAATCGACACGATTATTAAATAATGCTAAAACAAAAAATTATAAAAGAGAGTTTTTAAATTTTTATCCATTGCTTACTTCTTTTACGGGCACACAAAAATTTGTTTCTTTTGACATGACCAGCAAAAGAACCCCGAAGAACTTGATCCACAATAGAAGTCTCATTAAAATAGCAGTTAATTTTTTTGTGCGCCTAAACAATTGTTACTTTAATCACAAACAATTGCTATTTCCAAGCGTTACGATATTACTACAATCAATTATACCTCGGTGAAAATAACTAATTTTTCGGCCAGTGCGCATCAGAGAAGTCGGAGGAAGTACATTATGCAGAGATGAGAGGAATGTATGAATGTCATGTGTTATGTGGGTGTAGGTCATTGGGACGTGGGGTATCAAGGGTACCTTGACGCGTTCCAGATCCACGGCATTCATCATGGTGCCCTGAAAAAACTCCACGGTCGTGTAATGCCTTTTGAGGAGACCCTCCAATTCAAGATCGGGCTCCTTCCTGCAAACACAGGCCAACTGTCCTTTATACAACTGGTGATCGATTAGCTCAGCTTCATTCACTTTCTACCTTACAAATTACACTTTTTGAAAGACTTTCTAATTCTTCCATTTCGTTTTATGTAGTTTGTTGAATGTTGTACATTCTCTTGGCTGCACTGTTCAGAACAGTGATTTTACAGTGGATATTATTTTTACATTTCAACACAACTGAGCATACCACGTGATGCTTTAACGTTTTAACGGTGAAATCTTACAATATCTCGGAGTATTTAATCACTAAATTGTAAAAAGATACCATCAATATAATGAATAAATATCTTTTAAAAATATCCATTTTTAAACTCGTTGTTATTAAAGAATTTAAATATTTGTTTCGAATCGATTTCCGATTATATTAATTTTTGCCAAGAAATATTCATGGAATGTCGAAAAAAATAATTCAGAATGTAAGTTGTGATAATGTACGTTGAATAATTTTTAAAACGAAAAGCATGTAAATTCTTCCGAAACAAAATATTCATTGCGTAATAATAAATTATGTGAAATCTGTTACATTCTTTTTGGCGCATTATGCAAAAGTCAAATAAGACTTTTCAGTTATTTTTCAGTTATCCAGTGAAGAACCCCGTCGTGAGCTTGTACATATGTAGATCCATTTATTTGCATTTTTCTGTTGCTGTCAACGTTGTTATAAATCTATTCATTCCTTTACCGCTGCCTCTTAATTTTTAATCTCTTTTGAGCCGTAACTCAAAATATTCTAGACAGACATTTGCATTGTAAAATCGTCTAGCTAACAAGATAAGCTCCCAAATGAAATTGTACATACATTACAATTTCAATAAAGTTTCCTGTATTCAAACATGACGAACTACTATTTCAACTAACTTTCGCTTATAAAAAATGTTTCGCTCGCACTCTTCATAAATACATACCAATACATCATTTTGATTATGCTGATTCTCGTATATATGTAGAAACAAGTAGTACGATAAAAGTAGATTTACCCTGATTAAGACTAGTATATGCGTACCTGTGCAAGAAAACGACCTCTACATCGACATCCTCCCGGTCCTCGTGTAAGAAGTCCTTGAGAAAGTGCGAGACGGACTCGTAGGTGATGTGGCCGCACACAACAATGTGTCTGGCAAACACAAAATCTATGTTAGCTCTTATTTTTGGAGAGGGTTTATTGTGGAATTATAAATGTACTTCGTCGAGACACTTTTCATGTATATTGGGAGAAAAAGAATTTTAGCCAATTGAACGTGAACTTTTAATATAGTTAGTTGATCTTGTATTTTTCGAGAGATTAACAATTAAATGACTTCAATTTCAACTTTTCGACTAAATCGTAGTAGCGATAATTCCATTGACTGCAACAGGAAATAAATGTCGATTGTTCGAATACGTATGTCAATCGTTACTGAAATGTAGAAAGTTTAATCTATTAGTTTTTAACGATATTATTTAACTATTAGTCCAAATGTTAACCACTGAAGTCATCAAATCAAACCATATTTATCATGACAAGCAATCACAATTAACAACACACCTAAATCAACGTTCCAATTAGCTGACAGTTTTAAAAAAAATCTTTCTTTAATTGCAATCATTTAGTTATATGGTATTACAAGCTTTATGTATTATCTTTTATTTTTATTTTAAAAATAATAGTATATAATAGTAAGAGTTAGTAGAAATTATAAAAGAGAAAAGATAGAGAAATTAAAAAAGAGATACAAAGACTCATAGAAAGTTAATAAAAGAATGCACACAAATTGGGACATCGATTTGTTACCATTTCAGTCTGCTCTCTCAATACAAGAATAGCATTTTATTCATCTTTTCATTACCAATTTTAGTATTTTTGATGATTTCGAAAACTAATTGAAATCTCTTTTTGAAAAGTCCAATTGTATTATAATTTTGTTCTATACTTGAAGATTACACGTTCTGAATGAATATCTACTTTTATTGAGATATTTGATGTTTTACGCATATATCTCAATGGACAGTGTTCGTATATTTATACATGGAGAAAAATGAAAGAAATAAGTGATCTGATCCATTTGATCCATTGTAACATGTCATAGACAACTACATCCGGCAAATAATATAAAACATTCTTCTCCAAGTATTTGGATATTGTAATCAATTGATTGATGACTAACTTACCAGGAAACGATAGGATTTTTGGAGTGAGTCGTATTAGTATCGACTACTTGTTAATCGAACAACTAACGTGGCACCTAATGTGACTATTCTACTTACATACATGTTAATTTGGTGAGAGACGTAAAGGTTCGTATTAAAAATTCATACAATACAATCATAATACCTAATTGATTAATTTAAATTCAGCAAATGTTAGATTGAAACAGATAAAATGTGATTTATATGAGTGCAGGCTCGTTCTTGTGTACGTAGTTTCAGGCAATTGTACATAAAAACGTAGAGTAATAATTAGTCAAATCTACGTAAATACTTCGAACAACTAGTGTAAATAATAAAATACGTAATTATAAAGCGAGTCCTCTAAGACTTACAAAATTTAATGGCTTTGCGATAGCTACAGTTCTTTGCAGAAGTTACGAGTGAGGAGAGAACAAAGAGTGACTCCGAGTGCTTGTATCAATATAATATATAACAAGTCGTGATTGTATATATTATATCATCTACATCTACAGTAATGATCATAAAAAGTAATATATTTACGCTTTGCTTCGATTATAAAAAAAAAAAATATATATATAGAAAACAAACATTGGAAGAAAATAGACATACGCTTTTCATTCCATGCTGCCTGCTCTAATTCTTGTGAATGTGTGTGCGCGGATGGATTCTTTGTTCAACCTCGTAAGCGCGTATAAAAACCATGTACGGACGCGTACAAAAGAAAAAAATAAAACGCTGGCGTGGCTCGTCGTTTTCTTTCTCTTTTCGAAGGAAAAGACAAAAAATGCTCGTACGTGACTATCCAAGTACAAAAGGGAGAAAGTTTCGAGTGCTCCGCTGGCTCCCTTCGCTCGTTTCCCTTCCATCGTCAGGCAGAGACGAGATGAAGACAGAGAAAGCGAAATAATAAGAGAGAGAAAGAGAGAGAGAGAGAGAGAAAGAGGAATAGTAAAAGAGAATAGTGAAAGGACGCACGAGCAATCGATCGCGTCGACGAACATTTTTTCGTGTATTTCAGGCGTTCTCGCGTACATTTTACACTGATGAATTTCGTGTTTGTTTGTTTCCGTGTCGGTGCAATCAGGACGAGGTAACGCAGAAAATCCTTGCGAGGGCAAAGAGATAGTCAAAGAAAGAGAAAGAGAGATAGACAGATAGAGAGAGAAAGAGAGAGAGGATGAAACTTTTCGCGCTTCGTGTGTTGTGTGGTGTACACGGATTCCTCTGCGCGTGTATCTACCAAAATACTTTCGCGAGTACACAGTCTTTTCAATGTGCTTTTCGCAAATGGCTGCCTTATCGTGTGTAATATGTTCTGTATATTCTTTTCTCCTTTGATTCTTGTCGGATTCTACTGCATTTGCATTTTGTTTAGCTTATTTTTTTCATCAGCTGTAAATCACACGACCTCACAAGTAAATCTGCGTCCGGTCATATAGAAAAACTATTTTTCGTACTGTCTTTTTCTTTCTCGTAAAGCTAGAGTATCCATAAAATCGCTCGCCAAGTGTACAGATGTGCACAAGTATACAAGTAAAAATGTAAAACGACATTCATATGTATGTATATATAAAAAGAGAATAGTTAATACATAGGACCGGATTGCGCCTCGTTGCGTTCTCGCGTCTTGTTTCAGCTTTTTTCGGTTTCAGCAAGCATTATAAAGTCGATTTGTTCATAATAGATGAACTATGTGGTTATAATTTTTTTTTTCCTGTTACAAGCTAACGATGGCAACGGGATATTCTGACAAATCCCACTCGATTTCCCCGCTGCCCTAATCGACGACATGCGATGAAGATTCTTGACTCGAAATTTCTACTTTAAGAATACATAAACAGATAGGCACGGTACGTGATATGTATATAGTAGTAGTAGCAGTAATAATAGTAACAGTGGTAATAATTATAGTGGTAGTAAAAAATCCACAATAGACGTAGACTTTAGCAAAAATAGACAATGTAACGCCCAAGTTAATCAAAGAGGCTCTTAATCTCGTTAACGCATTGGGTTTTTAGGACTCGCACACGATAATATCAAATGCTGTCTAAAAACACCAAGGAATACTTTTCTGTCAATAAACGCTGACGTGAATACAACAATATATACGTATATATATATATATATATATAGAGAGAGAGAGAGAGAGCGGTTTATGCATTCAATGTTGAAGGTAGACATATATAAACGTGTGTATATGAGAACATACATACATTTATATATATGCAGGATGGCATGCTGGTCATTGATATAGTTCTGTGCAGCGCACGAGGTTAATACCACTTGCACTTGGGCGATTTTAGTCCCTCGCACTTGTCGATGAACGAAGGAACGTCAAGTTTATCGAATGTTCACGTACAGTTCACATACATGGACGCGAAGACAATTTCAGTTAAAAGCACGACAGCGGCTTGCGGGTAAAGGGCAAAGCGGTATTTGTCTCGTGTGCGGCAAGTTCATATATATGTGTTTGTGTGTGACAGAGAGACAGAGAGTGAGTGTGAACAAACAAGCGAACACCAGTTGCTGAGTGGGTGTGTACATGTGTCTGGTACAGCTGTATAGTGGAAGGTATGTACACACAACAACGAACTCCGAGATCAAGGATAGAATGAAACAATGAGAAAGGACCGAAAGGGGAGAGGGGGGAGAGAGAAAGAAAGAAGAGAGAGAGAGAGAGAGAGAGAGAGAGAGAGAGACGATGGACGCATAGCTGGAGAGGGATTTCAAAGCGGTCGTGGTGTGTAAGAAGATTATTCTCGGTATTCCGGGAGTCAAAATGCTTAGGCTGTGATTTTATAGCACATGTTGTTACACACACACATACAACAAGAGGTACATGCGTATCACCAGGTCCTACTTTCTTTATACGCATTCGTTAAATTTTAAATCCTTTTTAGTTCACTTGATTGGGAGGAAAATTATTAGCGATCGTTGGAAAGTTCGATGGACCTGTTAATACTTTGACATAAATTCTCGGGAAAGAGGAAGTAGGAAAAGTATTGGAGAAAAATATACTGTTGAAAATTATTTTAATATAAGAATAATGTTAGTGCTACTGAAAACATTTAGTATAAGAAAAGATTTGGAAATATTAATTTACTATACATAAATGGTATTGTTGGACGTAATTAAAGAGGTCATATTGAAGAAAGAAAGTATAGAAACTTCTATTAAGCTTGTACTCTTAATGCCATTTATTACAAAATCTAAAATTAACTACTTGCAGTAGGAGTAATTGAAACGTCGGGAACTTTTGCCTTTGGTTAAACCGAGTCGTAATAAAAGATTTGAAATATTCAAGAGTTACTTTAGTTCTACTGCAAATAGCAGCCTTACAAAAAATTTATCTCCTGGTTTTCTTTAAGTAAAATTTAAGTGCATGAAATTTTCAACAGCAGTACACAGCAGGATAAAAGAAATTCGGGAAGGATTCCACTAATGCCAAACTAGTGCACTCGCGGCTCATGAGTCGGCTTAATAAATTCAGCGAATCTGAGCGATGCTAAGTCACCGGCCACTATAAGATACGCAACACAGTTAAAACCACAGAGCTGGCAAACGGGTGAATGTTGATTATATTCTTTATAACCAGATAATTCTGAATATTAAGGACTTTGTAATGATTTAAGGCTTAGGAGCATAAAGTTAAGAGGGTAATTAACATTTAATAAATGATGTAACGATTTGAAAAAAAATATATATATATATTTATGATGTAGATAGTGTATTAACGAACAAATTTTTAAGAAAAGACACATCAGGCACACAAATAATGTTCGATATACAGGGAATTATCCTCGACACGTGTTACGGCCGTGCCTCGAGGCAAAGTCTTGGTAATTGGTAATTGAGATACAAAGGAGAGCTAATAGAAAAAAAAGAAAGAGATAGAAAGAGAATAATATTGAAAACACAAGGAGCTCGGGATCTGGGAGTATAATATTTTCTCGTGGCAAAGGATTATATGTAAACTCTGGGATAGTTATTTTGGTTTTTATTGTGTCTCACCTGCGACCTCGCTCGTTCTTCAAAGTGCCGCCATACTTGTTTCGCGTCCCGATCAGGTCAATAATCTCGGGGATACAACTGGCGAATATGGCCTACACCACGTGATAGAAAAAAACAGAATACAACACTCGCATCAATACACTTAACAGTGGGCATGATCGTTGTTTTTTTTTTGTTTTGTTTTTTTTTTGTGTTTTTTTTTTTTTTTTTTTAATTACTTATTAAATTCTTTTTATAATTTTTTATTTATCTTTCATAATCGACTGGACGGTCTGTATTCATAACACTCTAACAATGTAACTCTTTATAGCATTTAATATTAAGACATGTATAAAAGAACTTTAGGTTGAGGGTAAATTTGCAAGTCTGCGTATGTGTGACTTACGGCAAAGTTCAGATGTCGCGTTAAGTCGGCAGCGATGAATTAATTTCTCTTTTATATTCTTTTCTCGCGGACGTTTGACTGATTTAATAAAAGAATCACCGAAGGACGAAGGGGGCCGCGACGGCTTTCACTCGACCACTCGCGACTCAGCAGCTACGAGGCAGCGCGGCAACTCATAGAGACACGATTAAACAGTGCTGTACCACTATGCGTGCCACGGCCCAATGACATATCTCTCGTGTGTGCTTGTGTTTTAAACATTGTCATTGTAGAAACGAAACAGAGACTAAAAACGAAAGTCGACGTAATGAAAAAAGAAAGAAAAAAAAAAAAAAAAAATAAGAAGATATATCTGTCAAAAACGTAAATTATATTAATATAATAACAACATAGTCGGGTTTCTCGGGGTTCGAGGGTAATTTGAGGCGTGACTTTAGGGATTTAGCTTTTAAAATTGTCGTTCGAGAGTAAAGAAAAGAATTGTACATAGAAAAACACAGGGCGTGGTGGATTTTTAATCTCTGGTAAGACTAAGTCCTAGGTCCTAAGTTCCTACTGACTGATCCTACACCTATGGCGTTATTTAAGGCTTGAATTAACGGCGTGCTACACGTGCCAACACGTCTATACCTAAAATGTTCATAGGCGGGTTTGTAGGTACACACGGTACACAGCTTTGTCGTCGACTCGTTAGCGTTTTTTTTTTTTTCTTTTCTGCTTCTGTTTTTTCTCTTTTTCTTCAATTCCTTTATTTTTAAGCTTCCCCTCCTGCATTTTTCAAAGCCCCCGTTCTACAATTTTTTTGTCTTACTTCCGAGGGAGAGAGAGAGAGAGAGAGAGAGAACGCTTGCGTCGCCCTTTGCCAATTATACAGTCGCGTCGTTCCGTTTCGTAGAACAAAGCTCCGTCTCTCTCGTCCCCTTTGAGAGCGCAGAAATGTCTTTTTTCCAGCACCGGCAGCCGCTGCCGCATTCTTCCGTGCCTCGGTGTGGATGTGCGCGCGTGTGCTTATTTTCGCGTCGAGCGCGAGCTCGGCCCCGCGAGCTTTCAGATGTCGGAAAAATCGCAGAGCTAACTCTCTGGAATTCGCTTATTTCCCTTTGCTTCTCTGTACGTGTGGGCTGCCTCCCCTTTTCGGTGTGTACGTCGAGTCGCGGAGTTCAAGCTTCAATCAGAATCTGCTCCTTTTAATCTAGTTTTGCTCTTTTTTTTTGTTACTGCCAGTACTCTTCACCTTATCAAAGCCGATTATTCGTTCTCTGTTTTTCGACGTCGCGCTGCTTCTTCCGCGATTGGTTTATATACCTTTTCGTTTGGCGCAGTCGTCAAGTATCGAGGAAAAGAATTCAGAGATTCCCGCGAACCGACGAGTGTGCAGGAGGCGTCAAGATTACCGGTAAGTGCTTAACGACAGGTAAACTAGTTAAGCAGGAGAATTAATCGCCAAGGCCGCAAACGAGCGATCGGATTGACCTCAATCTTCGCGTTCGCGCTTAAGTCGACTAATGCGAGCGAGGAAAATATGCGACTCCTTTACCGAATTTTCCTCCGCAATAATTGTTTTGTGTGACAGATTTTAAGATAGCGCTACTTTGGATACTTTTGGAATCATTTTCTTGTCAATTCTTATTAGAATAAAAACGTTATGCAGCTTAATTTTGTCATTTTGATGTTTTTTAATTATGGCTCATATTAATTATTAAGATTTCAAGAGAGAATACAACGATCGCATCCATGCAAGAAATAATCAATGATCTTTTTGGTATACGTCTGCCTTAACTTTGACTTTTCTACTTAAGAAATACAATCACCTTTTTCCAACAAATAAATTATTTTAATTTAATTCTAAAAAAATACTGTCACAGTTTTAGCTCTAAAATAATTATATGAAAACATAAAAATTGACAAAATAATTACTATTTATCGTACGAATCAAAATTTTTAATACCGATAATTAAAAGCACAGTTCAGAATAAGATAAATATTATTTTAGACGACTGCGACGCTACGCATTCAGTAAACTCTTTTCTACTAACTAGAGTTTCTTTGAGATATTGTTCCTTTTGTGTTTTTGTTGCAAATTACTTTTATATATACATATGTACAAAGCGTATACAGTAATAATGTAAATATGCGGTTAATATGTGTTCTTAGATTAAAAAATTCACCGTTTTCAATAGAAATAAGTAAACACTCATCACCTCGTTACTAAATTTTTGTTTTTAAATTCGTCACGGAAAAAACAAAGTAAAACAAATTTTCGTTCACATCATCAGTAGGTACTGCCTTTATGTCAAAGTTTTTTTTATCATTATTTATATTTACTACAAGTTTAAAATACGTTACTTTTGAACGAACTTTTTCAAGATTAAAAAAATGTGTTTTACCGCCATTTTCAATTACCGAGATACACTCTACGTATATTATACTGCTTTTGAACGGTTTTCGAAATTAAAAATTCCGTGTCAGCTACTACGCTTGCACTCTTACAACTGAAAATGACTAATTCTTCATGAACGTGCTTGTGACACACTATAGAACTTTTTAAAATTATCGATTTCGCAATAGTCTGTGTTCGTGTATCTGTATAAGTGTGCGTGTACGCGAGATAAACAAATACTTGTACGTACTAGAAACCGAATCCAGTCGGATCGGCCGCTTCGGTGTTACGCGGTAAATCACGGACGGACGATCGTAATGCAAAACAAGAAAATTTTTGATAAACGCGTCGTGCGCATATACATGTATGCGCCACAGAAAGTGTGAGGCGCGAAACCTGTTGAAGCCGTTCGCGATTTGTCAAGCGCGTTTGTCTGTACACAGTCGGGATATGCGCGCTGAAAAATAAACGGGACGTCGTCGTCTATTATATTTTTCATACCTGGCACACACCATCAATTTCACATTCGCGAGAATGTATCGCATGCTGTAGCATATATAGAATCTTTATACTATGAACTATGGAAAAAAGAGAAAGAGAGAAAGAGACGAGAGAAATATATATATGTATATTTTTTTTTTAATGCATACATATATATAGCAAAAGATAGTAGTAAAGATAAAAAAGTAGAGATAGAGTCAAACGCTTATATATTTGTATGCGAGACTTTCTGCATAAATATATATATATAAAGGTACCAAGTAACCGAACTACGAAAATTTTCTATGTTTACGTAATAGAAAGATAGAAAAATCGTCTATGACTACTGACTGAATGTATGACGAGTATTTACGCAGACGCGTGTTCGGCCCAAAATTATTGTAATGGCATGCGAAGCGGACGTTACACTTGTGGCCCTACGTATATATATATAACATTGTTCTCGTGTTCATTTTCTCATTTAGCTCGACTCGGTAGTGGAGAAAAGAAAAAGAAAGAAAGTGACTGAAATGTTTATTATGTACGAAGAGAAAAAGAAAAGATAATTGGAATAAAAAAGAGAATTCTTAGTTTTAGAAGTAAGAGTCAGAGTTCTCTTTAAAGAATCACAGTGAATTGGCTGCTCTGTTATCAACAAGAAAATTGATTTCATTTCTCCATTTAGTATAATCGAAGAACATTCACTAATAATAAGTTATCAAAGTGATTTTTTAAAGAAAAATGTCTTTTGTGTGCAAGAATCGAAACGGCGTGTTTTTGGCGCAACGAAAAATATTTGTGCTTATTTAATTTTACGGCGTGTCATAAAAAAAAATCTTATCGGCAAGCGCGCAATAGCTTTCATTTATTCAGGAGAATCGCGTTATTTCAATATGTCAAAGATTATTTTTGCGTAAAATATGTCGACGGTTGGAGGTGATTTAACTTAATGATTTTCGTCAATAATTTAAGAAAATCCAAAAAATTGCACATGTATTTATTATGTATAAAACATAAAATCTACTGTGTAAATATGTATATGTTTAAATAATCTACTGTCAAAAGTAACTACTATTATGTACAGAAATGCAGGCTATCTTTATTACCTTTTCGTAATTATCTAACAATATTTTTGATTCTTTGACAACCTTCAAACTAGGAATTTATATATAATTATTACTTAATTTATCATTTCATTCAATTTATCGATATTTTTATATTTAGAAACGTAAACTTGAGCCTTCAACCGTTGACACTGACGACAAAAAATTAAAAAGAATTCATTTGTTATGGTTTATTTACTCCATCTGTATGCAATATTTATTTCTTTACTTAAACCTAAATATCTGTATTTAAATTAAAAACGTTTTTTAATTTATTTCGTGTACTTAAAAAAATTTAAGTGAAAAATAAACAATCTAGGAATTTTAATCAACAATAAAAATGGCAAACGGTAAGACAAATGAATTCTTCGAATGTTATATTTTTGAAACGAGTCTCTATCTTGCAAAATCAATTTCACTTTTTCCTTTTTTTTTTATTGCCGAATTTCAATGATTGTATTCATTTTCAGAAAAAGAACTCGTCAAGTCACAGTAAAATAAAACACGCGTCTTTGCGGAAGTTGGTCTCAGCGCGCACTCGAGGAACGCGTACACAAAAAGAAATGAATGTAGTTTATTGACGCGGGAAAATGCAATGAAATAGAAGTAATTGATAGAAAGAGATAGAAAAGTTTCAAAATCGCGAGAAGAAACGCAACTGCTACGAGAAAAAAAAATCATAAAATGTTACTTGTTAATATTAATTACCGCGTATATTTATAAACGAATATTATAATTATTCTTAATGAAATTTCTAATTATCGTTTCGAATACAGCAAGTAAAATTTCATTATACGTATCATATATATTAAATAAAAATTTATATAATTTCTTGAACGATTTGAGAAAACGTTGCCACGCACGAAATCAAGTAATTTCGCGAGACGTTGCATCCGAGAGCGAAGATTTGAAAACGGAACAGAAGTAAGACAAGAGGAAATGAAAGAAGAATTTTTGGCGTGTACTCTCGTGTATATATTTTTATACGTGTACATCGAGTGCGGCATATTCTAATTCGTTTAGTCACTACTACACCGTGTGTACTTTATAATCGCGTGATAGTCATACGTGTTTATTTCGCGTGACTTTACACACATTTTAATTGAGTGACGCGTGTAACGCGGGTGTTCGAGTGTGCGAGTCATTGTTCTTCTCCCTTTGTTAAACATTTTTTTTTTCATTTATTCATTTTTCAGATGCGTGGTGTTGTAGCTTCGTGGCTTGTATAACAGATTATTGACAAGTACGATGGTGTGAGTGTACGGTTTGTACGTATGCGTGAACACAAAATTCAAGTTACCTATGTATGTATACAAAAAAGTAAATCGTCGTTATCACGGCTTTTGTGTGCTGTAATTACATATTCTCCTTGTCGCAAAATTCCAAGCAAAGTACCAGCACGTGTTTTGTATAACTATATATAGATATCATCAATGCTCACAATAATCATCGTCTCTGTGATATCTATATATAATAAAAAGTGAAAAAGAAGCAGTGATTCAGCGCAAGGGCTTAAAAAATAGGGGCGTTCGGGGTCGGAAATACTGTAACAAATAAAAGAAACAAAAATTGTTTGTGAAGGCTCTTATATAATGTTTAGAAATTCTGGGATGCGATCTTTCTAATATAAATATACGGATTTTTTTTAGGTTGAAGGAAGTTTTACACTAACTATAGAGCGAGAATTGCGGATAGTAGCCGTGGCAACGTCCTGCTTTATTAAAGAGGCAAAGAACTTTGAATCAATTAATTTTTTCGTCAAGTATTATTGTTTTTCATAAAAGTTTTAGATATTTTAGGCATTTTTTTTTATATCGTTAAATTGACTGTTTGTTGATAACCAGTAAAGTAAGAGTTTTGTGCTTCCATAACACAATTAGTGATATTATCAAAGTACATATTACTTTAAAGTATGCAGATTTTTAAAGCCGAGAAAAGTTTAGCAGAGTGAATATAATTTTTAAAACACACTTAGAGAAGTACAGCAATTATAAATTAAGAACGATAAAACTCTTTGCTCGCGAAAAATTCAGAGGGAAAAAGCTTTGCCGAAGTCCGGCAAAACAGGATTTAATGAGCGCGCGACGACCGCAAAAAGGGAGAAATATAAAAAACGATTTTCACAAATAAAAGCTAAAAGCTGTCGTAATCCTATCAATGGCGAACGATTGGGCACGGGTTAAGTGGTATATGACTAAAGAGAAAGAGAGGGAAATAGAGAGAGAGGGAAAAGAGAGAGAGAGAGAGAGAGAGAAAGAGAGAAAGGTCTGAGCTAGAGTTTGCAGAGAACAATGACGTCGATGCGAAATTAAACGTTTGCGCGTTTCTGCAGAGCCAACAGTCTGCACGGTTCTCCTCGAAGTAGGTTACACGCTCGGCGGCGCTGCGGAATCACTTGCGCACTCGCCCGCTGTTATATCTCTGATCCATTGAATTTCGAAATGAAAATGCGCTGAAAAATGCGGGCTACTTCTCGCTTTATCCTCGGGTTTTATTATTCCCCTTTCATTCGTTACGCGCCCCGCGCGGCTTGATGATTTTTTTTTTTTTTCAGAAAAACTTTTCGGAGGGCTAATGCTTCGAAACTGCCGGGGTTCACGGGGGATTTACTCGAAATTGAGGAGAGATGGACCGCGAATGATTTTTAGTTTGTTTCGTTTGTTTTTGTTCGTAATTAAAGCATTGAACGAAGGAAATATCTTTGGCGAAATAGTTGTACGATTAAGAGATATCTTTGCAACCAAAATACGTACTTTACTGTGCTACTTCTATTAATGTAATATATGTAAGTATTTGTATTAACAAAGATGTTAAAAAAATTCGTGTTTGTACTTTGAAATTTTAATTTTATTAATCTAAAGACTTTTGCGTGACAGGCATGAGAAAAACTGTGTCACTAGGAAATACTCTAGAGTGAAATTCCATGTACTTTTCTAAATGTACTTTAATTAACAAACAGTTTGTTTTCAGTACTTTTCTAAACTAGATGAACTTTCTATCTTTAATTAGGAAACGACTTAATTTAGTTGATTAAAGAATTGAAAGAATTGTGCACTTTCGTCATTAGATTTATGAAAGCAGCTTTCGAATCTATCAAAGTTGCACAAACTGACGTTAAAAACTGACTCGGCAACGCGATATCAACAAAATCAGCAAATGTACAAGTTCTCGTGCCACTTCGCTATTCCTTGCGATTGCTCGCTTCTATATATCACGTGTGTCTGTGAAACTACTATTATAACAATTAGGATTCAAGGGGAACTATAATAGAATCGAATGTAAAAAAAAAAGAAAATAAAGTATATAATAAAACCATTTAAAATCAGGTGAATGGGTAATATATATATATATCAGGTATTTTGTAATCTCATATATAATTGTTTTTGAATATTTTGAATTGATTTTTTGTTAGGTTTATTATTCGTCCGCCGGGTTTTCTAAGCCACGGCGGACGTTGTAATCTGGGGGGTACCTGCGTCCACGCTCGCGCTTGTACTGGCCACCGTACTTGCAGCGGTTCGCGGCGAGCTCCGTGATCTCGGGTATCCAGCTGGCGAACACCGCCTACACATCCCACAATCACATCCGTTGCCGTCAGATCAGAAATCAGAGGAAGAGAGACACACACACCCCTAATCGCTCTCGTCGCATCATTTTTTTTTTATTCTTTCTTTAGTTTCTTTTTTTTTTTTTGTTTATTTGCTTTTTTCGTTCTCTTTCAGATTTTGAAACTCTTTGCTTCGGCTAAAATGACACAACTCTATTATCTCGCAATTGGCTGTCAGCCCTTTTCTTCATTTTTTTTTTAACGATAACGTCGCTATACTCTCGTGTGTGCCGCTTAAATTCATATATATGTATAGATATATGTACGCTTTTGTGTACTTTGCTCCGTTTTGTTTGCTCGCTTTTCGCTACTTAGTGACGTAAACAATGTATGCAAATGTACAGAGGCACCTGTGCAAATCTTGATTTCGAAGGAAGTATATATCGCTAAAATGATATCGATCATTATTTTCGGCAAAACGTATTTTATACCCGCAAAGTAAACGAGAGCAGCAACGGCTCGTCGATTTTAATACAAGTCTTTGTTCGTTAAAAGTTTGAAACGTACCTCGTGCCCTCTTTACATTTTCGTACATTGTTACAATTTTGTCCTACAATTGTTCCTCGTCTAATCTACGTGTTGCTGCTGCTGCTGCATTGGTTGCGCGCTCGCTCGCTCGGGGGCAGAAGTATGCGGATAGTTTAGTGCGAAAATGCGCGCGACTTGGTTTATTCGAAAGTTCTAAGACTCGCGAGTGGCTTATATTGCAATATTTTTATACGCCTAGAGTGCGATTCTTTCGCTCGTAATTTAATCTAGCGTCTTACATCGCAAAACGATCTCGGGACGTTAAAAGACGTTCACGGACAGATTAATCTATTATATAATAAAGAATGCATAAATGAGTTTTTCTATAATATAAGTTTGAAAGGACAGTATAATAAAAAAAGTCTCATAAAGCACAACAATAATAATAGTAACAAGAATAAACTACGCGAAGTAGCTCCTTTAATCTATTCTACTTTTAACCTATTGCAGTGTTGGCATACATAAAACGGACATAGTAACGTAACGGGTTATTCTTTGCTTGTAATTATGTTTTTTTTTTTTTTTTTTATTTTGTCTTTGAACTTTGAACCGTAATTAAAGAAAAATTATAAGGTTTAAGAAAGAAATTATAATAAGGAATGCCCACGGGTGTAGATGGTGTACCGGTCACCAGCGTACAGTGACCCGAAGCCAGTGTTATCGCGTGGATCAAAAGGAGACAGTTAGCGCGACTCGTTAGAAATTTGATTTCACTGTCATGTAAAGAACTACAAAGAAAAGAAGTAAAGTTGGAGTTTGAAAGACACAGTCGAAATAGCATGCTCGCGCAAAGGAGTTCGGGATGGTAGATCTGTTATCGGGTGGAAGGTGGAAACGCTGATGTTCAAATTTGAATACGGTTCTGCTAGCTGTATACGAATAAGTACAACAATTATTAAGAACGTTTGAAAAAAAAAAAAAAAAACAAAGTAAAGTTATGCATTTCTATTCAAGTACGAATACCAGCAATTTCCAGTACGTTTTTTTGGCTGTGGAAAAATTGGTTCAGTGTATCCGAGAAAGTAAAGAGACACCTTTTTGCACGCGGATACATACCATCTAATCTGTATTTCGCAAACTCCGATCTAAACCGCAGTCCGTGTAAATACTTCTCACATGCACGGTGTCTTCAAATTTCGAGATAATTCACCGCTAACGATTAGACCCGCACGATGACATAAGTTTACGTGGGCTGTGCGCTGGAGACCGATAACATTAATTTAAACTAAAGAATTTAATTCGTGATGTATCCAGTATTTGCTTCAGTTATATCGTTTTTGGTTTATAGATTTATGCGCCGAATTGGGCATAAATCGGTAGTAGGGTTGCGTTCGTATTTTACCTGCGTAAAAGAAAAGACTTTAATCGTAAATGATAAGAATGGGTGAATTGAAGGAAAAAAAAATCAAGAAAAAAATTTAATCAACGGAAAGTGGTTTCGGTGTCACACAATTATTGCAAATCATTTCAAACATTCGCTTTGGAAAGGTCAAATTAATTCACGCCGTAAGAGACAGACAAACGTACTAGAAATCGAATAATCCTTTTGGGAGTCATGCGAAAATAAAAATCAAGTTTAAGTTCTATATACTCGTTGTCTACATTTTAACATTTTAAGAAAGATTTACTTGTATGAGAAGAAAATTCTAAAAAGTTTGACCTATTAGAAACAAAGAATATAATGTATATCAAACTACTGAAAATAATCTATTATCACTATAGTTACTAATAAATACTGTAAAGTATTTATTGAATTTAAATAAAATAAGTAAATTATATAGTAATAATAACAAATACATAGTCAAATTGAAAAAATTCTTAAATCTAAACTGCCAGTTGAGAAAACGTTAAAATATAGATACAAGCCGAGAGCCGAACCAACTTGAAACTCAATCTCCGCAAGAGAGGATCACGACCTCCAGTACCCATTCACTCGTTCACCTTTGACAAGTCACGCGCACCAAAGAATAACCAAGTACCTGGACAAGTTGAAGCACAAGACGCCTTGTGCTCGTATTCCGCATGAATATTCCATGAAACGTATGTAAATCATGCGTACACAGAGTTGGAGAGAGAGAGACAGAGAGTTGAAGATAGAGGACGCAATCGACCCGCTTGTGTTGTCAAGGGGTTGAAAGGGGGTATGAGTGGGAGGGGGGGGGGGCGAGGACGCGATCGCCCCACATCAGACTCTAACGGAGAATATCTTCAACTGCGGTCGTGCTTGTGGCTGGGCACGATATATATATCCCGAGCTGTGCTGTACGCGAAGCTGTATTATCGGACGTCGCTTCGCTTTCTGCCATATGATATGATTTATATAAGTGCACGGAAATTTTGGATATGCCTTTTGGTGTCGAGGGCGGGGAGTTCGAGATCGGGTGATTCATTTGATGTAGGTACGAGTAAGTGATTACGATATTCGTGTAAGGCTGCATTTGTGAACTTTCGTGTGATGTCGGTGCGAGTTAGTGCTTGGGGGGGCAGTGGGAGCATTTCGCTTCGGCTCGGAAGAGTCCATACGGATTTTCAGGTGCGGTGCAGGTGTCGTTGAGCTTATGATCAAACAAATCCAGTTTTAATTTTCCTTCTTTTACTGCAGGTTAATGTTGAAAAAATGCACGTTTTTCTTTTATTCTCTTCTTATCAAATTTCACGGGCATTCATAAAAGTGACAAATTCTGGTTAATCTTGTCACTTTTATACTAAAATAACGCTTAAAATTAACCTAAGAGCGAGTAATAATTTAATTAATTCTCAAACCTACGCCTGTAACGAAAGAGTACATCATTTCATTTCAGCGCTAAAAAGTAGAGTTGCGATAAAAAAAAATCAAAATCATCTACCATCGCAAGCAAAAATAATAAACATGTACAAAGTTCCTACAGAAAATTGTTCAAATTTTGATGAATCCTTTAGAATTCCGCTGTAGGATAATTGAACATTCCTAAAAGTTTCCCAGAGCAGCATAAGATCCGCCAGCGATTCCGCACTCGCCGTTACTGACTTCGCAATAAAGAGTCAGAAAGGCGGCAATCGTGCGGAATCCCATCTGGAGCAGGAGGTTGTGTGCTGTGAAGCTCGCTGGCTGTGCCGGCATTGTGTCATTGTTGATGTGCAGCTGTTGGGCCGTGTCTCGTGTTGTTAATGGATATGGGTACAATGTTTGAGCAGCAGACTAAATTGGTTATATTTATATACTTAGTACTAAATTACGCGTGCTGTGCCCGTTGGTGTGCGATCCCAAAATTTTTATGTCGTTGCTCGAGGCGCTGAAATCGAGCTCATAAAAGTTTTGGGAGTGGTTTTTGTAAGAAAAAACTCTCCTTTTTTTTTAATAAACTTAAAATCTACCTTAAACATGTAAAAGAAACGAAAGAAGCGAGTTTCACAAAAAAAAGTCGAGTAAAGGTTTTCGTTTGACTAATATATAGTAAAAAACAATATTTTGAAGAAAGAGGCTTCTCTTGGTAAGCATGCGGGTGTACGTGTAGGAGAACAAGTCTATCGGTAAATGTCTTGGTGTATATCTGTGCATGAGTGTAAACGTGTGACGGTATATAGGTTCATTCAAAAAACACACAAAGAAGAAGCTCGAGTGGAGTTGCTCGAGAATGCAGACTCCTCGAGGCCCGCCCCTCGGCCGAAAATGGCCCTAATGTGCTCTCTTGCAGACTACTCCGCTTTCTCTGCTTGTGCGCGCCATTGCACCGACGGAAGGAGGCGGGTAAAGAGGGGCCATTCAATTTTTAGCTCCTTCTTTGATGTGCGGTAAAATGCGCGCGTAAGGAGGCGACGTACAGGGAGCAGCGACGCTCCCTCTCTTCTCGCTTTACGGGCTCGTAAGCCGAGCTACGGCAGCGGCTTATGCTCGCCGGTCTGAGGCTGCGTGTACTTGTGTGCTTGTGGAGCGATGTGTGCTTGCGGCGGATTGCTGTCGCTTCTTGGGAAAAATGAAGGTTTCAGTATAACTTGATGATTTTTTGCTTGTGCTTTTTTCGCTGTCGCTACTTTGGGTTTGCTTTGCTTCAAGCACACAGCTAGAAATACACCAATTAAAAAAAGAGGCGTAGATTTTTTATGGGCTGCTTTTATTTTGTACTAAAAATTTTTAACTTTCATGCTAGATAATCTTAAAATTACAATATGAATTGAAAAAAAAAACGCTTTTTGTAAAGAGTGTAAAAATCTAAAAAAAGAAGTCAAGATTCGAAATGTACCAAAAAATATTGTTAAATGAATAATTGTACGTGAATAGATTTAATTTTATCGATTTTGAAATAGCAATTTGACACTTTGTAAATCTCTCGAAAGCTTCTTTTGGTTTACTTAATCAGGTGACAGGATTAAACGAGAACTTTGGCATCGCACTTTATACGAATAATGTAATCTTGTAGCGTGTTAAGCACAAAATAGAACTTTGAACAAAGCTACGATAAAGTTTTGAAGTACATTAATAAAAATTCATTTTAAGCTTCTACATTCGTCACATCTGATAATATATATGTAAAATATTACCATTGAAAAAACGTTTATCATCATTTAAAAGAAAACATTTCAACGCTAGTTTTATTTTAAGTAGTAAAAGCCGCGTTGTGCTCAGACCTAACCGCGAATCACTGTACACCCCGAGCCTCGACTTGACGAAATAACTTATCAATTCTTCATTCGATTTGAATCTAAATCAATACCGACGGACCAAGTGATTGCCCGGTAATTGGAAAAAATTCGATCGATCAATATACGCAGCACGTATTTCGCAAGATGGCTCAGACGCTCCGAGTAAAGTTGAGCAGCGATCCGCTCGAGAATTCCTTTTCCGATTGACTTTGCCAGCAATTTCCTTCGCTACTCGTCGATTCGCCCTTTTTTTTCCTTATAGCTGCAGCAGCGCCCTTTATCGGGCAGACTGAAGGGAACATTGAGCAAAATAATAAAAGCTACCTTCGCAAAAAGGTTTTCGAAACGAAATGAACGCTTCTTTTAATGGCTGTCGATCTCTCGAGTTACAGTTGAAAAGATTAAACGAGAAGTTTTTGTTCGGAAATTTATTTTTAGAATCTTTTTTTTTTCTCGCCGATAAAAGCCTTTCGCTGTATAATGCATTTTCCATTTGTTACAGCGGCCGGAAAGCGAAGTTTCGTATCCAAACGGTAATTGCGTAACGGTTATATCGCTTATTCGCTTGAAATTTGTGAATTTTCGATTCGACCTTTTATTTCGAATTGTCATGCCTGGTAGTGGCGCGCGGAGTTTCGGCAACGTGAAAATCAATAGTTACCGCGCCGCGTGGCCAAGTGGCGCACGCATATCACGCAACCGTTACCCTACTGGGTGTTGGCAAGAAACGCGCTTGAATGCTTGTGAATTAAGGTAGCTTGCTTTCCTGGTTATATTATTAATGCCAATGGGAAGTAAAATTTAGTTCAGAAAATAGGTTTCGAATTTTACCTTCGTAACTTTTAAAATGTATTTATTACGTACAGCGGCAAAGGTAAACGTGCACACGATTCCGTTGAGGTCGTTGAACTTTAATTCATACCTAACGAGTCTACATTTTTCCAGGGAACTGCTGCAGCTTTACAGACGTCGCGTGACACGTTCGTAACGATCTGCACCCATGTGAGAATTTTTAATGGACCTTTCGCCGTGTATGACTGTATGTTCGCGAAATAAAAAAAAAAGGAAGAAAGAGCTGCGCAACGCGGTTATTAGTAAGTTCAGCAAAACGTCTTTTCAGCAAATGACTGTTGGCAGCTTGAATTTTTATTTATCGTGGGCATCGCTCAAGAGGTTTTATTGTTTCTCCGTGCCGTTGCTTTTGAGAGTCAAGTGTCAAATGACAGAATTAAATTTTATTGATAAATGAAGATGAAGTTTTTGATATATTAGTTTCTACATATAATAGCCACACACTAACAAGCGTTTTTCTAAAATTCCATTTCTAGATATAAATAACGCAATGCTGTTGTACTTGTAGAAAAAATATTAAAAGTATAGGTCATGCAAAGTAATTTTAAACGCGAAACTTCAATTTCAAAATATTGGCTTACACGAATGCAATGAAAACGCGACATTAAGCCTGAATAAAAATTTTACCTACTTATTCACGTACAATTCTATCGTCCCTTTTTGTTGAAAAATTGTTTACAAATCCTTGAGAGTGAATGCTGAATAGATGAAAATTAAAACTAGCGCCGCATTGACTGCGCGTGTATAACGATAAAAGTTATGTCCAGTTCAATAATAGGCCGGGAAAAAAGTTTACGCGGAGCTCTCTCACACCTTTTTAATTTAAACACCCCGCGAGTATTTATAATGCACGTACACACAGGTGTGCGAATGCACAACGAGAAAGTCGGTCAGTGCTGGGGCGCTTGCATTTTCCGCTGGCTAGGCTTCTTTATCTGCGCTAAAATATCTTGCGACTTTCGTCGTCCATACTTACTCGTCCTTATTCCTACTCCTCGTCCCGTTAAATCGCGTGTCTGTGATGCGCTGTGGTGTTTCGTGTACTTGTTTCGTGAAGTGTAATTGTAGTCAAGGTTTACTGTGTTTTGTGTTCGTATGGCAGTGTGACTGTTTTGATTATTTTGGACGTGTAGGAATGCGGAGAGGAAATGTAAGTTTAGAGCGAAAGATTAGTAGACAAAGAAGGACACGATCAAGCCTAAGTAAACAAATTTTATGAGCTTTGTGGTTTTTATGAAAAAAAAGCATGATTTTCTTAAAATTTTTGATGAATAAAGTTTTGTGCACGATTTTTAATTGTTCATTGATTGCGCACGCTCAATTCAGACTTAAAACGACGATTAAAGTAGCTCTTTTTAGTTGGTTAAACTATTTGTATTACTTGGAATAATAATTATAGTTAACTCGGAATCCATATTTAAAAGCTAGAGGCATTAGTTTTCTTAGGCATTTAAATTTTTAATTGCAAAAAGGTCCAATTCAATCTAAAACAGGGAGAAATCTTTTTACGACTTACGAAAATTGTATAATACCAAAACACTAAGAAATTCTCTAAAAAATCGCGCAAAACTGGTTATATGTTGTCAGGGCGAAAAACGTAAAGGAAAAATTAGCAAAAAATTTGTTCACTCGAAGCAAGAACTGCTCACATGTAATTTGTATATTGAATAGTATAAATGTGCATATCGTATAATACCTCTTTCCGTGTTCCCGCTTGTATTCGCCGCTGTACTTGGACCTATTGCCTACGAGCTCTATTATCTCGGGTATGCTACTAGCAAACATGGCCTGCAAATACAAAACGATAACTGGAGAGAAAGCCGGTGCCTAACGCCGCCTGCCAGCCTACCACGGCGGAAAAAAAACAATCGCAGCTGCCTCTGGCGCATGCTCTCTTGCTGTTTGCTCTCGCTCGCCGACGGAGAAAAAAAGGGTCTCGCGGCTCCGCATCGAAAAGAAAGGATCCAAGCACCTTTCTCGGGACGGACCGAGAGCAGGATACAAGCCGACGGTGAGAGAAGAATCCTAAGCTCGGCGAACGGCGGAATTCGTGTTAATCAAGCGCGTCGTCGCCAGTCGCAGCACGGCGCCAAGCTGTTATACGTATCGATCGACCAGCTGCAAATTCAATCCCCCCTCTCGAAGCCATAGTGCAGACGGCCGCGCCGATTTATCAGTGCCAAACGCATCCGTTCGTTTGCTCTCGTGTCGCAGCGCCGGCGCATTCCATTTTAAAGCAGATCGTTCCGTCAAAATTCTCGGCTGATGCCGCCGTCAGCCTGTGGTCATCGACGGTCGCGGTGCCAAGCTCGGGATTCCATTTCGCTCTTGCGCGAGAAGATGAAAGTTCGCCTCTTAATCTGGGATTTGAATTCGGCGGAAAAGTCAAGCTGCCGATTACCGATTTTGTTCGAGCCGTTTGCGACGTCTGCTTTTGATGCGGCCAAATGAAGAACTAATTTCAAAATAAAATTGTGCGACACTTTGCATCCGTTCGCGATTCTACTTTCAAAGAAATAAATATTAAATTAATTCAAAGTATATATTAAATCAATTCACTGGGACTACCATAAGTTAGAAAAAGTATAAAGAAATCTTTGCTCTACTGTAACTATAGTCAAGTTGCGCAGTAACTATTTAGGAGCAAACAGCTGCCAATAAGCAGAAATATTTTTAATAAAGATAAAGATTTGGGGCACGTAATACGGCAAAGCATTTGCAAAAATAAAAAAGCGGTAGGAAATTAACTTACTCTAGTTTTTTTTTTTATTTTTTTAGAAAATTATTTTTAAAGTTTGTTAAAATGAATAATTAAAAAAACTTGCTCTAAAGAGATGTAAAGAATGTATAAAATAAATTCAGTCAAATTCTAAAAGCATTTCCGTGATTGAACAAAAGCCATTTTCTCTACAAAAATTTAATTGAAACGTCGATTCGTTATCAAGTCTTTAGCTAATTTTAAGCCAATTTTACAGTTAAAAATGACAGATTGCTATTATTTATTATTATCAAATAAGTAAATATGTTTGCTTATAAGTATTTTACTGTAATGATATTTTATATTTTAAAATGATCTTCCAATAGTTTTTATTAAAATTTGGACATCAATTTTAGATTTATATTTTCAATAAACGTACAGATTAAAGAATATGACTTATTTTTTATAAACAGATAGTTTTCATTACTATAACGTGCTTTATTATAAATATTCGTAAAGATAAAATATTGTAAGATGAATATTTCGAAATGTAACAGGCAATCCTAAATATAAGCGCAAAAGATAAACAAAATATCAACTCATCAAAAACTAGATTAGAAGTGAAATCTGAGGGCCGTCTTAAAAGTAATTAAATTTGGCTCGGTGGAGCTTGTGATTACTTGACGAGATCGACCCTCGTTAGTTCCTAATTCAAAACTAACTAAAACTCTCGGAAATTACATTTTTTTTTCTGTTAATTGAAAACGCACATTTTTACCTGCAGTCTTAGAAAAGATTGTCATTATTATTTTATTAAATTTTAAATAAGCTCGTGAATGTGTTTTTGTGAGTTTATAATGTGGTACAGTAGAAGAAAAACGAATATTGTCTTTATAGAAATTAAAATTAAACCAAAAGAGATAATATTTTTCTTTTACTGCATGATTGTATTTATGGTGATGGTGAAGATGTTGGTGCAGTTTTTCAAACAATAAACTTTGTACTTTATTGTCAGTGATATTTCTAATTATTTCATGATCTATTTTTATGAATGTGGACGATTGAAGCTTAACTTAACCTGCGAGGCGCGCAATTAGTTGACCTGTCCTGTTTTCAATCGTGCAAATAATGAATATTTAGATTCTACCTTATCAAATAAGAAAGTATGAGATTTTCAGTGCAGCAAAAAAAAAAATTTTTTTTGCGGGAAGATATGCGATAAACTATTTGAGTCAAAGGATTCGACGGCCATAAAAGGAAGCAGTCTGACAGTTTTCACACACTCACGCATAATTAAGACAGTTAAATATTGTGATAATATGGTAAGCGATTATGAAATATATTAGACAAGATAATTGCGGCAACTCGTCAGCAGCACAATTTTTTTTCAGCATACGCAAAAAAACACAGACACACAGACAGAAGAAATAGGATTAAGCTCGCATAAACTTCACAGCTCCTTACTAAAAGTATGCTAAAAGATTATGTTTGCACCTCTAAAGTATTAAGTTACAAGAAGTGTTTTTATAGAGTCATTAAATGATTTTTATACAATAGAAATCAGACGTTAGAAGTGCAGAATTATACCATTTATAAACTTAAATGTAATTAGTCACGACAACTTCACTATACTAGAAAATACGAAACGTAAGTTTCGTTATTCAAGTTTTACAAGTGTTATAAGGTTATTTGCCATTCAGTAAAGAGCTAGTTTGCAACTTTATTTAATAAGTTGACGTGACTTTAAGTTGAAAATGATAGAAAAGGATACATCAAACTTGGTTTGAATAAAATTAGTTTGAATTACTTTATGCAATATACTGTAATTTGAGGAAATTTATTAGTTATTAAAGTTATTCTGAAATAAAATTGATTCTTAAGTACGCGATTGTTTTTATTATTTCAATATTTAAAAAATATTTCAATTATTTGACCATATTAACATTTTAGATGTGTAGAACAGATTTGAGAAAAATGTTGATATCATTTAATGCAGTGAAATCGTTTAGTACAACAAAATGATAGTTTTTCAATAATTAATTTTAAATTAAAATAAAAAAATCATTATAGATGTTTTTGAAGTTTGCGTATCCCTTTGCTATATTTCAAATGTAAAAAGAATTAAAACACTATACCAGCCATTGCAAAACTTCTAAAATTATTGGTGAATAGTAAGTCAAATTATAAAATTTCATTGTAAAAACAGTCATAAATGAAAAACATTTGTCTATCTAAATTTCGAGCCAAAATAAAATATTCAAAATAATTGTTTAGTTAAGATTTCAGAAAATTGATTAAATTAGCACAAAAATATTTTTGACTAACACTTGTTTTCATAGACAGTTTGTACTTATGCACATTTAATTCGTACGATTAGAATTTTGAAGTGAGAGATTACAGCTAAAGATAGTTTTGATATCAAAAAGTAAAAAAATGCAACTATATTGTTATATCTATACGGTATTGATTAGTATTGAAATATAAAAGTAAGGTGCGTCTTTAGGACGTAACAATGTCAAATCAAAATCTGCAAATTTCATGATTTAATGAATGTAATTAGGAAATTAGATAATTTGAAAATAATGGAACTAAGAAAATAATTACTAGAGTACCGTGGAAACTTTACAATTCTTAATAACACTTTTTATCAAACACGCAAAGTAGTAAGAAATCATTGTGGTAAAATTTATGATCTGGTATGTGACCTAAACTAATAATTGACCCACATTATGCACCACTTTTGAGATTTCTTCAATAGTGAAATGCTCTAAATGGTATTAACTAAAATAATAGTAAAATACAGCCGATAAAAAATAAAAAAAAGTACCGAACGAAAAGGCAATAAAAAGAATGGAATATCCAATCAGTTATGTATCAAGTGCACCATATTAATTTTCTAGAAGATGTGTGTGACGTTTTAAAATTGTGTTATAGGAAATGTAGAAAAAAAATTGAAGAAACACTCATGTAAATGAATTTTTGTATAAAATATAAATTCTTTAACTTATGCGAGTAAGCACGAGTTTTTCAAATGTGGGAATAGGAAAATGGGGTAAAAAATAGAAGAATTCCTTCTATAGTACAAAAATTTAAGAGAATAAAAACAGAAATATAATATAGATGTCACATACAAATATTTATATATTCTGTATATTTTATATATCATGTGTTTACTATATTTGTACGGAAAAATTTCTTATTTCTTATTTATTCTGCGAGCTGTGAAGATTTTGTTTGCGTTCTATACATTGAAAAGTAGAGACAGAACTGTAGGAATGAGAAAGAGTGGTTCATGTATATAGATAGGAGTATAAAATACGAGTGTGTAGCATACAGATATTTTTATAGAATTTTAGCGTTTCGGCTGCTTCGTATTCGATGTCATGCGCAGACAATCTGGAAAAAATATATCTCTTAATAAACAAAAGATATTGTGCCTACAGCTCCTCGACTAAAAATGTATTTTCGCGAATAAAAAAGAAAAGCGGTTATTAAGCAGCAATTCGTCCAAAATAATTTTTTTTTGTTCTATCAAGAGCTAAAAGATAAAAAAAGAATATCATACTACATATCAAATGAAATTTTTAACCGTTCGTCTCTCTTTAAAAAGTAACCCGTTCTCAGAATTGAACCCGCTGAGCAGGGAGAAAATCCATAATACCCAAGCATCTGATCCGGAGCAATTTGAAAGTTGGAGCTCATGGAAAGCTTCTTATATGCAGGTCGTACTTTGCACCGAGGCGGCGCGAGCCTCTCTCTCTCGCGTGCACAGCTCGAGCTGCTTGGATCTCGGCCAGGAAAGCACGCGAATGGCTCTGCGCCATGTCGCTTTGCGTTATCGATGCGTCTTTCGAATGATACGGCCGCCGCGCTCTTCCCTTTTTTTCCTCGCTTTTTTCGTCCCCTTCTCCCTTTTACTGGGCGAAGCGAGAGAGCTCGGCACGAAAAAAGCGGGACTCTATTTACTCTGCCGGTCTTCTTTCTCGGCAAATACGTCGGGATTCTTCTCAGATTTCCGGGCTAAATAATGGACTCGAAAGCGCGCGCTTCTTGCGAGTGCCTCGGTTGAAAATTCAAGTTTAATTGCTTGAAACTTTTTTTTTGAAGATGAGGGTCGACTCTTGAAAGTATATAGCTCGATCGGAGTAATTAGCAGAAGCGCTTTTGCGGCGCGTGAAGAAAATAAGTGGTAAGATAGTTGAAAAAAATCAAATTTTCACGGTGTACATTTACAAACATTGCGTCGCACATCAAGTAGCTTAAAAAAAAAAATAGATTAGCAGCTACAGGAGAGAGCAATGAAAAAGAAGTATAACGAGACGATTCGAATACGAAGCAACCAAAATGTATCGGCCAACGCCGGATTAAAGTATAGTATTAGACATTTATAATAGAGGTAAGGTAGCCAGTGACGACTTTCTTCGTAAGGATCAATGGGGAAAAAAAATAAAAAACAAAAAAAAAAAATACTTGTATACTCTGTATAGCAATCTCATTGCCATGAATTAAAAAAAAAAAGAATTAAAAAAAAATAAAAAATAAAAGCCCTCGCGCGCAAACGACGTGAGATTGATAACAAAAAATAAAAATATTGTATATTGGCACGAGTCGATGATGACTGTTTCATTCGAGTATATATATATTCATTTAAATTCTGATAAAAATCACTGTGCGCGATTCTAAAGCACGAGAGAGACTTGTGATATGGAAGGATATACATGTATCTTTATACTCATTTGTACATGGGACTAGTTAAATTGTACACAGAGAAAAAAAATTATCGGTGGTGATCGCGCGTCGATTGTATTTATATATATCATCTTGGGTGTGATTCATGCTTGAGCGTCAGATTTAAAGGATCCCGGAGGTATGCGCCTATACAAGAATCGTCGCGGCCGCGCGCGCTTCTTTTTCCGATACAAACAGTCACTTTTTTTGTCCTGGTCGTCGATTATGCGGGACGGGGTAGCAGCAGGGGGCGAGGTGATTACGGTATTTTTTTTTTTTTTTTTCATTTTTTCTTTTTTTTATTGCATTTTTTGCTTCTCTCGCTGAAGAAGATGTCTCGGTTATAATACAATATGTAAGAGTATAAGGTGAAGCTTCTTTTAGCAGATGCCTTATTTGTCGGAGGTTATACTTTCAAAGCTTAAACCTCGCCTTCGTCACTTCTCCGCGAAAGCTGTATTTTTTTCGATTAAGACTTGCCGATTCGGAAATTGATAACTCGACCGATTGTTATTTCGTTTCTAAAATAAAGCTTTCGTAGAAAAGGTTATAAGGCCCTTCGTATGCGCGGTACGGCGCTCGCAACGTTTCACGCGGGTAAGCCATAATTTTCATTTTCCTTTCTGTTTTTTTTTATTGCACAACTGGTGCGAGTTACGTATGAAATTAGCCCGGATTGCGCGAAACGTTACGGAGGCCTGCGAGCGAGGCTCCAATTTGAACGGCGTTTTTTCGTCAAATTTAATCGGCCGCGGGAATTATTTCGTCATCGAAGCGAAGTTCGCTAAATTTGGGGCAGAATAAGTACGAGGAACGCGGTTTATTTTCGAAAGCGAAACTGGACTGCCGTTCAAAGTGAAACGTTCGCATCGCGTCGTCCTCGTGACTCCTTTGGCATTCTGGCGCGCGCTCGATATCTGTATTTGTTTACCCGAAATAGGACAATCGCGACATCTGATTCCCGTTGCATTAGCAGGTGCGAATACTTTCGAAAGTTACGTTGCGGATTTAGATATTGCTGTCGAATGCGCGCCACAAATTTTCGGCTCATCTCTCTATTTCGGTGATCGAAATTTCCCGTCGTGTAATTGCTATTTGCTCTGCGATGTATGTGCGTATTTCGAGAAATTAGCCGAGAAATTTCGTCTGTTGCGTCGCCGATGATTTTAGATTCAAAATTGGATAAAAGATAAACGAGGCTTTAGCAATTACCGACGTACGACGTTCGCGATATGGTCAAACGTGCGAATTAAATAAATTTGCTTTTCTGTTTAAAACTATCTTTCTACGTCTATAATTAAATTCTGTACTTTGCATCTAGTATATTTATTTCGCGCGTTTATCGCAGAAACAAACACTCGAGAATTTCGAAGAGAGAAAAACGTTCGATCGAACACGAAGACAGAAAAGCGAATTTCGAATTTCTCGAGTGTCCTGCCTAAAAAAATGAATCAGCTCGTATATATCGACGGCATGACCATTGCAATCCAGAAAATCAGAGAGATGAAAAGAGTATATTTGGAATCGTAAACCCGTAATCTCGTATTATATGCACGACTGTGTCGTTCGATTGATTATATATTATAAGTCTCACATAAACTAAAACGTGAAAGCGAGAGAGAATGCATAGAATGAGGTGGGCTTACCAAGCCGACGAGTAGAAAAAATACTAGGAATGTGCGGCCGAGTACCGTCTGGCAGTATACGTCGCCGTACCCCACCGTGGACATCGTCACGATCAAGAAGTATACGCAGGTCCAATACGAGAGCGGTTGCGGATTCTTGAACTCGAAAGGGTCCCCTGAGTTTTCAAGCTGGGGATCCAAGAAACAGACAACACGACACATCGTGGGTTAGGAATCACCGGGTTTATCAGTCCTTTTGGCCTCCTGATGCCTCTTTCTTTAATAGACTCTTCACGCTCTTTTTTTTTTTTTTTTTTACACAATCCGTAAAAATTGAAGCTCGACGTAGACTAGTTACAACTTACGTGATTATTAAGGGCTCGTTGACCTTCTGCATTGCCAGTTTGCAAGCACGAATGCCGAGGGACTCTGGCGACTTGTTACCAGTAATTTAGCTAAAAACGAGCTGGTTTTCTCTAGTTAAAATGTGCACTCGGTTATATACCCTTTATACAAATGAAGTTATTGCAGGCATAGGTTCTACTTGGTTGAGAGTATCAGTTGAACAATTAGATGCCGCGGAGGAATTAAATATTAAGTTATGTCTTCTCGTAGAAACGTAAATTTTGTTCAATAAATAAATATTATAAATTAAAGAATATTATTCGTCTGTTGTGCAATCTAATTATTCAATAATTCCAACAATAATTAAATATTACTTTCTGTCTCTCGGCGTTAACTTGTACTTTAAAATTTCTATTCTATTTCAGGTATTCTACCAAATGCTCAAAAATATCACGGTGCAAAACTACTCGGCTAAGTGTACGAATTTCTACGACTGAAATGTTTCGGGTCCCTCGTAAAATTTGGCAATGCAGAGGTTAAAAGAACATCCTCGCATGGGAATGAAGCTTTTAAAAATTCACATTCTTCAGCAACGCGAAAATCGTTACATTCGATCATAGTTAACATGAAATTTCTTAAAAGTTGATGAAATGCAATCAAGATTCTTTCACGAAGTGTCGAAAATGCGAGTTTTGAAGTTTAATAAAAAGTTTTATATTAAAAAGTGTGACTTTATTCGTTGGATTGGTTATATCGTAAACATTTTCGACAGAAATCGAATAAACAGAAATCGAGATGAAATTTCTATTGCGCTTTAAAATATCAAATAAATGAAAGAAATGGAAAGGTGAAAAATATTAAATTGAAATATTCATTCCCATGGGTACATTCTTTTTTTCACATGTGAAATATCTGTAAAGTAATTTCGTTAAAATAATGTAGTCGATCAATCACTGTTGGTGACATTATAAATCTATTGAACAAAATAAATAATTATCTCTTTTACTTAAAAATAAAAACTAGAAGAGTAAATTTTATCGTCGGAAAAGCTTAATTTATTATAAAAAAAACATGTTCAAAAAATAAAAACGTCACGCTCGAAGCGACGGACTGTTTTGACTAAAAAAAAAAAGAAAAACAGGAAAATAATTTGCTTATCGCGAGAAAAGCTCTCTTACCTAAATAATTCGTCTCAAAACCGACACTCAAAAAAGATAACGAAAAGGAAAAAGGGATTCGCCTTACGTACCAAATGAATTATGCCAGCAGCAGTTAACCAGACGGAGATGAATATGGATACGAGTTGAGCAAGGCGAATGGAGCTCGATGTCTTTAGAATGTTTAGGTACTGGAGTATGTCAGGGACCGTCATCAGTCGTAGGGCTCGCAGGAACCTCAGTCCGATCCACGTCCGATCCAGATAAATCGAGACGAAAGACGGTGGTATCGTAAAGTAGTCCACGAATGAATACATCTCCAGCATGAACCACAGCTTGTCACTGGCGGCGATAAACTGTCACAATAAAAGAAACGAGTTACATTCTTTTTTTCAAGAAATAATTGTTAGTTCTTATTTATTGCAAGAGTTGGAAGTAAGTAAGTACTCGTAGTTTAGTATAATACAGAAAAAACGAATCTACTAACGCGCAAAAAAAAAAAAAAAAAATGCAGCATTTTCAAGACCCTATTTATGGACCAATTTACTCGCGCTATTTCGAATCAAAATCAACGTCAATAAAATGCGGATGGCATTCTATTCGTGGATCCCATTACCCCAGTCGTGTGACGTGAACAGCCTTAATTTTACGAGATGTCGTTAAGTTTCGAAAAATCAATTAATACGGACTTAGTGGGAAACGCGCAGGCACAATATGTATATACAACTTAGACTTCCATTCGTCGAGAGGCTGAGCCTCTTGTCGCGCGCGCAATCAAATGTTGCCGTCGTTAACTTTCGCCCCTCTAATGACACTATTGATGCTCTTTATATCGTTTCGGAAACTAGTTATAAGATGGAGGTGTTTGATTTTTGTTGAAATTCTATTTATAGAAGATTCCGATCTATACCTTTGTATTCGTCTTAATCCATCTAAAAGCAATTGAAACTTATGAAAACGATCTTACGTGAGATTACAATACACTATTGCAATAGAGACATTGTGATAGAAAAATATATTAATGTCTAGGGTAAGCTGTTTAATTAAAAACTGATGTTTAATCACTAATTTTGCATGTATATAAATCAGTCTACATACGATTTTATTCCAGCAGCAATTTATACAAGTAACAATAGCAAGCTGCGAAAAAAGATTCAATAACGAAGTAAAGCCCGTCAGGCAGAAGCTTCCAACGGCGTCGTGAAAAATTTCATCGAGCTCGCCGATTACTTTACACCGGAAACTTTTACTATTATGCACGCGCACAACAGATTGCACATCCTTCATAACTGTTATATATACATTTCTCATCCGTACCCCCCTTTCGCCCGGCCCGCGGCAACGTATACACTCCGTCTCGGCCATATACTTACGCGTATAAAAAAGTAGACCATAAAAAATATATTGAAAGCTAAGTCTATCTGCTGAGTAATGTTGTTGCTCCACTTCTGGCAACGCTCCACCTCCTCGCTGTAACATAAAGCAGAGGCGAAATTTTGGTTATTACCCGCAAAGGCCGTAGCTGCGAGCTTTGGCGCGCGCATTTTGAGGCCGGCATACTCTTTTGCCTAGAGGGAAATCAGGCTGTAACGAGGAAATTAAAAAGCTCTCCAATATACCCCGCGAACCCGGCTGCTTTTACTTCTGAACTAATTTTCGCCGTGGCTCTGTGTATCTCCTACTTTTTCATAAGTCTTGCGCGCACATTCGTTGGCTCGTAAGTTTCAGCGAGACCCGATGCGTTTATAACTCGGCAGCGGGCAATTATTGCTGATTCTAGCGCAAAGTGCGGAAAGTTGCAAGTGGCGCCGAGGACGAGCGCGTGAAACAACACTGGACAGATACTTGGAAAGAAATTTAACGGGAGAACGAGGTTTCTTCTTTAGAAGGAACATTGTTAATTCATTTTTATTAGTATTGAATTCATAAAGGATTTTGTCGACTTATTAAAGAATGTGCTTCTATCGATATAATAATCATTTTTAATTCAACATTTAAGAAATTTATGGCAAAAAAATATTATTTCACTTCTACCAGGCTGAAATTTCTGTATAATTATATTTATTGGGACTGGAATTCAAACAAGCAGGTCATGGTCACTTCCCATCACACTACGTAATTGAAAGTCTAATGCGATTAAACGTCGAAACTTTTGAAATTTTAATCATACGAACTTAATTGAAATTTATCGAATTTTTGAACGTTTGAAGAACTAATTTATTTTACGTTATTTTGTGGAATATTGTTGTAAAAATTATCACAGTATAAGTTGAAAATAAATAATACAAAAAAGTAATTAGTGAAGTGGCTTGTATATTTACTATTTTTCGTACGAGCTAAAAGAAAATTGATTGAAAATTTTCAATCAAACTTGGAATTGAAAAACTTTAAAATATAGCTAATGTAGAAAGTATGTTTTTAATCAAGTATAGAAATGAACCCTTTCAGGCATACGTTTTCATTGAAAAGATTAATTTTTCATACGTTTTATTTATAAATATTTCAAAAATAATATTAGAATAGACTTCTGGGTTAAAATATCTTTTATATTTAACAAAGGTTCTTTGATCTTTGCAATTAATTTTTAATTTTAAAGAATTCAAATTAAAAATACATTAAACATTAAAGCTTACGAACGTATAATGCAGGGTAGAATAACGATTTCAAAGTAAATGCGTCCTTTCTTATATACATTCTATATACGTTTGGTGTTAAATTATAAATGTTAATTAAACTCGCCAATAAAGTGAAAATTTAAGCCGCTGTAAAAATACCTTTATATACATATATCTATATTATCTTATATATTAACGATTTTACCTTAAACTATTTTTTAAATTAATCTACGAACAATTCGTGAATTTTTAACTGAAAAAATGTATTCTTTCTTGTAAACAAACAAAACAGAAGCTGTGTATTTGAAAAACCGATCGATTCTCGCTACACGAACCGTAGCAGATTCACTTGTCTATACGGCAATAAAAGAAAAGAAGAGAAGAGCGTTCGGTACTGCTGGGTTATTGTCAGGTGATATACTGAACTGACTTGTTGTATGATCGAACGGATCCGTTATCTATACGCAAAATTGTTGAGAAAACTGAGGTGCAAGAGCTTTTCAACCTTACAAGCGTACATTTTTTTTTTTATTTTCTAAGCAGATTTAAACGGTTTTTTCGAAGGACGTTAAAAAAGTATTAGCACCAAATTGAAGGTGGTGTTTAATTAACATTCTATTCTATTCTAATGTTTTCTATCAGAAATTTAAAACTCTGTTGTCACGATCGTGACAAAAGCTTGCAACATTGGGCAATACCTCAATTCAGAAACGTCACTTTTAGTTGGCTGCTATAATGCATACACACTTAAATTTTGTATTAAAAACTGTACTCTAACGTAAACTTTACCTGGAGGCATCGATGAAGTATATTATAAGCGATGCTATACTAAGGATGAAAACTAGCACCACCTGAAAAAAAAACAATAACAATTTTTTAATGAATAATAATAAAAAATGTCATCTTTATATAGTGTAATAAATAATAGTGAGCAAATACTTTATAATAAATTCTGATACGTTACAAAAAAGGGATTTCAATAAAGGAATAACAATTTTCTACGCGCAAAATCTCTGCTCAAATAACAGGCATATCCCTTTGTTTTAAAAGGGACGAGGTCGGGTCGACTAGACTAGGCGCGGTTTTCTTCGATTTCAATTTTTCTTGAAAGTCCTGCAATGCAAACCAAACCGTCGACGATATCAGATTATTATCCGATAAGAGTATTGAAAGCAAATTGCATCGCACTTGAAAAATAATCTATATTGGATAATATATATCCACGTTATTTTTAAAGAGCGTCACTCTAATTTTTCTAGTAAAACGGAAGGAAAAAAAGTCACGTAGCATCGACACACAGTCATTGGATTATCCTTTAACGTCCAATCTGCCGAGTTGAAAATTTGAAGGCAAGTCCCGGACATTTTACGCCGTTCGCCGGTAGAATTGCAGGCTACGCTCCCCAGGAATCTATATAGAGATACTCGCAGACGGACCGTTGCGCAGCGCGCTGGATTCCCCGTAGCGACGCGCAAGTCGATGAATACTTCAAAAGTCTCCCGTGCGGCAGTCTCCTGCGCAGGCGATAAAATTTTTAATGCTCGGAAAGGCATCGTTTTTCGATGGATGTATATCGAATGAGCGGTGTTTGCCCTCCAAGAAAAAGGTCGTTAGACAGTCCGAAATTTGGGGAAACTTTAATTTTAATGAATATATATTCGCAGCTAACTTCCCGTAAACAACAATTTTAATTAACTTTCAAACTTAAGAAACGTGACTGCATAAAATAGAGGCCATCTTTTTCGGTAGCAGCGGATCTCACATCGATTCAGATCCTAATGACGCATAATTTTTTCTCCCTTCAATATTTGATTTCTGCGATGAAGAAGAAGGTGAAGTGGAAGTAAATGAAATCGAATTTGCATAGAGCTAGAAGAAGCGAGGGAATCAAAGCTTGAATGCCTTTTTTTTTGTTATTAATGAAATTTGTTGCCTTAATAAGACATGCGAAATAAAAATTTTATTTTCAACTGTGAATCTCCGAATAAAATTACGATGAAAGCTTCCGAGATAAAAATTTAATCTAAAAGAAATGTAAATCACAAGTAATATCAAAACGATAAAAGGAGGAAAGCTTTCATCAAACTTTACATTAATAATTTTTCTCCTTCGCTCTCGCGCAGACGTCGCGAGCAAAATCGAAAGAGGTTCTTTTAGACTCTTTGCAATCAAACGAAAGCCCTGTGCTTTTTCTGCTACGACGGCACGCCAAGCTTTGCCTTTCTTAATGAGGCCGCTTGCAAAAGACATCCTGCGCGAGAGTGGAAAAGCTCGAATTCGTCACGGCGCCCAGCACGGCCTTTCACAGCATTTTTTTCAATTCGTTTCAAAATATTTTACAGGCAAAAGAACGTTAAATCCATCAAATTTCAAACTGACAAGCAGTGATAATTTTTTATATTATGATATGGATGGCGGTGAAATGTGCAGAATTGCAAATAATTGCATTTACACTTATTTTAACGTTTTATTTAAATTTTATTATTAAATTAAATGCATTTAATTATCAGCGGTAATCGTACTTTCCATTAAAAAATTCTTCAAGTTTCATATGATTATCGTCACCCTTCAGTGATTTACAACAGCTTGAAAACGTCCTCGTTTTCCGTAATTTATTTACAAAGTTAATTAATTACCTCGAGGTAAATTGTTTCCCAAAGTAAACAAGTTCAGAAAAGAAATTAGCAGCACCGACCATCTAACCATCCCTTTAATGGACAGCCCGGCGCCGGAAAGCAGCTCGGCGCAAATTTAAATACTCGCAAGGCCGCTCTTTCGTTTTCTTTAGCAGCGGCGTTTAAAGCAGCTTATCTCGTGCATTTTCGCCTCTATCTTCGCGAAGCGCAATGATCTTCTCGAATTATACCATTTTCGCGTGCGATGTATTATGCCGCGGCGATGCAGGTCGGGGTCCTCCGCCTATCGCCTCCGAAAAATCTGAGGCGAGGATTATCTTTTGCCCGCCAAGGCCTCGGTCCCTTAACGTTTCTGCCTTGAGAGCTGTCGGGTGCTTAAAAGATAGGTTGTATCGCTGCTCTACGTAGTGGAGTTTATCGGACGGCTAAATTTAGAAGTTTTTTAATTTCGAAAATTAAAAAGGTTTCGTATTATTTTTGGGAATGATTTTTACCAGAAACTGTATCAGTTACGTCATTGTACGTAACGAAACTTTTGTAAAATTATTATATTGTTAAAAACTATGTAACCGGCTACAGTAAAAATAAGACTGTCTAAATATAGAAAAAAAATATCAAAATTAGTTTTCGTAAGATATCTCTTAAATAAGTCATGAACGTAAGATTTTACGAATTCCCCGAAATTTCTTAAGATTAATGATCGAATTGCGCATTTAGTTTAAACAAGTATTGTCTTCCCTTCAACTTTAAACACGAAATATTGAATCACTCATTTTCAACGTCCTATCTAAAATTTTTCTGCAAACTCCGCACAGTCCTTCCAATAAATTTAGCCGAAAATTCTCCCAAGAGTATGTACCCAACAATCGGGACGTGCGCCGCTTTCCAGCCCAGCCTCGAACTCAGGAAAAACAGCGGCGAACCACATAATCCGCGAGATTCAATCACGCCGCTCGTGCAAAAAGCAAGCGAGAGAGAGAGAGAGAGAGGGAGAGGCAGGGAGAGAAAAAGAGAGGAGTGGTTCGCGCGACATACCGCGTGCGCGATATTCTTGGCCGAACGCTCGGCTCCTCATGAGAATGACGCTATAAATAAGTGGCCTGCAAAAATAGCCGGGTAGGTGTGTGGCAGTTTTCGAAGATGAGACTCTCGCGACTTGAGGTCGCGCTCGGCCATGTTTATCTCGGTGGCAAGCCGTATGTGCTCGGGACTCGGACTCGCTCAAAGAATCCAAGGGTTTATCGATCGGGTTCGCAAGGCTTTTCGAAGGGTCTTTGTAAAGGCTGTATACGCTTTCGGGAAACGCAGTCAGGCGAGGTTTCGAGGGAAAGGAAGGGCACTCGGCTCTTCTAATCCTCGATAAAGTTTTCTTTTGAAAATTGTTTGTCCGCTCGGTTTGCATAAAATAGAAGAGCTATTTATAGTTTCGTCGAGTTCTCTGACACTGAAGTGATAATATAAAAGTGCCTTCGCTCTTTTATTCTACGAAAAAATCATTTTTTTTAAATAATCGTGGCAAGGCTAAAAAAATATTTATGCTTTTTTTTAAAAAAAAAAAAATACTACGCTATAAAAAAGTCACGCCAAATCATCAAAGTCTCTCAGCCCGTAAGCAAGTCACACACAGAGTATCCAGAAAAACGTCGACTAAACGCAGGCAGAAGAGACTCGGAGCCGCGTCGCGACGCGCACAACCAACAGCGTATATATCGGCGGCGGCGCTCGAGAGAGATCTCGCATCAAGGCGATCGGCGCGCGGACGCGCCCGGCTTATTTTTAGCCGCACTCAAAGGGCGCGTGCGCGCTCGACGACTCGAGGATAGGATGCATCTGCCGCGCGAGCTCGATCGATGGTTCAGGGTCAGGGCTGAGCGACCCGAAAGAAAATGATCGAGACCGACGACGGAGGAAAATAAAAAAAAAAGGACGCTTTATATGCCACTGAACTCGGGGGCTGGGCGCGCGTTCGATTCGCGATGTTGCTATTCTAATCGTTATGGTCTGAGACGAGTTCTTGAGAGGACAGTAAAGCTTTGGGGCGAGATTTTTTTTTATCATTCGGGTGTTTTGAAAATCAAAGCGGAACTCGAGGTATTCGATTGAACGCGGCTCGATCAAAGTCTGGGCCACTTGTACGTTCATGGGACATAATTTACTGGCACGTTTGGTCCAACTAAAGAGCCATATCGGATATTAAAATAAAAAGGCCTTTCTCATTGCTTCGCAGCGGCACACCAGAGCCGGTCATTTTAAGCGGTCACTTCCGTGCGTGACGCTCAAGATCGCGCCCTGAGATGAAAATGAGAAATTGCCTGCGGAAAACGTGGTCGACGGCAGTTAAGGCGCGCCGAGCCTTTGCATTTCACAGTTGACCGAAGTCGTTAGTAGCTAGTTTGCATCTACTTTGATAGATGGAATGCTTTAAGCTGCAGCTGCGATCTGATTGATTAGATTTAACGACTTTATTGATATGTTTGGGCATGCCGAGGCGATGTAACAAATTGTAGGCTTGATGACACTTTTTTTTTCTACTCGTAAAAACCTCGAGTGTTGTAAGAAAGATTGCGAGTAAATAAGGCAGTAAGGGATGTATTTATAACTTTTTACAAGAGCTAACCGAACTAAACGATAATTTGAGATTCTTCTTTTGTAAAAAGCCTATAATTATAAGTTTTTATTAAATTTCTTGATCTAATAAGTATATCATTCTTTTATAGTATCACTTTAAAATAATATGATGAGCTAACATGGATGAAAAAAGGAAATCAAAAAATATTGGAAGATTCGATTTCTGTACTTTCTTTATTAGAAGTTCACTCGACAATTTTCGCTGCTACACTCTAATACCTCTTTCTTCTTAATTAGAAAAGGCATCCACAAAGTTTTTTAAGTTGAGATTACCAACTGGTTTTTCCATCATGTCTAATTAAATTATAATTTTATACTTGAGAGAATGAACCCATTTTGGAAAAGGTATTGTCACCATTTCCTTGTTATTTATTGACAATTTTCAACAACTAGGTAGTAACATAAATTTTTACTAGGAGAAAATTTGATACGATTTCGTGCGTTTCTAAGATAAACTATTTTTATATAAATAAAAACAGAATAATACATTTTTAGCATAGTAGCGTCAAAAAACTTTTTTTCTATTTTATCTTAAGAGCAATGTACGTATATTTTTAAAATTTTAATCTAATTTTGTACACCACGCGTGCGGTTCGCACATAAACGTTTCTATTCGAAGACAAAACATTAAATTGATATATAATAATGTTCATTGTCCTTTGGTCGTCTATAACCTTTCGTAAAACTACGAAAACTTGGTTAATTATGATGCAATGAAAATTATGTTTACACACACAAATCTGGATAGCACTGCCCAGAACTAGTTGCCAAATACATATATTTGCGCTGAAAGCACGTCTATATTAGATGTATCTATATTCCTAGAACAAATAAATGATTTTGTTTCATTTACTTTCTCTCGTTCAGATTTATTACATAAACATGGTCTTAGATTGATTTTATGACTGCACAAAGCACTTTGAGTAAATCATCGCATAATTTAATCTCTTTTATTTGCGTGTAAAATAATAAAATTTTCAACTAGACGTTATTGTCACATTCGAGCTGCCTAAAAAGTAAACCTCAAAAAAAAAAAAAAAAAAAAAAAATAATATAGATTTTTGAGAAATTCGCTTCGTAAATAAATGAGCTTTCTTTTCAATCGCTTAAAGCCGGCGACTGTCGTTAAAAAAAAAAAAAAAAACGCTCGCCTCAGAGTCACGAGGGTGAAAAAGCCCACAGCCCAAGAGCTCGCTCGCGGACGAGGCGACTCGCCGAGCGTCGATCGAATGTTTTACGAGAGGCGCAGCCTTTTTATCGCTCCCGATCGCGTCCGATGAATTTGTAAAAAGAGCGCACCTCCTAGGAAAAAATTGCGAGTGCCTGCGTATCCGCGCGTATATACCGGTTTAAAAATAGAATCATCGCGCGTCGAGGTAGAAGCCCGAGCCTTCTTTTCGCCTGTTCATCGTGCTCGTTTTATTATTACGAGCTTCGAGAGGATTTAAATCGTCGCCTAGTAGGTTTTGGTGAAAAATTCAAGCGTATTAAAAGAGCATTTAAATTAACGAGAAGACGAAATGTGATGGGATGAATCAAAGAGGTGTCTAAGTCACAGATAAATACCTTCATTCCGGAATGACTTAATTTGTTTAATTTATCATTTTTGAAGATTATTGGAACGATTTAATTGTAAAAAAATAGTCGGAAGCATGAATGAAACGTCGTATTTTATTTTTCGTTACGCTCGATATTGCAGTCACGGTAAAAAGTGAGCAAGGGGGAAGAGCACGGCAAATAAATAAATAAAAGAGGATGAGGTGCACGTAGTTTCGTCGTTAGATCGATTTCCCGCATGACCTTATTTTAGGTCTAGAAACGGGCACGCGTTATGGTAAGCGACGCGGCCAAACTTAACTGACACCTCAAGGCTTCAAACTAGCTGGTTAATTATTTTATCTTTTACTTGCTCGCAAATAAGACGACTTTTTCAAAGGCATTGTCCGGCTAAACTTTTTTGCTTATATCTATTTCGTATTTATCGTTTTCACTTTCAGAACTTCGTTTGTGCATTAAAAGCCAAAATAAATTCTTATGAAAATAGATTTCGAAGTAGTCTATCTATTTAAATATTATACGTAAATATTTGAAGAGTACAGATTAATTCTGGAAGCGGTCTGGTATTTATTTAAATTTTAACAGAAATCTTTTACGGTAGTCTAAGGCGGTATGAAACATTAAAAGCTCAGCAAAAATACATCGCAGAATATTTGAAAAGAATTCGCGAAAACCAGTGAAGTGCCGTAGAAAAGCGTATGTACATTACGAAAAAGTTTATTTCATTGTTTCATCACTCTTTCACAAAAACGACGTGATACTCAACAGTGCAGTAAAATCTAGAAATAACTGCAAAGCAGACAGAGTGGTCAAATATACATCTTCTAGATGAATTAAAAAATTATTTTGCTCTAAAGAAGTATACTTATAATTATCATTATATCAATGTTACTTTCCTCGTGAAATACTCATTATCCGTTATAAATTTTAAGCGGACCGCGACTATCTTGCAAATTAGTTTCAATTTTTGGAAGGTAGGCCTGCCCAATCTCATTAAAATGTATTTTAGGAAAATTCTGCCTGTAATAATTTTGCAAGTAGATTTTAATGAAAAGGTTACATTTATTTTAAATAATTAAATCCTATTCAGTGGTGTTCGCCCGTTAAAGAGTGAGAATTTATAATTTAAATTCATCCAAACGACGTAAAATTTACTAAAAATTTACTTCTCAATTTAAATGGCTCCTCGGTGCGTAGGAAGGAGACGAACGCGGCAAAAGAAGTTACTCATCCTCGCGCACTTATGATTATACAAGTCAGAGAAGGCGGAAGTTCCGCATTCAATCTTTTCTGCACGACGAAGCAAACTCAAAGAAGAAGAAGAAGAAGGCAGACGAAGAAGTAGGAGAGGAAGAAGGGCAGAAGGAGTTTTAGGTCGACGACGACGAGCGCAAAGATAATGAGCGCATACTTTCGCTACAATAGGGAAACATTTACGTCGCAGCTCCCCCTTCCGGCGCCGGTGGTGCCGCCGCCGCCGCCGTCGCCGTCGCCGCTGCCGACATCGTCGTCGAGCGAGCATCGCAGCCGTTGCCGCGCTCTCCCATGTGGGTCACTGGGTTATTGCCTCCGTTCGTCCTTCTCGCGCGACGCGTTCGCGAGGAGGAAGGGAGCAGTGCTTTCGTAAGAAACGCCGTCGGGGGGGGAGGAGAGGGTGGGAGACGCCGACGCCGCTCGCTCTCCTCCTCCATCTCGCCTCCCTCGATTAATTGCTTGCGAGAGGATGCGACGGATATCGATGTCCCTGTTTAATCGACTTTTTTTTCCCGATCCTCCCAAAGGGAGTTCCTTCTTTCGAACTTTTAAGTTTTTCGAATATTCAAGGAAGTCGGTTCGATTACTCTGGAGGAAATTATCTGTTACAGTAGTTTCAAAGCTCTTAATTTATACTGCATTCTTGGGGAACAAATGGCTGAAGGACCGATGTAAGTAGAAAAGGACGGCATTGGTCAGACAAAAAGATTTTAATTCTACACTCGAAGGACGAAAACGAAGAGGCTTCGAAGACGTCTAACCAAGGCGCGCTTACAGTTTCGTAACCGTACGAATTGGATCGACGGGAAAGTTTTCGTTCCCCTCTCGAAGTTCCCCTTGGCGTAAACATCGAAAGCCGAGAGGAAGCAGGAGATGGGGGAGAGAGAGGCGAGGATAAGGAGGCCGCTCTCTCGGGGCAGGACGCCCGCTTGCTGAAATTGATCGACGCGCGGGATTATCTCGATATTGCGCGGCGCCGAGTTACGTTAAGGGGCAGGATATTATAGGCGAGGATATTATGCGGCTTGTAAGCAGGCTGCAGATTCCTGCTTTAGTAATCGATTATTAGACGCGGCTTCAATCGCTATCTGAAATTACTTGTGGTGGTACGTTTCGGCTGCAGTTGATGTTTCGGTGAGCTTAATTCAAAGGGTCTGGGATTAAGTTATTTTGGAAACTAAAGGGAGTAGACGTTTGAGGCACGTTTTTCAATCGCTTTTAAATAGATCTTAAATTTGGAAATCGTTCCTTTGAAAAAAAAAACAGAAAAAAAATGAATGATCAGTGTTTTGGGATGCTTGTCGGACATTTTTATTAAAAACTTGAAAAAGGAAGCTATATAATGATCGCGTACGTAGCGCTTAAGGTTTTAAAATACCTTTATAAATTATTGCTGGCACGGTAACGGTAATTTCCAAGAAAAGAGTAAAGAAAATTTAATTGAAGCGCAGCCTAAGCCGCGTAGAATTAACGAGGAACAATTTCCATCGTAAGAAGATTTATTTTTGAAAACAGATTTTAAAAATTTTAAATCTTTCAAATTTTTTCGCGAAAATAGTCAAATAAACGAATAAATTAATTTAGTGGCTACAAAAATCCCATCATATATATTGTAGGCACGCAATAAAATCACAAGCCCCCATCTGGCCGAGAGTTAAAAGCAGAAATAATTCGTTTTAAAAAGCAGCCGCTCAAATAGAAATGAAAACGTTCGCGTTTAAAAGCTGAAAATACCGGGTTTGAACTTAAATAGACGTAAGTGAGCGTTATCGCTCTTATATTTAGCGAGCGGCGAATTAGCCGCGCGGTGATCTTGGACACACTCGGCGAGTGCGAGAGCGTCACACCGGCGCTGCTTCCATTGCTATTTTTAATGATCCGCACTCGCGCGCGTATAAAGCTCTATTTACACGTCGTGCGCCACTCTCGAGCCTCTCCTTCGCGATTCTCGCGCGCCGAGGAGCTGCTTTTCCGACGGGTTACCCTAAATTCGAGAGGCGGCGAGTTTCGCTATTTTTTCGTTGCGTTTCGGGGCTGAAAGCGCTTCCAACTTTTTTGAAAGATGGGTATACGAGTTGAAGTTCAATAAATTCAAGGTAAATTTAGTGAGGTAAATTTTTGATTTTGAACGGCGAGGCTCGTTCTGAAAGAGCAAACAGTATTACAATTTCATTCTACTAACTTATTCGGCAAGTACGGCCAAGGGAAGGAGTTACGACGGCTGGTGCAATTTCTCGGTTGCTAATTAAAAATTCGAAATTGAGAAAAGTTGGCGAGAGATCCAATTATCGTGCGGTTCGACAGAACGGATTGCAATCAAGAGCCGACGCTGGACGAAGCCTTTATCCTTTTAACTGGTAACGAACTTTCAGAATTACCTTCGCAAAGCACTCACCAAACAAGTAAACAGCAGTTTAACCACTGCGTTCGTGAATGCAGGAAGGGAAGTAGAAATTCTTCGAAAATCGTACAAAATAAACAGTTTTAGACTTCGTACTTTAGGTATAATTTTACTCGTGCAGATAGCATTGTATTGTTAGGATCAAGGCTTGTTTGCTCGATCGATTTATAACTGATGACTCTCAATATCATAAAAAAATCAGCGAATAATCGATTTAAAAATTCTATTAATACTTTCTGTATTCATCATAATTTTAAAAAATTATTAGTAGCATATAAATCAAAACCACAACGTATATCGCAAAAAAGAATTCTTCTACATCCCAAAGTAAATTTACAATATTAATGAGTTCAAAACTTCAAGTCGAGTATGGATTCGATTAACGAGTAATTGAGAAATAACCTTCTTGATTAAAAGTTTGAGGTTTCTCTCAGAAAAAGATACAGAATTCGGAGAAATACAGAAAACACGGAACTAATCTCAGTCTGATGTCTGCGTACATGTCGAAGAGACGCAGAGTTCAAAGTGTAGGTATACTTTAATTGCTGAAAAAATTAGTTTATCGATATAGTGTAATTAATTTTCTGGAGAATTAGGACCTGGAGCGCCATAAACCTTATACTTTTAATATTTTCAAATTCAACCCCTCGCAGGAACAACTTTTGTTAATATTATTTTTGTTCTAAAAAGGAGTTTTATAAAAAATTTGAAACATTGCAAATTCGAAAGAGCAACGGAGGGGCAACGGAGTCGTTGTTACAGGCGGTTGCCCTAACTCACTACTGGCAAGTGCCAACTCGAGCGCGATAACAGGAACGTGCAAAGACAAAATGTATATTTAAATAATTTACAAAGTGAGAATAAATTTTAAGGTACCGAAGGCTTCGCTCAGTTATTAAGAGCACCATTATGTACATGGGAGTACACATACAGGTTCCTTTTAGGCAAGAAATTTCGTTAAAATGCGAGATAAGAGAAACGACAAAAAATCTGAAAACGTCAAATCTCCATAACTTTTTAACACGAAACTACAAACGGAAACGAACGAGTCTCGAGCGTATGCAGCTGCAAGCCTTACAACCCGGAAGGCTCGTATAAACCAATAAACTTGATACTCCAAGTGCACGTCACGTACTGCACATGACGGCCCGCCGCCGTGGATTTCACACACTCGCGCGAAGCGGCGCGGAGCGCAACGCGAGAAATCGGATCGTAAGCTGCTTAATGGCGCGAATTTAACAGTCGCGGTTATATACCCCCCGGGGACGATTAGTAAAGGTGATCGACCGCATTACGCCGCCGAATAATATACAAAGCGGCGCTCCTGCTGCGCGCGTCCGCTACTTATTCTTGTTTGTTTTCGTTCGCTGCGAGAACCAGCGCGGCAAACTCTCGCGGACGTCGTCGGTTTACGCGAGCGTGTGTACTGCCGTCGGGCGCTGAATTTTGTGAAGAAAGCGAGCTGCTTGCGTAAGTTGTTTGCGAATGGCTTTGTTTGTCCAAAAATTTGTTACTTTAGGAGGATTGTCGCGTGGAAGGATTATTATTTTTCGAAAAATAATATAGGTTTTATTATAGTATTATTCTTAGTTGAATTAATAATGAACGTTGAATGGAGCTAATTAAATTACACGATGTAATTATTTGTACAAGCAAATATTGCCAAATCATAATTTAATCGACATTTGGACATGTCGTGTTCAAATAATAAACGTTAAAGTATTGATACTACTCATGTTGCATGTATTAATTTGTGGATCCATTAAATTTATTATCGATAACAAGATACATATATAATCTAACTCAATTAAATGGTTTTTCATTATTTTTAAGACTACAATTGTGTTAAGAAACACACGAATAAGGCTATAAATAGAATAGCAAAGAATCCTTATTTCGAAGACCGGCGTAAAATCGAAAACCGTAATAAAATATCTTCGCAAACTAGTCCGATCGGAATCTTTTACTAAAGATCGCCAATCTCCACACGATTCCTCCAAGCATTCGACTGTTAGAAATAGAACCGGGCGGGCGAAGGAAGCAGCGTCAGCGTCGGAATAACGAGAAATAAGTCCGAGTAGGCGAAAAATTGAGTCTCCAAACCGCTGACGTCGCGCGATAATAAAACTCCGGAAAACAGGCATAAAAGAGGGAAGGAGTACGCGAACAAACAAATCAGAGCCGCCGCGGAGGCCCCGCCGGGACGAGAAGAAAAAAGGAATCCGAGTCGCCAGAGAGTCCAGTCTCTCTCAGCCCTCGGAAAATGTGGCGCCAGCTCGAGAGACTAGAAAACTTGCTAGAAAGAAGGAGAGAGAGGGAGAGACTGAACATCGCCTCCAGCCGGTACGATGAACTTTCGTGCCGAAAGTCTTGTGTGTGTGTGCGTGCGCGCGCGCGCTTGTCTAGCTTGTTTTTTGTCCCCCTTCCTCTGGCAGATGGCTCGCGCGAAACCGTTCGGTTGGTAACTCGGCCAGGACTCGGACGACTGCTTGTAGATATATCTGTAGGTGCTTTTCCAAGACACTAACCAAGCCTATTTTCCGAAAGGCCGGTAATCGAATTATCGCCCATATGGAAAATGGACTTGGCCGATCCCTTGGCTATATATTGATTGGCTCAATTATACTTCTCGGCGAAAGTCGCTGAACTTGAAGACACTCGGTGTCCAGCCTTCGGTTTGCGCGCGTCTCGCGAGCGCTCGGCTGATTTGGTTTTAATTTTGCCGGACTATTCTCGCGCTCGCATCACTGAGCTTTGCAAGTTTTATGACGATTTCAAATAAATTTCGAGCGACCTCTTATATGACGTAAATTACCAGCATAAATTATTTGCAAACGCGTTTTTTGTACTTACACCGAAGCGAATGCGGGTCAAGAGGCGTAAATTTTTGAGCAGGTATAAATCAGACGCGATTGTGTATATAAGAATCGCGCAAGTATATAGATACGTCACGTTTATTGATGCTATTTAAAGGCTGTCACCTTGAGTTATACGTAAAACATTCATTCATTAATGAAACTTTCCCCCCTTGGACTTGAACAAACTAATTCGAGCGAACACAATTTTAAACCGTTAATTAGAGTGATCCTTGTGCCGTCGCTGCCGCTAATAAAAACTAATTAGATTCTCGGCGAAACTTTTTTTTTTCTCTCTACGCGGGTCTACCTTTCGCGCTAAATATTACTTTGTTAAACGCGAAAAACTTTGCTTTCAGCAGATTTAATTAATCAACCGAGAAATTTTGTCGGAGAAGAATCCGACAATCGCGCCGAGAGCCATATAGAATCACAAAACTTCCCGGCAGCTCGGGCGATCTTCGTTAATCAGACTTAGAGCCAGGATAACGGCCTTAGTCCCGCGCGTGTTTGTGCTTCGGCGGAATTAACGGGAATGGTCCTTGGCACGGTGTAAATTCGTGTCAGTTGGACGTGGCGGCGGCCCGGCTCTCCGGGCTGACGTTTAACTTCGAATAGGAAGAAGGTAAATGCGATTATCTCCTGCAATTCCTCCCCCCCGAGTTGCGTGCTCGGGCGCCATGCACGAGAGCCGCCGCGGAGCCGTGACAAATCCGTTACATTCTTGGAAACGGATACTGGCCGCTCGCCAAGGGGCTGCTAACGACTTTTCTCCCCGAACATGATCTACGCCCTCGCCTCTCTCGTCGCGAGCTCTCTTTTCTTTACCGCCGAACTCCTGCCTCCCGATTCTTATATACCCCGCGTCCTTTGCCCTCTTTCGCGGCCCGTTTGCGGGCTTTCGCCATTTTCGAAGTGCCAATTTACGGAGTGCGCCCTGCATTTCGGATGATGTACCTTATTTGAAAATTCAGGAGCCCTCTGGTTTAGAGATCGTAAACGATAATGATTAAAACTAAAGCTTTATCATACTACGCGCGGCTTTATCTAATCTAATAGTACTGTAATTTCTATGTTTAACCTTTAAAAATCAATTTGTAAGATAGATTAAGTTTGAAAGTATATAAGGTTCTCGTCTTCATAAATGTTGAAATGGGATGACGCTTACAGTTTTATCATCTTCTAATTTCTGTGGAATTTCCCAAGTTTTGCTTTACGAGACCGAAGTTTCCCCGGCAACGATTTAATTTATAAGGTACTTCGACGTCCCCTCAGATTGCTAAACCAACGAGAGATCCGGGTTATTCGACACTTTTAAAACGACCAATTTACGATCCCTTATATTTTCGGCGAAGAATGCGAGCAACATTCAAATGGGGGCTCGTGAAAAATTATTTATCGATCAACGACGAAGTGCCGATATAATTCCTAGACTTTTAGATCTGCAAGTTAATAAAGTCGAGTGCAATCGATGCTCAAGAATAAATAAAATTAAGAGCTAGGACACGAGAGGACAGTCCGAAAGCGCGAGGAGGAATTAAATAAAGCCCGCGGGAAAAAAGGTCGAGCGTCAATACAGACAATTATTGCTTACATATTCCAAAAGTAGCGAGAGAACATTTGGGGCGTTAAATCTTTAACCGGGCCCTTCGATCGGCATCATTTGCCTTCTCTTTTCTCGGTGTCGGGTCGGTGCCCGAAATAACGGCGAGGTCCAGCGGAGAACTGGTAGAGGAGAGAGAGAGAGAGAGAGAGAAAAAAAAAGCAGGGCTAAGCGCGCGGGCGCCAAGTCACGTCGCAGCTTGGAGGGGGCAGGGCGCCGTTAAAGATTTAAGCCCTGATCGATGTTTTCTGCATGCACCTACTTGCGGATCAGCGTGGTTGTGTGTGCGCGTTTGTGTGTGTGTGTGTGTGTGTGTGTGTGTGCATCGGCGACGTCGCGAACGCAGCGGAATATTTGGCTATTATGTAGGTCGATATGCCTGAATTCGCGCAGTAAAAATGTCCGCGCCCGGAGCTTTCGTGGAATTGCGCGTGTGTTGGTAGGAGGGAGGGGGTGAGGGAGATATCGATTCCGACCTGAAAACGGCCGGTACTGTTTAATAAATTGCCACGAGAAATTTCCTTTTTTCGCTTTCTTTTTAACTTTCGCTCGGGCGGACGCTGGGAAATTAAATTTCGAGCTCGCTGAAAGCAGGCATTTCAGGCTGCCTTGTATAAAGGGGTTTTCGGAATTTTTACAATAACGTTTCCTGGATTCAATTTAAAACTCTCGTCGACGTCGTTGAAATTAATATATTTGAAGATACTCTGGACACTCGAGCACGAAACCCCACAACTACGATATTCAATGCAATGCAGAATCCGCTGTACGTTGTAGGATTATTCTCTGAATTCTACGGACATAAATCAGTAATTTTCATTGTAAGCCTCGCGGACAGCTGAAGTGTTAGAGTAGTGCGAGCGCGACGCTAATTGCTCGAACCTTCATTCTGTTCTTCTCCTCTCGCGGACGGATAATTACTGTCTGTAATACAGCTATATGAGTGCTTGCGAACGTTCTAATCCTCTGTTCGTGCATAACCATTGAATGTTGAGCAACGTTATATACGACGACGACGACGAGGACGGATATAATCGTTGCCGTATAAATTAAATTTAATCAGCGCAGAGAGGTCAGCGTTGACCAGATTTTCTCGTCTGTATATCCCCAATTCCAGAATTGTTTTCTAGCGGATGACGCAAGCGCCGCTCCGACAATATTTTGTTTTATTTACCAAAACGCACGCTCTGCTGATACTTCCGTCGGCGCCGGAACGAAACTGGTAAATATAGAACCGCGCGTGTAATTAATGCCTAAAACCGAAACGCAAACTTCTCGACTCGCGTAAAATTATACAGGCAATGCACGAGTTACAAAGCATACACATACTCGCGAAGGCGCGCGCACGAGCTGACGCTGATTACTCGCGAACGATCGATCGGCCATCGATATCACGATAAAACCGTGGAGAAACAATGCTCTCCGAGTCAGCCGAGATTTTCATTTGCTATTCCACGTGCGGGCGCGCGACCTTTTCTTTTTTAGGTGAACGTACCGTGAGGGTGACTGAGACGCGCGGCGTAATAACTGGATTTCGCGACATGCACGATTTCGCGAAAGCCCGAGTAGCTTCTTATTATAAGCTTTAGTTTAGTTCGTTATAGAAAATACGCTTACTAACGCGCTTTTACTTTTGCTCGCAATTCGCAGTGCTTTGTATATTTTTTTTTTTTAACGAGATGCAGCGTACAAAAGTTAATTGTCTAGAATTTTCGTATGTCGTAAGTTTGTACAAGTCGTTTTCACGCAGTTACGCCCTTTCTCTCTCGCGCGCGCGCGAATCGCCATTAAGTTTAAGAATGCACTGTTTCAAGTAATTTATATTAAGCTTTAAAGTTGTTTATAACTGTTTACAGCGAAAAACAGATAATTCAAATTTCCAAAGTTATACGATACTCGGTGCGATGTTAACTGGCGCGAAGCGAGCTTATAATTGTACTCTCCACTGGCAGTAAGTTACAACAGTTGTCTTGTGCTTGTCACACTTTTAGCCCATTTCTTTCCATCCTCCCCAGCCAAGGAAATGCTTCTACTAAGACATAAACTGCGAGCAAGTAAGAAAACGCGTCCATTGCAAATGTAGCCATTCAAACGCGGCAAACAACTAAATTCAGTCGAAACTCGGCCTCGGCCGCGTATGTATAAGTTTCAGGCTAATTTTACACGGCAACAGGACGCAATGAATGCAACGGCGGAGCCGAGGAAGGACCGCTTTAATATTTAACGCGCTGCCGTCGGCCCGTCGGCCTGGAAATTCGAAATCCTCGCAGCGGCGGCGGCCACTGCGCACCGGGAGCCGCGTCGCCTCCCTCCTTGCGCAATCGCGAAAATATAGATACGCACTCGCGCTCTACGGGTACACCCCCTGCGCCGCCCTTCCGTTCGCCGACGGAGCCATGCGGCTGTGTATGCTGGGAGAGATGCGCGTAACGGAGCCGTGTGGGTGTAAGGGAGGAGATAAAAGCGGCGCCAATGAATGGGGAATTGAACGTTTCATTAAGTCTCCGGCGAGCCGTGGAAAATTTACTCTCCGAGCGCCTCTCCAATTGAATTTGTCGCTCAGAAAGGATTTCTTTGTGCGCCGTGGGTACATCTATTTTTTCTTTTTTTTCTTTTCTTTCCTTTTTACTTCATTTGCGACTTGACTTCATTCGGTCGGCGTAATACTTTTGTTGCGGACATTTATAATACATTCGAAGAAATGCGAGTACGCTTTTGTTGATATACTATATACACGATTCTGCAGTGTTTAATAGAACCTAGATAAAGTTTGTTTTATGTAAATATTTTATGTGTACATAGAGAAATTACTGTTGACCCTTTCGATTACTTGTTCTCTATGCATAAAGAACAGAACATTGAATCTTGTATGCATTGCTCCCTTTTTCCAGCAAAAACTTTAAATTCTTGACGGTTAAAAAGAGCTTTTTTCAAAAAACGATTATTACATAAATGCCGCACAAAAAAAAAGTAAAATCAAAAATAAAAGAAAAAGAAAAGACAAAACGGCGAGAACGAGCAAGAGTATTCGCGACGTCCTGCAAAAATGGACAGCCGCGGTGCTTCTTTGCACCTTCGTCGCACAGCGTGCCACGCTTACAATGGCATCGCCGGCCTTTCTGTTCGAGCTGCGGCGTCGCGCCGGCGCTTCAACAATGCAGATGGGCAATTGTAACGGAACGCGACGTGTTCGTCGCTTTTTCCCTCCCTTTATCTTGTTTAACGCTGGAAAAGAAAAACTTTGCTAAATGAGCTCGAAAAAAAAAACGCGCGCGAAGAGAGAGCGGAGGGCTCGAGGGGCGATTTTCTCGTTCGCAAAAAAAGCCAGTCGGAAATTGGTTGCATTACACATCTCGCAAAACTCTCGAAATTGGATCAAGCGAAAATAATATTTATCCCGTTTAATCGAACTACTTGCGAAATTCATTTCACACGTTTTCTCTCGCCACCTGAAACATTTTCAAACATTCCAAATGATCCAGATTCCGAGCGTATAATACGAATACCTCGGGGACGCAGACTATATATCTGACAAATCGCTCAGCAAAACCCTTGCGAACTTTCCATTGTCAGCTGGTCATTAGGCGGTCGGTCGCGATCCTCCCGGTGACAACGCCGCGACACACAGCAGATATACACGCCCGCGCGCCGAATCAATGGAATGCACCGGCGGGCCGTGGGTGGCGCGCGGCGATATACCGTACACCGCCGAGAGAGAGAGAGAGAGAGAGGAAAATCCGTATATCCGTAATTCGAGATCGCGGCGCTCTCATCTTGCGTAAGCGAGACAAAGGAGGCGAGCGAGCGCGAGATAAATCGATAAGCCGAAAGGCTGCGCGTTTCGAGCATTAGTTTTCAGCGCCCGCTAAAGCCGAGAGGCCCTTTCACAAAGCGAATTCTGCATCACCTCGAGCGGTCGGGATGCGTTCCTTTGTCGGCTGCTTTCCGTTGAGTAAATTCGAGGGGGGCTCAATTTTCGGTTTGATCTCGTTCCCATCGATTCCACGCGGCTATTTATCAGCGGCCAAAACTTTTATTTCGATTTCATTTTACCTCCTTTTCCCCTTTGCAAAACTGTCCGATTGTACTTACCGCAGAAAATTAAGATTCATTCGTTATCGAATTCCTTGATAAACGTAAAATTTTGCGTTTTTTTTTTTTTTTCATTAATTTCGAATTCCGAACAAGTTGAAGAAAATCTTCGAAAAAAAAAAAAAAAAAAAAAAAAACAAGTACATTCAAGAGGCCGACGTTAAAACTTGAGCGTATATCGACTGCTGGCGGCTAGCAACAGTTCGACCGCAGTCATGCGATTTCCGGCAATGTGAAATTGGCCGGAGATGCGCGAGTAGCATGCGGCGCGCTCGATTCCCCCGGCCTGGTGTATACGAATCGCCATTAATTCTCCGGCAATTTTAGGCACACTCGCGCCGCAGCCTTTAAGAGTGTGCAATTCATTTTGGAAACGTATGAGAATAGCGCGGAGGTATTCCGATTTATTATGCGTCTAAATTGCAAATTTCCGAGAAAAATGCCGGTGAGTTATATTTTGTCCGCTTTATCAAATTTATGAGATATTGCTCCGATACTAATTCAATTTATATCAGAGCTGAAGAATATAAATTTGTTTTTTAAAGCAACGTTATACTTTAATCGAATATTGTAGCGTAACCATTGCCAAAAAGTACTTTTTAATTTTCATATTTATTACAGCACTTACAACTTTTGATCTTTTGATTCATTTTTACTCGATCGAGCTGCGATCGAATATTCAATTTCTGCATGAAAATGTTCTTTTTGCCTTTGTCGGCACTCGACAAAACTATAACTTCCCGGAAGCTGCACTCGGAAAGTGTCTTCGAGCACTTAGGCGTCGACAATAATCCACAGATTCAGGGAGCGACGGCGAGCTTGCAACCGATGCCCTGTACGCGCGACTCCCTCCCAAAGGTAATTCAATTTCAGCCTTGGTTCCTTTGTGCGTCGCTTTTCACGCGTGCATTAGAAGTATGCTGTTTTTAATAAAAAGTATTTTGCTCACTTTGGTTGTGTAACGTTAATTTTAAATTTTAAAAACTACGATAAATGTAAACAATAGTCGTTAATCGGACAAAATATTATATTTGAAGCTTTTGTATGTACTTCTTTAGTAATCGTTCTTAAAGTTTTTCCATCCGAGTCGCAGTCTCCCAATTCCATAAAAAGCTTCGACACACGTATAAAAGCTACGAAAAGTGCGGTTGAATGGAAAAAAAAAAAAAAATTCAGCCCGACAGCCCGTAACGCCGCATAATCAGCGGTTAATTACCGCTTCATTAGGAATTCGGCTGCAGTGCAGGCCGCGCCGAAGAATAGCTAATCATCGAGATGAAAAGGAGCGCCGGAACGAACGGACAGCCGGAGGAAGGGGGAGGGGATAGGCTAGACGGAAACACGCGGGATAAAAGGCAGTGAGGACACGCGAAAGTAGGTTGCTCGCCAGACATCGCCGGCCAAGTAAAGTATCGCGCACGGCGACACGCTAACGAAATTTCGAACGTCGATAGATTTATCTCCCTTCTGCTAAAGAATGAAAAGGAAGAGCGCACAGCTGTCGCGAGGTTATTTTAATGCTCGAAAACTGATGGACCAAAGCCCGCAAAGCAATTCGTAAACTTGTACATGTATAATATATATTCTATATAATACTCATCCTCCTTGCCGCGTCCGTCAATGAGCCGCTATTGATTAAGCCCTTTAAACGGCAACGCAATTACGAAAGCACGAAGCTCTGTATACGTCGGCGGCTGAATTACGTAGGCGTTCGACGATAATGCAACGGAAGAGGCGAGAAAATGCGTGTTCGCGCGCAGCGCACATCGGAGGAGCGCGAATTTACGCCTTCGAAATTGAATTGTAAAGCACGCGGGATGGCGCGTAATGAAATTGCGGTCTGCCTTATGCCGTAACGGCGCGGACGCGCCGACATTAAATAATGATTGAACAGGTGCACGCCTCTCTGCGCTTTCGATATACATTAACGGGAGAGAATTCGATCGACGCGCCTGAACATAATTCAGCAGCTGTATATTTTTAGTACACTCCCGGTATAAGCGGGCGAATTGCGAATCGGAGTTGTAATCGCTTCCAAAATTCGATTCCAAAGCGATTCCAACGAGACCTCGTTATTTATAACCGGCGGCACCCTCAACAACGGCAGCCTTGTCGCGCGTCTCAAGGGGACAAAGGCGCGCGCGAGTGCGTCCGGATTTAGGCGAGCTCTTAGGCGATTCGCAAACGTAGCCGCGTAGCGAAGAATATACATCCCATCGGCAATTTATTCGAAATTGACCTTTGACACGTCGGCCCAAGTCGTTGCCAAGCGAGAGAGGCTCGCGCGGTATGACGCGGAGTCTCCTGGCAGCCCGCCGAATTTTCGTGCAATCTCGGATAATTTTCTAGCGGGGCAAAAACGCACAGGCGGTAGAACGCGCTCTTTTTCAGGCAGCCGCGTCGGTAAGGGCATTCGAGCTTTTAATTAATTCTCGACGAGGAGGAGGCAAGACTTTTTTCGAGGACGCTCGGACGACGCGTTTCACGCGGGGATTTTATTAATTTCGAGCGACGCGCGGCTTAAATTCAATGTATATAATTCGATAAAATGTTTGAAAGCCAATTATATTCGACTGTATCTCGGAGCCGTTGGAAAGTGGGTCGAGTGGGCCAGCCGACAAATATTTACGTATATATTTTCCTCGGCGCGAGAGCCTGACTTCTTTCCAAGGCGTTCCTTAATTACCGCCCGGGGAAAGTCGCCAAGTGGCCGCACTCCCATGAAGATCTTCGCCCGATGAAAACTTTTCTCCGCCGAGGAAGCGGGAAGAGAAGCTGAATAACCGCCCGCTCATTGGAATCGGCCGAAAGTTTTGAGCGCCGCTTTGCGCCCGAAAATTGTATGTGCGCTCGAGCAGGTTTTGCGACTGCAAACCCTCCCGATAAATGATTAATTCGGTGCACCTATACTAATTCATTTAATACTGGAGTTATTTAAGAGAGCTGCCGCTAATTCTAATCCTTTCGCCACTTATACGGCATTAGGTCAATCGAAAGATTTACTTATGTAACTTGTGTAAAATTTACTTATTCAACTTTCACTATCCGGTAATCGGATAAAGCTCTCGAGGCCCCCTATCAAATTATCGAAGTTAAAATTAAAAAAAAAATAGAAGACATCTCGCCGATAATTATGCAATTCGATAAGCCGGAAGGCATAACCCTGTCCGAGAGGCTAACCTGCTTAACGGAACGAGAAAATGGACTGCTCTCGCACGCGCCCGAGAGGGCGAGGGGGAAAGAGAGAGATATCGACTACTGGAGGGTTTCTCTCAAAGCTGGCAATTCAGCGAACCGATCGAGGATTAAGGCCTTATACGTCGAGGACCGGCGGCTAGAGCCGAATAGGTAGAGGGGGTGTAAAAAAAAAAAGCGGGGAAAAAAGAAGAATCGAGGCGCTGGCGATTTTTCGCTCGGAGGGCGCGAGCGCGGTTTTTTTTTTTTTTTTTTTCTTTAATGGGATAAAAGAGGCGAGGCGCGGAGGGAAGGTGAGAGAGAGGGAGCGAGAGAGGCGGAGGGTGAAAGGGGCCCGGGGAAGAACTTGCGTTATTCAATGATACGAATGCAGACCCCTTCCTGCCGCTTTTATTTTGCCTGTTTAGCGATGAATGAAAAATGGCACGAACCGCGCGCGCGGAACTGGGTCAGAGCGTAAAAAAAAAAAAAAAAAGAAGAATATATTCAATATAAAGCGGGCCCGCGCGCGGACAAAGTCGGCAGCCGGACGGGGCAGGCTGCCGAGATAAAGGGATCTTATTGTTTGCTTTGATAATTAGTTCGAGGAATATGATTATCGCCGAGTGCCGGGATTTTATGCGTCAATGCAGATCGACTGTATTTGCATGGTTATTGAGAGAAGAGAGGCAAGCGGATTGCTTGAGAACTAAAGTGAAAGGGGCTCGCTTTTTGTCAAGACTGCAAAATCGTTAGGGAGAAGTTTGAGTGTTTGAGAATAATCGTTAAAAAAAAAAAAAAAAAAAAAAGAGCATAGTAGGTGAATTCTCGATCGGCCGTCAAGAGCACTCGTGTTACACAGAGCTCGCAGAAATTCCAAACGAAAAACAAAAATTTCGAGTATATCCGAGGGGATCAAGTCTCTCGGCGGTGAGCGAATCGAGCCGGCGAAAAATTCTAAACTGCCGCGTTCTCCTCTTTTTGGGCAATCCGAACATAAAACCCTCGCGGACGTGCGCGGTGTGCGTACTCGCGGAAACGGTGTATAAATCTCAAAAGCCCAGCGGTGGAAGATCGCATCTGCGCGTCCGCGGGGATTTTCAGAGAGGGAAAACAAGCCAAGAGAGGCCTCGGGAGCTCGCGGCGAGAGAGAGAGAGAGAGAGAGAGAGAGAGAGCGGCGGCGGACGATGGACGAGGGAGATAAAGCCGCGGCTCTTCCGTCGCGGACTGGAAATTCTAAGCGGAAGCTGATTCCGGGAATTGAGGGCGAGAAACTGCACGCAGACGCTCCTATTTCGTGGCTACACCTGGGTGGGGCTTCTTAAACGAAAGATCGGGCGATTCTCGCGCCCGTCGTTTCGACAGAATTTCAAAACAATTCCCCAACCTTAGCCCCTCGTATATTTTTAGTGAAACGGCGAAACCTTGCTAGAATTAACGAATGCCACACGAAACTTAGCTTGGCCCGGTCGGAAAGAAGGAAATCGCCCGTGCGAGAGCAAGAGCCGAGCGGCGTCGGATAAGAAGACGAAGAAAGGGGGAGAGAGAGAGAGAGAGCGCGGAAGCAGAGCTCCCGGCGAGAGGGTCGAGAAAATGGTCGGCCGGCTGGCTTGGACACGCGGCTGCGAGAAGAAGAAGCAGCAGCAGCAGCAGGGAGGGGGCGCTTAGCGATCGACGAGGGGGTGGCTCCGATGATCGTCCCTTCGAGGAAGTTGCCCTCCTTTGCCATCACGCACTGCGTAGAGAGCCGCCCCCCCCTTCCCGCTGGCTGCTTTCGAAGTCACTAGGTCCGAATGGAAGTGGGTCAGCCGTGCCTCGTGCTCGTTTGTCGAAAACTCGGCGAGCGCGCACGCGTCGCTTATACTGCGCTCTCCCCCCGTCGCTCCGACGGCGCGCGAGTGGGTGTGAGAGCGTATATAGATGCCTGTGTGTGTGTGTGTATGTATCCGTCGGCATGCCGCGTTCGAGTGCACGGCCGGAGACGCGCGGAGGACTCTTTTCCGCGGGGAAGAGGTCGACGCGCGCGGTTTCCTGGATTTTCGGGCATTGCTAACCGAGGGAGCCGACGGAAGGCTCCGGGCTCTCGGTTGGTATACGAGCCGCAAGTGACGCATCGCGGCTCTCGGCTCTCGGCTCGGCCGAGTCGCGGCACTGTCGAGCGACGCCTTGACCCTATAAATATGTCGGCTCGAAGACGCCGTCGAGTGGCGCCGGATCAGCGAAATCGAAAGCATGCGAGAGCCTTTAATAATCAAGTGCCCATCTGCGCTGGAAGCACACTCTGACTGTGACACTCTGCGACTGCGTGTGGGTGCGGGTGCGGATATGTGGGTCTGCGGAGACGCTTGTGTGTGCGTTGGCTGATTCGCATTTATTTCGCGGGCGAATGCATCTCCGTGCGTGCGTTTGAATCTCCGGGAATCTGCAGTATGCCCGTACTTGCGAGAAATTCGAACAAACGCCGTTGAATATTTTACGTTCGTCCGGTGCGCTTAAATTAAGCCTAAGTAAATCTGTAAGAATCACCTTTTGGCGTAAACGAATAGTGCCCTTTGTGGCAATGATCAAGGAAGTTGGGAGTTTATTGATGTTCAACTTTGCTTTATGCTTGCACGGATCTTTAGGAGCTCATCAAGTTTTCCCTACGAGCTTTCGCTGTCCCGGGGAATCTCGTCAAAGTTCATCGTAATAGTATACAGCCGCGTCGTTAGGTTTCTTCCGACGTCCGAAACGAGTAATAACAGAGTATTCAATTAAGTCCTTGGTGATTTTGGCTGCAGTCGTTTGAGAAAACGGTTTTAAGTTGCGAGAAAGCAATATAGGGCCGCCTTAAAAAGAGTTATTAAAATAAATCCCAGCGGTGATTAGTTTTAAAATTTTGAACTTTCTCGCACTTGTCATCAAAACCTTTTTCGCTCCCGTTGATGCGCCATCGAAAATAAGCAAACAGTATAATCGAGTTGATCCACGCTGGAAATTAAAAGCACGATATAAATTCGGAGCCTCGAAGCGCGGCAGAAAGTAAAATAAGCACCGAGCCGAAGCGCGCATCGCCGACGTGTAAACAAACACGAAGATTAAAGCGTCCTTTCAATCGAAAAGTCCATTTGTCTAAATTTAATCATCCTAAGTGCCCCGCTGAAAAACAAATCGATTATATCAGTTTGGCGCGCTTCGCTTAATGATCTCTCTCTCTGTCTCTCTTCCTTAGTCCTGCGCAGAGGCCGCGGGAGTAAATGTTTGCTCTCGCAATAAGGCGGAACGAGTCGTCGCGAAAAAGGGAGGAACTAATAAAAGAAGGCAGGATGGCTCTCCAGAGCTCGGCCGGCGTAAATTTTCCGGGACGTCACGCGCATGAATTACGAGCTCTCTCCTCTCGCCGAGCGGAGCAACTCGGGGCCTCCGGATAGTGCGTAATTCAAGACTCTCTTTCTCTCTGGCGTGAATTAAAAATTCGCTCGCTGCCGACGAGAGCCGAGCGCGAGTCATCTCTCTCTCTCTCTCTCTCTCTCGCTCCCGACCCAGAAATAATTGGCCCGCAGCTCTCTCCCTCTCTCTCTCTCTCTCTCTCCGACCGAAACTCTCTCGGTGATTTTTGGATTCTATGTTTACGTGCGAGAGTGTGTGGGTATATAGGTATACGGGCGACGCGGCGACCGGATCAGTTATGTATATAGCGACAGTGGAAGAGCCTTTTCCAAGCTGAAGCGAGGCCGCGGAGACGGGCATGAACTTTGCGCGAGTCGCGACCCACACTTTGCGGAAACCTCGACGAATGCCTGCGACGTGTCCGCAGAGATTCGACGAGTCGCCGCATTTTACTCGCTCAAACTTTTACGACTTGGCTTCGTTTATTTGGAAAAAGCACTCGAGCTTCGAACAAAGGATTGTCTATTAAATCTCGAGAGAAAGGAACGGGCTGGAAGAAAATCTAAATCGGCGGCTGAAAAGGTTAATAAAGATAAAAGGTCGAAAATTTTGGTTACTCACGAGGATGCGTCCAGTGGTGGTCTGTCCGGATATGAGCTCGCCGGCCCAGTCTTTGGCTTCGGTCATAAAGGTCCCCTCGAACTCCTTGCCCTGGCGGGCGGCCTTCTGCTCCTTCTGCTTGGGGTCATTGGGCGCGAACTCGGGCTCCTTGCGGCAGCAGAGGAACGCTAACGCCCGCCAGAGTAGGACGATGAGCAGGCCCGCGAGGAAGGTGAAGATGCTCGAGAGCACAAAGCACCACCACTTCCTGACCTTGAGGCATTCGTCCACCGGGGGATGCTCGCTCGTGTCCTCGCACGTCATGGTGTCGCTGAGCCTCGGAGCTCCTCCCCGACAATGAGAACGTCCAGCTCAGCTCCTGTACGGAGTAGTGAAAGCGCCGCCGGTCCCGGTGCCCAGGGCGCTCCTCCGCCTCCTCCTCCGCCTCCCCCAGCAGCGGCGACCACAGAGCGGCCGCTACCGCTGCTGCTGCTGCTGCTCCTGCTACCGCCGCCCCCGGATCGCACATTCACCGCTGCGTGCGGGCTTGTACCGCTCCTTCCGCGCCAGCTACGCCGCCTTCGGCTGCACCCTCTGCTCTCCTGCCGGCGCTCCCTGCCCTCCTGCTGCTGCTTCCTCTGCTGCTGCCGCTGCTGCCGCTGCCGCTGCTGCTTGCTGCTGCTGCTGCTGCTGCTGCTTGCCCGCTCTTCCTGCTGCCGCTCTTCATGCGCTTCATAATTAACGGCGTGAGGGGCTGAGCCGCGCCGAGGAGCAATGGCTTTCGAAGGGGGAAGTCGAGCTGGTGTCCAGTACCCGCCAGCCGCTACCGGGGGCCGCAGCCGCCTTGCACCCTTTGCTGCCCGGCTGCCGTTGCTGCTGCTGCTGCTGCTGCTGCTGCTGCTTCTCAAGCTGACCTATTCCAAAGGCGGGAGGAGATGCCTCCCTCTCTTCCCAGAGCTCCTCTACATGTACGCGCGCGCACTCAACACACACACGTACGGGGGAGACTGGAACACTCGCGCACTGACAAAAGCCACCACCAATGCTCGAGGGAGCGGAAAAAGAGAGGAAAAAAAAAGAGGCGACGCGGCTATCGCTCCTTCCTCTCTCTCTTACTCCGCCGCTACCAACTGCTGCTGCTGCTGCTGCTGCTGCTGCTGCTGCTGTTCGCCAATATTTTTTGCCGAAGGCCTACGACATTTCTCCCGCTGCTTATCTACGATGCGAGCAAGTGCGGCCGACGGCACCAGCACTCGCGCAAGAGTCCCTCCTATCGAAGCTGCCCCCGAAACAGTCCCTCTCTTCGCTTTCTTTTTTACAAAGTTTCGCCCTCTCTCTCTCCTCTCTCCTCTATTCGAAATGGCCGCTACTGGCTGGCTGACTGGCTGGCTGTTACTACTGACGCACCACTCGCGTAAACGACCAGCGCCGGACTACGAAAAGCGGCGCGCGCTCGCGTATCCCTGGCTCGGTGCGTGCGTGCCCGCTGCCGTCTCTGTGTGTGTGTTGTGGCTCACGCACAGGTGCACGCGCCTGTGTCGAGGGTTAACGAGTCTCCGTCTATCTCCCTCTCTCTCTCACTCTCGCTCCCTCCGCGGTCGACGTTTGCGCGCGCGCGCTCTTTCTCTCTCTCTCTCCCTCTCTGCTTTTGGCCGCGGAGGCGACGTCGCTGTTGCGCCGCCGCGCCGCTGCCGACGCCGCCGTCGCCGCCGCCGCCGCCGCCGTTGCTGCTGCACGCAGCCAGCACGGGCGGCAATCAATACGCAACAATGGACCGGGACCAATAAGCTCGCCGAGCTTTTCCTGACGTAGACACGCGCTCGCTCGTGCTTGCCCTCTCCTTCGCCGCGGAGGCCGGCCTCCCTTCGCCTGCGCCTCTTAGCATCCCGTTTAAAAATATGTATTTCTGCCTCTTTTTCCCCCTTTCCGATCGGATCTGCAGGCGCCGAGAGCTCTCGAGGAACGTTTATTAGCCAGCGGAGACATATTGATCGCGCGGACAATTTTCGGGGAATTGTTTACACTCTTCCAGAGGGTCTGTTCTCTCTCCCTCTCCCTCTCTCTCTCTCTTCCTATCTCTCCTACTCTCTTTCTCTCTCTCTCTCTCTCTCTCTCTCTCTCTCTCTCTCTCTCTTTCGATCGAACGAAATCAATAACAGAAAATCATACACAAAGTGTTGGTATAGCGAGGCTTGCGAGCTCTTGAGCTTGAGCGGGGCATTGCTCTATTTCCGTCTCTCTCGCAGCTCACTGCCTCTCTCTCTTTCTTTCTTTCTCTTTCAAAGTTGCCCTCCCCCTTCCCCTTCGGGTTTAAGGTGAAACGCGGCCACGTCTGCGCGCGAGAGCGCCATTGCGACGATTCTGCGCTCTCTATACCTATCGTAGATACGTGGTACAAGTGTGTGTGTGTGTGTGTGTGTGTGTGTGTGTGTGTGTGTGTGTGTGTGTGTGTGTGTGTGTGTGTGTGTGTGTG
>JAWWML010000062.1:1684475-1703501 GCA_035047165.1 Ormyrus rosae | reverse complement strand
TGTGTGTGTGTGTGTGTGTGTGTGTGTGTGTGTGTGTGTGTGTGTGTGTGTGTGTGTGTGTGTGTGTGTGTGTGTTCCACCGAACGAGAGAGGAATATGCGGCCTTTGCTCCCCGATTTTCCCTCTGCAACTCCTGCATGGTCGGTAATTTTCGGTTTGAAGCTCTTCTCGCCGAGCTTTCCTCCTGCGCTTATTTTTGCTCCCTCGGACTCTGCTGCGCGCGCGCGACGGAGAGAGAGAGAGAGTGAGGGGGGAGGGGGAACTGCTTAGTTGGAGCTTCTGCCCGATTTTCGAGCAAAGCGAGAGATGGATGTACCTATAGCCTCGAGGGGTCGCGCTTGTGGGAGATACGGAAACGGTTGAGGGTATAGGTTGGAGAGGGACCGACGTAGATATTTCGATCTACAGACAGCACCCCATGGAACGACTGGATATCGTTACTCTCGAATTGCCAGTGTTTGCCAGTGAGGGAAGACTCGGAAAAAGCAGAAAATGCGAAGATTCGATGTTTTTTTACACCTCGAAATCTTGGATGATATAAAGAGAATAATTATTATTTATAATAATTTCATATATATATATATATAATGCGAAATATTGAAAAAAGTTATTTTCCATCAATAGGGAATATTTGAAATAAGGAAAATTAAAAGTAGCTTCTAATATTACAGTAACGCAGGCACACAAAAGAAAAGTGGTCTGTTCCATAGTATTTTGATCTGTTAATATGACCTTGGTTTTGGTCCATCGCGACAGGATTTTGAGACCTCTTGATCTTTAAGAATTTTAAAATATGTTTATTTTTCTGTTTGAGTCATTGGAATGAAGAAGAGAACAAAAGATTCTTATTTCTAAAGATACTTGATTTTTATTAGTCTTTCTATGAACTAGTCAACGCGTAAACTATCTCCAGTACGTGCACACTTGCTGGGAGGTCTATATCTCAGGAACAGAGAGAGAGAGAGAGAGAGAGAGAACGGTCAGCGAGGTGGTGCGACGCTCATGTGTATTCCGAAAAAATACTCACTTACACAGTCACCCAGCAACGCATCAGAGGAGAAAACCCTACTAGAATATTTATGTTTCAGATAAAAAAAAAACACTTTTTAGTGATTTGATCCATGACATTGTACACGAAAAATGCATTCCATGAGCTTTACTTGCCTCTCGAATTTCATCAACATTTGAAGTGAATTAAAACTTTTTTCAACTTAATATTAAATGATCTAGGAAGAAAACTCAAAAGGCAATTTAAAAGCCGCTACAAGTTTTATGAAACAGAGCACTTTTTTGTGCACCTGATCAATAGTAAGAAAAATATAGAATTATTTATAATATTTGAAGAAGGTATATCTTGATATGAATACGTTAATAATTTTTTCTCATAAGAGAAACTATTCTTTTATATTACGTCGCGTACGACGAAGGTAAAACCAAGTTTTCTTTCAATAAAGTTGAAAAATAATTAAAAAGCAATTTGTTTTATTATTAATTTAATTTTAATTTCGGAATTAAATAAGATCAATACATGTGAAAACTTATTTACTTTATTAAAGAATAAATTTTATAAAAATAACATATTATTTATAGTTGCATATTAATCCATTATAATTTACTACATTAATATCCCCTTAGATTAAAGATAGCAAAAGTGATCTATCTGCAATATGATTACTGCATGTTGAATATGACATGCATATCATATGACTGGAAACAAATCCTCATTTCAATTATTTCGTATTTTCAAAAATAATATTCTTTTATTTTCACTTTTGTGTAAAATAATGTTTCAGTGAAATATTAATTAAAAAATTTTTTTAAATTTTCTCCTTTATTTTGTAATAAAACTATTCCCTGATTGTGATTGATCACAATTTTTAAATAGTGAATTGTTATTGTTAAATAATTAAAAAATGGAAACGGTTCTTTTCTATCAATAAAAAGCTTTTTCTAACTCTAATCTCCTATTTTTTTAAATGAAAATTAAAGCAAATATAACGTAAAAAATGACGAGTACATATTATTTGGATATAATAACGTGAACATTTTATATAATGGTTCATTTCTATCTTTATATTAGATAAAAATCAATCACAGTGTTTCCTTATCGTTAATACGTAACATTTGAATCACTTATAAAACAATGTAAATATTTTTTCAATATTTTAGCAAAAGCGGATTTTTGTTTTTAATTTAACATATTTTAAATCAGATGTGGTCATACATAATTAATAAGAGATAATAGTACCTTGTATTTTAATATCATTTTTAAAGAAATAAATAATCAAAAGATTCAATTTATCTACTATAATCAGAATTATTTTACGCACAAAAAATAATTCCTCTTTAAAGTTAGAATATAATTTTCTCTTACATGTATCAATAATTATTATTGCCTCTTATTTTATCATTAATGACATGACGAGATCTTAATCGACTATCTAAATTAAAACGCATTTACGTGTATTCAATGCCAGCTACCGTAAATGCATCCAATATGATAATACTGCAGCTATAAGCATTACATCTGAGTATACACTCGTCGCATTTTGTCTTTTATTAAGTAGAAAGTTATAGTTAAAATTAAATTTCTAATTTTATCTACTTTGTAAGCAATATTGTTCTATTTTCAAACTTTCAAAAAACACAGTTAAAAGAAAAACAATGTTGTATTGTAACATTCACGTATATTTTACATTTTTTAAGCGTTTGCATCTATTGCTTTATTACTTTTATTGATATAAATTGAAATAATTTAAATCATATTCTTATGAGTATATTATGCGTTTGTATTTTCAGAGTTATATAAGGACATGAAAAAAAAATACATTCTAATTTATATAAAATTCTTTTTAAAATAAATATGGATTTTATAGATTTATGTTGTTGTTGATATAAATTAATATAACATGATAAGTGCACAAAATGTTTTCAGAAGTAATGTATAATAATAATATAGACTATTTTTTCAAAATTGAAAAAAAAAATATCCATAAATTTGGATTAATTAATAAATTAATCAAAATTCATCAAAAACTTATAGTTTAAGTTTGAAATAAATAGAAAATATTTATATAATCTATCTTTTAAAAAAAAAAAAAAAAAAAACGTGAAGAAAATGGAACGTGGTACGTGGAATGCAATCTCAACGTCAACACTGCAGAAATCCTGGAAGGTATACTTCATCACTTCATCGTGTATCGAACCTAAAACTCAAAGTAGTCCAAAGGCAAAAGGCTATGGGATGGCAGGATCCAATCAGATTGCAGTCCACAGCTGAAAATAAGAATGTGTTTGTGCGAGCAAGGGAATTAGGTGGGATAGGATAGACGGCGGACAGAGGGGGAAACGCTGTAAGTGACGAGTGTTTTTTCTTTCGGGAAAATTTTGTAAAACCAATCGCGTAGCTCGCCGTGACATCCGCCTTCAGTTCGACTCATCTCGAAAAAGTGCGTTGTTGCCCCATCGAGCAACGCACGCTGTCACGTAACAAGAAAAAAGAAGCGTCTTCCACATCTTTTGCCTACATGTATTCGTGGTTAGCTGTGGCCTTAGCCGTCGAAATCACCGAAGAGCAGCAGCATTTTTCTCGAGACAAATGACAGCAGGCACCTAGTCCGATGGGAACAACAATGCAGCTGCGGCTAGACGCACTGTATTGCAGCAGCGCGCACATCACCTGCTGAATCCATCGTCGAGTGTAGGAGAGAGAAGGAGAGGAGACAGAGGAAACAAAATAGCTTTCTCTTGGAGAATCTTTGTCTTTCGAAAAATTTTCGAAGAAACAGGCGAGATTCATGCAGTTTACAGCACAAATCATCGTCCGGGATGCCTTGATGGAGGCTACCGATGCGTTACAATCCTTGAAATATTTCATAATAATAATAAGGTATTGTTTGAAGCTTTTTAACTGTTACTTTGATCTTTTAATTGTTTTTTTTTTGTTTTAAGAATCTTTAATGTTTACCTTCTAAACCAGTTTTGTAATTCTTGATAGTGCAAGTATTTATTACTTGTTACTAAGCGGAGTTTTAAGGATAAGTAAATTTTAACCTTATAAACTACCTCTAAATAACTTCAGATATACTACTCTAATTTAATAATTCTATAGTACGTAAAATTGTCTTTTAACTTTTGAGTATGAATTTTAAAATTATATTTGTACCTTTTCGTTCTTTTATCTGTTAAAAATAGCTTTACTTAAATACCAAGTTTTATTGCAAAATATTTTATAAACAAGAAATTATCAGCCGTATTAGAAATGAAGTAAAACTGAATGGTACAAAAGTATAGATATTTCAGAAATTACTTCAGAAATAATTTTTATATATTTATTAAACCTTTGCAGCTTCTGATCAAGACTGCAAATTTAAGACTGAGTTACTGATGCAAGGGACGGTTGATGTTTTCGCATATAAGCAGCATCAATGGGAAACTGCTTTTCATGTTTTAAGGTGCCTCCCCCACCATCTACAAACAACGCAACTGTTTTTGAACATAAAGAAGGTACATATTCATTTCTGTCCATAAAGAAAGTATGGATCCATTTGTGTTATTTTTGCAAAACTTAAATTTTTGTTATAAATTTCTAATAATCAATAATTTATTTATTACAGAGACAATGGAATTAAGAAGTCTATTTCCACAAAACGAATGTCAAAATCATTCTACAAATATCGAATCTCATGTTAATGGAAATACAAAATCTTCTTTAAACGCAATGCCTACATTAAATGGTGTTGGTTCTGACAATTGTGGTTCTGTACCCATGATCCAGAATAATTTAAGAGCATCAACCCGTAGTTTTTATTCTAGACTTCCATCAGTAGGAAAAGCAGGAACAAACTCTGCCCCCAATGAAAATGATTGCAAGCAAGAAAATGAACCTTCAGAAAGCAAAATCAATGCTTTATTTGATGAATATAAGGTAACTATTTACAAAAATATCTAAAATATATGAAGTACAATTTTACTGTTTACTGAATATTGTTAAATACCTATAATAATATTTACCTAAAATAATTGATCAATTTTTTCTATGCTTTAAAGGATTCAGAAGAAGATATTATATTAGCAGATGGAATCGAGCGATTCTGCGACGATCTCGAGTTATCGCCAGATGAATTTAAAGTATTGGTACTGGCATGGCAATTAAATGCGCAGCAAATGTGTCAGTTTACTCGTGAAGAATTTGTCGAAGGTTTAAAAGCTATGGAAGTCGATAGTATACGCGGTATTCAAGAACAACTGCCTGAAATTGTTGAAGACTTAAAAACAAATAATGAATCTTTTAAAGATCTATATAGATTTACATACCGATTCGGGCTTGATGTTAACATGGGAGAACGGATACTTCCTTCCGAGATGGCCATTGTGCTGTGGAGACTTGTTTTTACGATTCGTGAACCACCTTTATTAGATAGGTGGCTAAGATTTGTTGAATTTAATAATATTAAGGGCATACCGAAGGATACGTGGAATATGTTTTTGAACTTTGTTGAAAGTATAGGTGATGATTTAGGAGTTTATGATGATGCAGAAGCCTGGCCAAGTGTATTTGATGACTTTGTCGAGCATGAAAATGATAAGATGAACCAGAATATCATTAAGGACGAATATATCATGGATTTAGCACCTGGAAATAATTAGTCTTTTAATAGGATTTCTTGAAAAATGCCTTTCCAGTTTTCATGTTTATGGAAAGTACTTTTGCATTATTGAATCTGAAAAATGAGTTAATTCATTTGGAGAGAAATTAAAAAATATTTTTATTTTCTTAATACAGAGATGATTTTAACTTTAACTGAAGAAAGCTGTACTATAATAAATATGCGCAATGAATCAAAGCTATAAAGTCCTGTTTCAAAATTTTTATTTTTATATATCGCGCAAAAAAAAAAAAAAATACTTAAGATAAATATTTTGGAAATATAAAAGATATTTAGAAGTAGAAACATGTATTGCCAGTTATTGCTGACAATAATAACTATTTTTAAATTTACAAAGGACCAGCAAATTATTATACGTCACTAAAATTGATAATATAAGAGTATTTTTAAAAAAATGAATAACAAATGATATTCAATTTTTCAGATTCAATAGCATAAAATCTCTGTAAGTTATACTAACTTAAATGCAAGCTTAGAATAAGATTTTTATAACGATATTAGTTTAGCTTGCGAACTCTTCGTCTTTCCATTAGCATTGCTTTTTTTAGAGAATGGATTTTAATTTTTTTAGTTATCAGATGATCGTGATACACGTATATACTAACAAATAAATTTTGATAATATTTCGCTGAATAGTTAAAAGCAATATCAAAGTATATAGAGGTACGGTGCTGCCCCGTAGGTTCGTTCGTACTATGTACATTATACTTTCCTGGAGCGCTACCGCGCCCCTTGATAAATCGGTGTAAAATGTTTAAATTTGGTACATTATAAGTAGCAAAAATTCTAAAATATTAAGAATTAATTGAAGACAGCAGAAAAGTAAGACTATCAAAATTTAATTATTATATGGGCATAGTTATACATGTCATTCAGAAAATCATATAATGCGCACAGATTCGTATCTGTTAATATATACAAGCGATACTTTAATTTTACCTTACTTTTAATCTGTTTTAAATTCTACAACATAATTTGCTTATAGACTGCATTTTTTATCTCTAATTTGTAGAAAAACTTCCAGTCTATAATTGTAAAATATTCCATGTACATGTATATTTATATACGTATACGAGCGTATATATATATTTATATTAAAATATTATACTGATTTAAACTTGTGATACAGATATAATGGAATTTATTATCACTCAATTACTGTTTCTGAATATAAAATAATTATAAGATGAAACAGAAATTAATTAACACTGTATAGAATATCTTTTAACGACTTGTGGTATTTTGTATAAAAGAATTAGCTTGATTAACTAATCGACTTTTGCAATGTATTTTAATAATGTAAAAATGCCCTTATTTAAATTCAGAAATATTTCGAGAGAATATTTCAGTAGAGGATTTTTCTAGATAAATATATTGTGTTAAATCAACTTGTTAACCTTTTAACGACTATCATCTTTATAATCAGATTAGTAATGTTGAAAAAAAGTATTTATAATTTTTATTATTTACTATTTAGTTTAATAATTCTATATTTTTATAATGATAAGATGAATTTTCAACTTAAAGAAGTTTCATTATGAATAATTTTATATATATCATTTACAAGTTTACGATTTTAATTTTGTTTAATTAAAAGGTTAATTTGTTGATTGTTTGAAAGATATATTTATTAAAAATATTTCTTCCATTTGCTTGAACATGCTATAAAGAAATCATCACAAAGCGTGGTATCACAATAAATTAGATAATCAATTTATTTAGAGGTGCTACCGATGACTGGCCTTAATTTCAGTATAACTTAATATGTACGTACCTAAGATTACTCTATTTCTAATATATCAAATTCTTTATAAAAGATAGAAAAATTTTTCTACTGCCAGATATAAATATAAACTAAACATATAGATCGCCACCCAGAAATATTGAAGAACCTGAAAGTTGTCTTGCCAAATAAAACATTACAATGGTACTCAGTTTCTGAAACCAATCAAATTTTATCATCTACCTATAAGTATGATCTCATATAACGTCAGTGAGTAATATTTTTAGTCAAATTTATTATGAGATGTTTAATTTCGATTAAATCATACGAATTTGCTTACAAAACATAATTATTTTACAATATAATATTTACTTTCAAGTTTACATCATGTAAGTTCTGATAATCATAGTGCATAGTGCATACAGAAAATATAGTATTATAATAAAAGGAAATTTGTGCTACTAAATACTTTAGGCGTACTAATATTCTATGGACATATAAATATTTAAATAGTTTTTAAAACGGCAATAGAAAATTTTATGGAATAATTTGGATAAAATTAGCAAGATTAAAATATTCAAACGTTTTTAATAATAGCAAATTATTCATTAGCATTTCATTTGCATTAAAGTACGCCTATAATTTTCAATTGTTGTATATTCGTGTATACATTTTTATAGTTTGATGCAATTACATAAAGATATTTATTTATATGACATGAATATTTATCTTATAAAAGTATATTTCATCAAAGATTTTTTTAATCTTAAGAAATTTTTATGAATAAATGAACAATTATGTGATAAAAAAAGTTACGATAAATATAATAAAATTGCATTAGTTATATATACCCGATTTTCACCGAAAGAAAAACACGAATATAAAAACTAACAAAATTTCGAAATAACTTATCAAATTAAGTATTCATTTATATATAGTGTAAAATGAAAAATTTTAAATTCCCTCCGAAAGGGACTGTCTAACGAAAGCGAAACATTTTACTGCGACTTGTATTAGCTGAACTTTGCATTTTGCGATAGAGTATTCTTTTAATTTAAATTATTTTATGCCGTAAAAGTTTTTGAACTTTAATTCTACTTTTTTAAGTAACGATTTTACTTAAATACTTTATTTAATGTATAATAGAAACTTAGTGCAATTTATATATTATTTTATAATTATTATTTATCTAAAATTTTATAAATAAAATAATCGTGCAATAGAATGCAATTTATAAGCCTAAAAAAATGCTTATTGCGTGAAATTATTTTATTAAAAGAATACTTTAAAAATAAGGTAAATTGAATCCTTGATCGTTATAGAAATAAGTAGTCGCACTTCCTTCTTTACAAACATTTGTGGCCTTTATTATCACAAATTATAAATATGTGTGAAAAGAGATAAAGAAAAACGTATCAGTAAAAAAGCTGTATTAAAAGTAAATATATATTATAAAAAATCATAAAATTTACAATGAACATGTACCAATTTTAGCTTAAAAAAATTCTTCGCGTGTAAAAAGTTTATTTAATACAGAAGGACGTTTAAAGGGGCAAGAATCATTAAATAGAGCACAAAATATAATTATACATTCGCATCCTATTATGGAAAGTGCCAACAAAATGAAAAAAGTTTTAATATTAAGCCTACAAAGCGATGTGTGCTTATTAATATATTATACTAAATACATGTATTTATAAAAAAATTGTATTACTTAATTTAGTTCCTTTTCTCTATTTTAATTTAATCCTAGAACGTCATTCTACATTAATATAAATTTAATTGATTTAATTTTCAAAGTAGCAAGAAATATAAAACAAATAATTATCCTTTCATACCTTTATTTTACTCATAGATGACAAGAGTTGTACATTTCTTTTTAAATTCTTAAATTTGGTCCTTTAATATATATCATACTTATTTATTCACCTTAGGCGGCATTTTTGTTCTTTATTGAAAATCCAAGGTTTAAATAAATAAGTTAAAGACAAGAAACATTTAACACAATAAATAATAACATTTATTTGCAGATTTGGATAGATTCTGACATTACCATTTATAATACAGTTTAATTGTCAGGATATTCAAAAAATAATGTTTACAATAACTTAATCCAATAATAGATTAATTACTATCATGCATCCAGATTCATAGACTGCGCAGATTTCCGCATATTGCTTGAAAATTTACATTCATTAGTATTTCGGCGGTACGAGTGCAGCCTAATTATTTTTCAAAATTAAGGAAGCTTCGATTTCATTTATGTGATGAACACCTAATGTCTTGACTTATGATTGCAGATTTTACGTACATTTGTTTTATCCAGATTTATTTCATATAATAAAGTCTGCAACGAAAAATCAAATTATTTCAAAGAAATTTACTATTATAAAAATTAAAAATATTTACGGTCACTGTATAAATTATAGTGACTATTGCAATTAATAATCAAATGTTAAAAATCCACAATGTTATTTCACAACAGAGCGTATCTCATAAATGTACGTGCTTCTTTAATGTATAACTTAAACATTATAAAAAATACAAATATGTTTCACTTTGTTTTAGTGACTATTTCATAATCAACAATTTTTAGTTGCAACAATTAAAAATAATAATTGATGCAAAGAGTAATTGTGTGAATATGAAATTTTTCGACTTAATTTGGGTAGACTATTAATTAAATTAACACGACTTTAGCTGTCTCGACGTTTTTAAACCGCTATTGTAAATCATACATACACTATACTAGAATCGTACTTAAACACTGAGATCTTTGCTCTGCATAGGGGCATTTAAAGAACTAGAATAAATGCGTGTTGGCTACATACGATAAGTATATTTTTTTTATCTTAATAAATTACTTATATCGTTTTGATAGACATTTCAATTTTTTTGTTTCTTTTATACACGCTACAGCAGTAATGTCCATTGCAATCACTACAATTTTTCTGGTTCAAAATCTTGCATAAATGAAAGAGAACCCTACTTTGAATTAAATTTTTTATTGAAAAAGTAAATTAAATTAAAAATCCGACTGAATAATACTTAAAAGATAAATTATATTCAAAATTTATGAATTTTCTAGCCAAAGAACATTAAGAAAAACTATTGGTTAACATATTATGCAGATATATATACACGAAAGATTGGACTAAAGTTATCCTTACTAAAAATTATTTTAGTAAATTAATCATTTTTTAACGTACAAATAATTTTTTAATCAAATTTTAAATTTACTTTATCAATAAAAAATCAAACTTGAGTTCAATAGATACATTTTATGCAACATTAACTGGTACTTTTTTTATTTTTATTTTTTGTCAACTTAACCAACTCAAGTCGCAACCTCTGTAATTTGACTGGCTTGAGATTATAATACTATTTCTCCTGTCCACAACATTATACATCGTTACAATCAATAGACCGATCAAGAAGCACTTTTCTTTTCACGTATTAATTTGAATTTAATTTTAATATTTTGTAATGTTTTCATTTGCATTAATCAATCTTTATTTCAGATGAATTTGCTCAATGAAGAAAAATTATCCAATATTGTGCAAAGAAAAATATTTTTGATGTAAAATGTAAACATATTTCGAAATTTTTAATTTTATATAAAGATACAGATATTTCTTGTAAGTAAAGAGGGAGAAACTAATTAATTTAGAATAAATATGTACATTACTAAATAAAATTGAGTTTTACCTACATGCTCATCAATAAAAAATTATACTATTTTTAATGAATTAACTTGAAAAATGTTTGAAAATTTTAAAAAGTATAAAAAATTGAAATATAAATATCATTATATAAAAAATAAAATTTTGGCAGCAAATTTATTCACCAAATTAGCAATAGTTACTCATTCATGATAATGCAAATCAAGAAAGAATAAATTATCTGTCGCTTCCTCAAGAACGCAGGATATGTGCATTTCAAGCAGACTTATGACGACCACTTCGTTGATTTTCTCTAAATATCACGCAGTGTTAATTTATATATTTCGCTTGCGAATGCTTTGAACACGTCACGACATTAAAATATACATAGCTGGTGCATGTACTAACATACAATATTAATACATACATTTTAGTTTTCTTTGTTGTGAAATCTGATGTTTTTATGTTTTTTGTATCAGCTGAGAAATGGTCGCAGTTTTCATAAAGTGCCTCGCATAGTTCATTTCAATTACATCCTATATTTTTCTTCCAAACACACAATTAAGTACAACTTACAAGTGGTCAAAAATTATTGCCACTATTCAACAAATAGGTTTTTCTCGTATCTTGCTACGCAGACTTAATCTAAGACCAATAAAGATAGCGATCTATCAGCGACAGGAGTAATTCTCTTCTATGAGCAAATAAGCTCTTGTGTGAGGCCTTTAACATCAGCTAATGTTAATGTAACCAGTCATAGGTACCTTTTGTTACTTTGTTTCTACGTATCTGAATCTGTATTAAAATTTTTATAAAAAAAATTACGAACAAAAATGATGACAAAATTAATACGTAAAATAAAATTATGAAAAAAATATTTAAAAAATTTTGTATGACTTACGCATTTTTATAAAGTATTTGGTAAAAGTAATATATGTAAGTAGTGTAAAGCATAATTTGTAGTAACAAAAGATAATCCTTGTCTGGATTTAACTACGAAGTTAGTATGTAAATGTAGATGGAAGGTAGTTGGCGAAAAGTAAGCGAGTTTTTGTAAAATGCTAATACTTTGTTAGATCACGATACGCGATAGTACGAGATTTGTGTTGCAGTTTTTTGTTATTAAACGCAAGATAACAATACTTAACAAATAAACTCCTATCATTATTAGTTCGCTGCAGTGGCCTTGGAATATACATATTTTATAACGACTATGGATGACTTTAATAAGCTGGTGCTTGGAAGTCACCCATACCTCTTTGCTGCTGTTGAGCAAATGGAGGCTCTTGATAAGCAGCATCTGTAGCATCAGGATAACTCGTATAACCTTGTCCTCCAGAAGGATCTGCCTCATAACTTGGGGCAAATGCAGCATCTGTTCCTTGTTTAAATCTTTGGAATGCAAACCATGCACATCCCGCCTGTCAAATAATAATTTATTTTTTATATTGAGAAAATTAAATTATATTCAATTTATTTTGTCTTAAAAAAGAAAAGCTGTCGTTTATTACAAAATTGTTTTTAGTACAAAATGTTTAATTTGAACTTACCCAACTAAAGATAGAAAAGAAACAGAATGCAATAGCTCCTTGTACATTATTCACACCATAACCATCTGGAGGTGTGACAGATTTATTCCATGCATTAGTCAGGTAACAGAATCCCACAAAGTAAAGGAATGCCCAAAAGCCAGAAAAGCTAGAAATAAATTTAATTAAAAATGATTTGCAGGGGTAAATAATTTTGATATTTTAAAAATAAAGAAATATGAAATATACCCTAGGTCTCCAAGGACATAATGCTTTCGAGTTTTGACGGAGGACATTTGTTCAAACAAGTACTCTCCAGCTAAAAAGCCAATACTTGCTAGGAAGGCAATAACACCAATTCCTGTCCCATAATTACAAGCATTTGTATCTTCATTATATAGACAAACATCTTTTCCATCTGTCGTCGTCCTATATCCTTTGCTGCTTATGCATCCAAACACAATGATTGAAAAAAGCTAAAAAATATGTTATTTGACATATTAATTAATTTTATTAATTTGAATGAATTGCTTTCTATTTGATTAAAAATAAAGTTTTATTTATGACACATCTAATTGAAAATACTTGTTTTATATTAAAAAGTAGCTCCTTGATTTATTTAATTTTCTTACATTTTATACTTCTTTTTTACACTTATCCTACTTTTTTCTTTAGAAATGGAACACAGCTGAGCTGCAATCAATAAGTAGCATATTATATGGTTGATGCATAATAAAGAAGACTTAGACATAAGACCATATTAATAAAAAATTATTTATTTAAAATGCAAAAACTATTATGCAAAAATTATTATGTATAATTTGCTTTTACTTGATAATCAATTAGATATAATTTACAACTATATTCTAACTTACTGATCAAATTCATGTCAAGTTCAATTATTCAAAATTAAAGTTGAAACATTTTTTAACTACTTATTTGGAAAAACTTTCAAATTTTATTTTTAAATAATATCATTATCATTCATCTCTTTTTAATATATTTAAATAAGAATTAATCATTTTTTAATAGTTTTCAAAGGTATAGAATATTTTTAAAAATATATTCAATTAACTTAAATAAACATTCAAAATAAGTTATGAAGTAACTATTGTTAAATTTTCTGGAGCACAAGAAATACAGTAAGAAATAGCAATCAATACCAAAAGGTCAGACAGAGATATTCTAAAGTAACTAACTTAAATATTGATTGTTTTATTTGTTTTATAGGCATAAATAAAAAAACTGATTATTGAAAATATAAATATAAAATTGAAGATCAGACTAACAATAAAATATTTGCTTGAAATACAGTATCTCTATATTTTTAAAATTCTAAACAGAAATGAACAAATTTTTATGCTTATTCATATTCAATGTGCTTCACTGTCATCTTTCTTATTCAATCAGATCGAAATTTGTTTATTTGAAAGAATTTTTATCAAACTCAAGGAGAAAATGTGACTATCACGAATCAATCAATACTCAGTGACCAAGAATCAGAAAGTACTCTTTGAGATTTCCTAAAGATAACTTAACGTCAGTATTAATCATTGCGAGCGTGTGTAAAAGCGAAAACTTGAACTAGTTCCTACAGCAAAAAAAAAGAAAGATGTCCTCAAAAGCCTGGCGACAATGAATTTTCTCTCGTACGATATTTTCTACTTATTTGAGAGAAAAGAGAGATAGAAAGTAAGTTGGAAATACAGGACAACGAGAGACTGTAAAATTAAAGTCTTCCCCTCTCCAACATCCTCCCTCAAGGATCTCTCCCAGAATGTAAACCCGGTCGATCGCGGTTGCGATCCTGAGGGTGGGCGAGGCAAACCTCAATGCCAGCCACTGCGAATGTCAGATGAGGAGTCTCTGCCTCTCCTCTCCTGTGGCTTTTATCTTTTAGGACTCAGAATAGGGGTTTAGTGAAATCCACAGAAAATCAATAGAGAACAACCCCATCAACTCGCAGCGCTGTTCTCTCTTCCACACACGCACGGAGATGAAGGCGGGAAAGAGGAGGGGGAAAAGAGTGGAGGGTTCCGTCAAAATCGATGTCTCCGCGCACATCGTTTTCAACTGGAGTAAAGGTCACTAAGGATTGTAATTCGAAGGTGATGAATAATTAGACATTTTTTATTCAGCAACAACTTACCAGGCATACCGCCCTGAGGATGACCTGCGGCCTCTGCACGAAGGATATCGGGTCGAATGGGGCTCCAGCCTTTCCGCCGCCGTAAGCTCCACCGCCGTCCATCTTAGCGCGACTGACGGAACCAAACGAAAATTTTCGAAAGCTCGCTGAAAGAGGGAGCTTACGCGGTGACGGCGGCGGCGGCGATTCCCTGAAAACGCGAGCGGCCTACACACAGCGGCGCCGGAGCAAACGCATGCGCGACCAAGTCGAGGCCGCGTGGGTGGCCATTGGATGGAGGATGATTCCAGGGCTACCATACATACTGCACGGCTACTGCGCAATCAAAATATTACATCAATTATTACGTCTAATAGACAGAAATGGAAATTTTACTTTCAGTTGATGCATCGATACTTTTTTACTTTGCGTATATTTTTGTTGCGGGAGGTTCATTTGTTAAATGTTGTACATATAAGGTATTATCATTCGAATTTTGTATTATTGAATAAAGATTTGTCAATACAGAAAGTTTTGAGTTTGCGCACATGCAACGTAGAGGTTTTCTATTTCGATAATTGAATTTTCATTTTAGAGATGTTTTTATGTTGTCAAAGATATTTTTTATTGAATTTTGAGATGTATTAGAATATTTTATTTATCACTTTATCAAATAAGGAATTAAAAATTTAATGGAAAAACATAAATCTGAACCATAATGTTGCAAAAAGGCATAATTATCTGCATCAAAATTTTTTTTCTATTTCAACTCTTGTATATTTCTTCTTTTATTTATGCACCAAAAACTTCAATAATAAATTATAAGTACGTCAAACTTTATAAAATCATCAAACATAAACGAATGCGAAAATAATATTTTTAACTTTTGATTCTACTTTAAAATTAAATCACAATAATTTGAATAATGAAATAAAAATTCACAATATTTTTTAAACTCATCAAAGAATTTTAGATACTGCATTCAAAAATCTTAATTACGTTATTTACTTTGTTAATCATTTTTTTACTCTAAAATTCTTAAAAAATAATATATGATAATAATAAATTATAATATGTTTTATTTTACATTTCTGAAACAAACAAAGTGCATTTTAATTTTGAATTCATATACTTAATTCAAAAATTAGCGCTTACTCTCTTTCGATCATTTCCAGTGATACCAATATGATACAAATGTATTTTTACAATTGTCAACATTTTGCTGCTATCTTCAATTTACGTAAGGATAGTGATTATCAAAGTTAGGTTAGATACATTTTAATGTTTGAATTTGAGTTTCTTTCCTACTTTAATGGCTTCTAAATTTATTGATTACTTCATTCTAAAAAAAGAAACTACAAATTTGATTTGACAATGAATGACAGAATATCATCTGCTAAGAAGAACTTTTCACATGTAAAGATTTACGCGTACATTAAAAGTTACACGTATTTTAAACTAGAATAATGTAATAATCTGTAATATATTAGGAAATTTGATATCCTATCTTATCTCTCTCGATTAAGTAAATGGTGAATGTATAATCGGTAACATTTTATGAAAGTAACCATAAAGCACGAAAAAAGATGTTTATTATATCAAGTATAATGTATCAAATTCATGAGAAATGGTTCAATGTTCAAAAAAGAACAACAGACGGTGTACAATCAGCAAAGGATGCTGTATTTCGAGGTGGGCTGATTGTAGCAAGTGGTGTCTTTGTAGTATGGGTATCAATCTTTTTATATACAGCATTTTATTATGCCTACATGCCTAGTATGACTTATGTGCGGCCAGTTCATTTACAATTTAAGTAAGTATTTTTTTTATTTTTCTTTAATATTTGTTTGTTATTTACATTAATTCAGAAAATATTTATTACAGGTCTTGCGATGAAGCAAAAGGAGTATGCAGCTTTCCATCAGCTTATGTTCAACTGACAAAAAAGCAACAATTATTGATGGTAGGACAACCTTACAAAGTGAATTTACAATTAGAAATGCCAGAATCCCCTGCAAATAAAGAACTTGGTATTCTTATATAATTTCTTTAACTATATAAATTATGTAATTAATTATGTTTATTATTATAAATAAGTTATATTTTGAAGGTATGTTTATGGTTTGTGCTCAGTTACGTAGTCGGGATGGAGTACTAGTTGAGCATGCTTGCCGATCTGCTATGTTACATTATCGCAGTAGCTTACTACACACATTGACAACTCTTACTTATTCACCTATGATGATTTTTGGAACAACTGAAGAAAAACAAAGCATTGTTCTGGAATTATTTGGAAATTTTGAAGAAGATCAAGTAAGTAGTGCTTTCATAAATTAATATTATAGCAATAATAACAAAATTTATTAATGTTATATTTTAGATTAAAATTTTAATTCTAAAAAGATTATAATAAAATCATGAAATATTTTGTAGAGAAATCCAGTGTCAATTGTATATGTAGAAATTCAGTCTCGACACATTGAGTTTTATTCAGCTAGTATAATGATAAACGCTCATCTGTCTGGTCTTCGCTATTTGATGTTTCACTGGCCCATTCTGTCTGCCATTGTCGGCATTGGTACCAACTTGTTTTTCATAGTACTTATATGTGTATTATCTTACTTCCACTTTTCAAGTGAAGAAGAAAGTTCTGGCAGTGACAGATTTACTTATGAAAAAGGTGAAATAGAAGATGATAAAGATTTGAAGTTATCTAGTGAATGTAAGTGTACCTTTACCATTTACATTTATTTTGTTTTCTAACTTAATATTTAATTAATATAATATTTTAGTGGGTTCCGATACTTCTTCTATAGAAGATACATCAATGATAGAAGATATTCCAAAATCTCTCGAAGAAAGTCCTTCACTTTCATCAACGGATCCTCTTTTCAGTAAATCAAGTTATATTCAAGAACTTTCTTCATTAGCTACAGAATCAACCAAAGAACATTTAAACAAATGATTCTAATACATTCCAGATTATAGATAGTGTACATATTCTAGCCTAAAGTAAAAAAGGTGATGTTTTATAAACAAAGATTACGAATCAATGCAATTTATACGAATATTTTTTAAATATGTATAGTATATTACGTACCTAGGCCAGTAAAATAAAAAATATCTCAGATCACATGTAATTGTCGGTCGAGGCGAAGGTCGAGACGAGGTTGACAAACATGTGATCTGAGCTTTCTTTTTTACTGGCCAAGGTGTGTATACTATTTTTCTGCTCGACGTCGCCGGAAAGGGGCCACTTCGTTTCGCGCAGCGGCCGGGAAGTTGGCACTTTCCAGCCGGAGGGCAGAACAAATTTTTTGTCAATTTGTAATATTGACATTATGTGATACTTGATTTTGTAAAGTGCTTTTGATTTAAAAATGTTGGTTGTTTGATGGTGTACATTATTTTATATAATATTTTATATTTAAAGGGACTATGTGATAATTAAATATATCAAAAAAATCAAATCGATTAAAAATATGGCAATTTGATTATATCCATTATACAGAAATTGAATTTAAAGCGAATTTTGTTGACATTTGTATGATTGAATTTGTAAATACAATAGCAGATACATTTATGTAAGTTTTTATACAAATTTAAGAGGTGTATAAAGATACATTCATTTTTATATTGTATTAAAATCTTGTTATACTCAATACAAATATTTTCTTAATATTTTCTTATTAATTGCTTATTAAAAAATTCTGCAATAATTTTTTTGATTAAAATATCTAAATAAGGCAATAGATCAATATGACTGCTTAATTAAAGGAATATTTATCTAAATGTATTTACAAAACTTTAACTTTTACTTAAAGTGTATTATTGGGATTAAAAATTATAATACTATGCAATGATAATTTTGCTTCCTCCTAGAGGAAGCTTCGTGATAGTAATTTTTGGAGTTGCTAATTTTTGGAGCTGTTTTTAGAATTTAATTATTACAATAACAAAAGTTTTATTTAAATTGTATTTGCTGTTGACATAGAAAAATAAAATAATAATATAAAAATAAATAATTAATTAAGTATAGAATAGTTTGAAATTAATTTTGTTGAAATCGATTGTTTTTGATGAATTTTGGAGAAAATATTGGAATGATGAAGTGGCGTAGAAAATCGAGCATTTCAAAAGTTTGACAAAATTGTTTGTTTAAGAGGGAAAACAAGTTATTATTCTCCTAGGAGAGAAAAGACTTTTTCTTGATGCCTTGGTGGAAAGTACGTAGTTTAGCTATTGTTTTCGATGGCGAAAGAAAGACATTTAACCATTACTTTTGAGTTGATAACTAGGCAACTTCAGATTTTAT
>JAWWML010000062.1:1646448-1675170 GCA_035047165.1 Ormyrus rosae | reverse complement strand
ACTCGTTTTATCACAAAAAATAGTAATTTTTAATACGGTTATAGTAAATATTGAAATAACATTTTTCTCAGTGTAGTTATATCGAAATCAAAGTAAATAATAATTCTATTCAATTGATTTACTCAGAAAGACTAATTTCGGATAATTATAATCGCATCTCACTTACGCGTAAGTTTGCTCAATTGTTCAATTATGGAAGAACAAATTATTTAATTATGTATGGCTAATTTAATATGCTCTAATTATTTGGAGTACACACGTAAAAGGAAACAAAAACTATATTAGAAGGCTTTTTGTATGAATAATTTGGTAACCAGTCTGTAGCTTTTTGTAACACAAAATCAATAATGCTATAATGATAATCTCGTTATAATGAGATTCTATAGTTTTTAAAATAGGGACACTTTTTCTATTTCATTTGATCGATTTTTGAATTATTTAAAAATTATACACTTTCTTAATTTCACAATTTATTAAAAGACCAATTTAACATACCACTATTGTAGCAAAATAATTCATTTTTATCTAAAAAAAAATGAAGTTTGCTCGTCTAATCGATCAAAAGTTAAAAAGCACGAAATTAATTAAACCTTCGGAGTCGAGCAAAAAGTAAGTTTTTCCGGAGTTGTTTACGTATACTCGCGAAACCCCAAAGGCCAGAAACTAAACCAAAAGGAATCGACGCGCCGGCTAACCCGTTGTAGTTTCGTCGAAGAGCCGAAGAATATTTTCAATAAGCTAAATAACCGCGAGCTTTGGCGGCTGCGGCCGCACAGCTTGCGCCCCAGAACTATGAGATTTTTCCCTTTAGTCGGTCGCGCTATAAGCGATGCACTTTATAACCCCTTTTCTCTTCGTTTTACGGAATGCAATAACAGTGGCCCTACGAGAGGGAATGAGTTTTCAGTCCCTTCCACGAACTCCTTTGCAGGTCATGTACGTATATATAAGCTCACCTCAAAGGAAATTCATTTCGAAAACTTTTCCGATCCTCCTGCCTTGGCTTCTTCCTCCTCTCCTTGCCGGGAGTACGACGGTGTACACATTTTCCGTGTACTTGAGATACAGTTGTCGCACTTCGATCCAGTTTCAAACTTTTAAATGATTTCAATCAAGCCGAAAATATAGGTGGACGCGCGCGCCGAGCACCGCACTTTGCAGCTGGTTATATTAGATTACTTTTTCAATATCATAATTTTTTACGTAATGAACCAAGTGTCGCGATTTTTAAAGAAGATATTAAAAAACGCTGTGAAAGTTGGGTAACCGCGTAAAAAAAAAAAAGAATATAATTTCTGTTTGCGCGTGCTTATTAAAACTTTTTATATAAACGGTTAGTAAAACTGATATTCATTTGTGAATAAATTATTTAAATGATGCATTGCACTTTGCTTAAAATTTACATGTACAAAATATATGCGGACCAAAAGTATTTAGAAAATCATAAATTACAATTATAGTCGGTGGAAGCTATTTATCAGATTAAAACTTTAGATATTAATGAAAAAATAAAACTGATAAATGGATTGAAAAAAATTCCCTTAACTCATAATCATAAATTTCACATTTTAAATAAAAATAACGACGCGCGCCGTGTCGCATTTAAATTATTCGCAGAATTTTCGAAATTCAGAATCCAAGCTGCGCCTGTGACATTAAAAATATTAATAACGTTTAATAGAAATAATTTTCTATAAATTGAAAAAACAAAGAAAATATCAATTCCGGTAGAAAAATTATCGCGTGTATCAGTTCTGGTCATAAATAAATTTTACGGCAGAACTTCGCTGACGTTTAATCGCTACGCATGCCTCACCTTTTCCGCCTCCCCGTGACTTTATCGATCTACATTGTATACGAAGGAAAATTGATATTTATATAAAAATTTATATAACATTATTTTTAAAGTTATTATATTTTTAATGGCGTATCGCTTGGGATATTTTTTTCAATTTGTTTTGCGTTTTAAATCAACGCAAACAATTGAAATTTTAATAATTGGATGTTACTATCCTTGGTAGAAAATACAGCAGTCCTGCTGGTTAAAATATTAAGCACTTCTTAATTTTTTTAAGCTAATTATTAGATTTATATTTTCTATAGGTAAAATTAACTCTTATAAACTATTCTTTTAACTTTTCAAACTATTTTCATAAATTGAGATTGAGATAATACTTAATAACTTGTGGAGGACCTCTATGAGGTCTTTATGTCAAAAAAGTGCTTGCGTTTCCAATTACATTCTAAAACTTATTTATTAGTTTATTAATTAATTAATTTATTCATTTCTTCCTTTATTATTAATTTATTTAAATTTGGTCACTAAATAGAAAGCAACCACCTTTTGCTTCAAAAGTGTGACGAAAATAAAAAATTATTAGCTAGCTAATAAATAGCCAAAAATAAGCTAGAAATCGCATTTTTGGCTATTCATTAGTTAGAAATTTTAAGATTTCTACCAAGGTAAGAAATAAGGTAATTGAAATAACGTTTCATCAAGTTTTTAGCGACTTGGCACGAATATTCATAATTATTTTGATTATAAATTTGACCGTACTAACTTTTGTGCATAACTATTTCGTAATACTGTTTTGAAGTTAAAAGTAATTGTAAATTTACCCTCTTCGTTACTAAAACGTATTACTTGATTATTCGACCAAGACAGTCGGAAGAATCGATCGCGTAATAAAGGGCGAAGCCAGCATACATTTTGTTTACAACCGCTCTGAAAAAATATATATATATACGCGACCGATTGATTGGAATAGCATCTTAATTTCTCTTCCTCGGGCGGATACTAAAAAGCCCCTCGAAGGACACGCACACAATCTTCATCTACAGTAGAGCGCGTATCCTTCTTTCCACTTTTATCGCCATATAAATTCATGCTTTATCGCGACGTAAAAAAGCTCTATATGCGCGCAATGACGTAAGGGTGGCGCGCGGTGGGCGCCTTGCGCTTTACGCGCACCAGAGGGGCTCGCATTAAGTTCAGAAGTTGCGGGTGCATTAAAACTAATGGAAAATTAACAAAGTATTAAAAGCGCCTTTGAGATTGCTCGATGTGCTGGGACCGTGATTTTGAGTTTGTTAAAACGCCAGGACGTAGTGGATGAAAATTTTTCATTAGTTAAAAAGGTTGCTTGCAAAAGGTGCTTCGTTTTTATAATCAGCGATCAAACAACGAGCAGTGCCGAGCATGCGGAATTTGGTTCTGTGCCTATATATATTTTTTCACCGCTGATGACCACACCGACGAAAGGAGCATCCTTTTGAAGCCAACGACAACGGGCCATTAAGGGTCTCGTTAGTGCAGGCAACGCATCTTTAATGAAGATGCAGCCCCTCACTGTCCCCGAACGCAGAAGAGCCACGTCTCGGATACCTGGTTACTCCAGCGCCGTTTGACTGTTTTATGGAAAGGGGGTAGTGTATACAACGTTAACCCCGGTGGTGAGGCTTGTCTCGCGATTTTATGCGCTGCCCCGCGCCTTTAAATCGCATTAAAACGAGACGAGGACTCGGCCGCGGCGTCGGCGGATAATCCCCAGCCTCGCGGATTCGAGACAAGTCGAACGGATGCGAAGTAACAGTTAAAGCATATACTTTTCGCGTTTCTATTCCCGTTGACTTCCGCCGAGCGGCACAAATAGACTGGAATGAAATTTGCGGATGATTAGTTTTTGCGCTTCTCCGGGTGAGCAGGAAGACAAAAAATTATGATGCTTATTAAAGCTGAATATCTCTGGAATTTTATTTTAGAGATTAATTCCAGATCGTAAATTAATGTTATTCTTCTATACAAATTTGTTTTATTTTTAGTGTACGCTGCATTCTCTTAAAAGTGAAAAATGAACAATTTGGTACTCATTTATTCATAGCAGAAATAATTATATAATACAAGTTTGAGAAAACTTAATGAATTGGCAGCGGTTTCTCCGAAGTTATTCAACGCCGTAATCGAATTTAGTACAACTAGTATGTTAATGTTTCGCTAATCAAGTATTTGACTGCCGAATGGCACTTGAATTCATACATTCAGTTGAAAGTCATATAGAATTCATATAATTATACATTATCAGGTTATACGCCGTACCGAATGAAATCAATTTCTGAATTAGAGTTGATGATAATTTGCATAATTCTACATTAAAATACAGTCAGTCATTAAATGAAGTTTGAGAAAAGACTGACGTTAAAATGATGATAATTAAAACACAGATATCAGGACTAGTCGAGTAATCCTATACGATAACAACATATTATTTATATAAGAAATATATACATTTAAAAATGTTATTATTCAAAATAAGCCGATAAAATGAAGAAGAGACTTTTAAGGAAACAAACATTAGGGCCTTGATTTAGTTTCCACTCTCATCTTCTATTTATCGTGGCTCTAATGGATTCCTCTTCCCCCCCCCCTCGCGGCCGTAAAATTCGCGCGCTCAAAATTAATTTTAACATTTGTCCAACTTTACGACGAGGCGATAATTTATGAATTTTCATTAAACAACAATGGGACTTCGGCGCGGTATAAAAGGAGCATTACATTACCGTCGTAAGAGTGAGTTGGCGCTCTGTATGAAAACGAAAACTGCATAATAAAAAAGCTTCTCGCGGCGCGCTCTCTCTCTCTCTCTTCCGCACGCGCCAAAACGATGCCGACGTAGCAGAAGAGCAGGAACGACGGCGCGGCGCTCGGATCAACCTGTCTTATGCAGCTACGGTAATGGCCACTAGAATAATATTATGGGGCGGAGGGAGGTGGGGGTGGTGAGGCGGGGGGGGGGGAGGAAGGGAAGGTATATAATACGCGCGCACGCAACAAGCTGACGGCAGCTCGCGGACATAAAATTTTTTATGCTATGAAACTGCGGTCGCGTAATGAGTTTCACTCGCAACTTTATTAGAGTCAGAATTCAAGCCTGGCCTGTTGTTATTTCATCCTGGTATTTATATATTTAATACGTTATTTATTAATTAGATGCAGATCCGCGCGGTTTAATCAGCTCGAGCTTCGAAAATTGAAACGCGGCATTTTACTCGAAGAAATTGATTTCTGGAATAACATTGGTTTTCAACGAATGATTTCGATAAGCGACTATTTTAGACGATGTTTCTGTAGTTTCAACGAGTTTTAGTTTTGAAAGAAGGTTTGATTTTTTATAGCCTGATCCTGGAATTGGTCCGCATTGAATAGCATGCTTTAATCTTTCATTTAAGAACAGTTTTAATTAAGTTTTAACCTTTAATTGGAAGAAAATCTCGAAATCCTCTCAAAACGGTGGTCTTTAATTCGATTTTAGCAGAGAGGATTGTTTTTTAAAAAAAAAGTTCACCTCGACCTTAATTCCCAGCGTTTCTATAAATAAATCTAGTCGTCTCAATAATTTCCAAGGAGTGATTAATGAAAAGTGATACGACAATAAGCTGCGTTGCACCTCGCCGAGATCTGAATGGATTTCTCTGCCCTCTCAGAGCCCCCGGAAAAGCAAAGAGAACTAAAGGCATTTCATTTGAAGTAGCGCACAGACGAAGAATCGGGCGAGAGCTCCTTCGGGGAGGCCGAAACTTTTCGCATAATTCAATGCCACGGGGGAAAATTGGCGTTAAGCCACTAATTGCCCTCGTTCATTCACTCGCGGCCGAACCGTTCCCCCCCGGCCGCGCGCGCTCTCGCCACCCCGCATAAAATCCGAGCACAATTAAAACCGGCGCTCCCGTCGATATTCTTCGTCGATCGGGGCGGCGTTGAAACGGCCGCTCGTCGCCGCAATCGTCCCTCATCTCTCTCTCTGGCGCGGTCATTACATCGTCAGTCGGACACTGACGCGCGATTGAAATGTGCCACTGTACGCAGGCCGCGCGCTCGCGGAAGGGTTCATTCACTCGTGCGGCGCTGGAATACGCCGCGACGGTCAGGGGATTTTAATGGACTGGCACGCGCGCGGCGTCGCCTGGGGGGCGGGAGGGGGAGGGGAGGCACATGCGCGCGCGAGCGCTATATCGCACGCGCGCCGAGAGAGCCGTGCAGACGGTATTGACGAGGAATCGCGCGCATAATTTCTTGCTGTCCCGGGGAGTTTTCGCCTGCGATTGAGAGATCCAGCCGAATGCGGAACGATAAATTGCAGATGAAGCCGCGGGCTCGGGTTAAAATTTATCGCCGGGGAGCCGCTATTTATTTTCGCCGATTTACCACTTAGAGAGAGAGAGAGAGAGAAAAGGAGAGAGTAATTAGCCCGTCGAGTGATTCGCTGATGGCGAATGAGATTAGGAATTTAGTACATTTTTATCAAAGTTCGCGTAACAAGCTTTCGTACAAATTCCGTCAGTCCGCGCTGCCAATATCATAAAATTTATCCCTCGTAAAAAAGCGGATGAAGATGAAACAGATCGGGTTCGAGCCGATAAATCCAGCAATCGACTTGATCAAATTTAATCCACCTGTGTGTAACTGCGCTCATAACGCATTCAGCGTATGCGGTTTGTCTAGCTCGCTCCTCTCTTCCTACCTCTCTCTCTCTCTCTATCTCTCTCTGTCTCTTCGCTTCAGACATCAGCGGCAGGCTTCGACGGTTACAAGTGGAGCGAACGAACGCACTTGGCCCGATAGAGTTGGAAGCTGCGAGGCAGTAACCTGCTCCGGCTTGTATTACGCGCTTTGCTTTTACACGTTATACGGCCAGGCGGACATACTCCGAGGTGCAGGAAAGAGGCCGACTGTCCTTTCTCGCGCTTTCCAGCCTTTTCTTTCTGCTGGACATTCTGGCGGACTTGGGAGCTTGACGGCAGGCCGGAGGAGCGGCTTTCTTTTGAAGGATTCTTTGAATTTTAAATCTGTATTAGGAAAATTAACATGTTTATGTTAGTTCTATCGATCGTGTGCGTTAAAATTAAGGCTTTTAAGCAGCTGCGGATGCTCTAGATGCTTCGATATCGACATTTTATAATTTCACCTGGTGAGATTGCAATGAATCAAATCACTAATATATTCCATAAATAAATCACTGCATTAAGTAAAATAAGCACATATTATTTATATATTATAAATGCTAAAATTATTCAAAAGTATATATTTTGTAAAATTATTCCAGTAAAAGTCCTTTAGCAGCCTCGAACGATCAGAGTAAATAGAACACGTCTCTCCGAGCCTATCTAAATACAAGATTTTTACGTCAGCCGCCGTGTCTTGCAGGTAGTTAAGCATCGACCTTTAACGCCCGTCGATAAGCAAACAAAGTGCCGCGCGCGGCTATCGAAAAATTGAATCCAAATCGGCGGCGGCGGCGGCGGCGACTCTCGGAGCATATATAGAGCTCAGTCAGCATGACTGAGCGCCTCTTGGGCTCTTACGCAGGTTTATTACACAGGTAGGTGGAAGGTGCGTGCACAGGAAGAGGAGGGGGAGCAGGTTGATAGCCACTGGTTCGTAAGCGTGGCCCCGGATTCCTGGACCGGTTCGGCGGACGTGCGCGAGCAGCTTCCAGCAGGATCCCCTTTCTTCGTCTCTCTCTCGCTCTCTCGCTACTTAAGCGGCTCGTAAATCCTCTCCGTCTCTCTCGTTTATGGCGAGATCAGCGCGCCGTATCTTTTCTCTATATAACCGAGCCGGGAGAGGGAGAGAGAAGGAGCCACACGACAGGTGCCAGTGGCGTACGCGCGCCTCTTCCCTCCATCCGAGTAATGACCGCCGATATTTATAGAACGCTTTCTGCTGCTGCTGGCTGCTGCTGGCTGCTGCTGCTGCTATGCCTCTCGGCGAAGACGAAATTCTCGCGGTCTGTCCTCTTTCACTCAGGCTGAACTTCTTGCTTTGCCTTCGCTGCGGGCGCGCGCGCGCGCGCGCCTCTCCCGTCGACTCTTTGTTTCGTTTTTTTTTTCTGCAACTTTTTACGATACCTGCCTTCTACTGACTCTTGTTTTTTTTTTTTTTTTTTTTTTTTGTAGGAAGAGAGGAGGATTGTTGGGCACACCGGTCTACGGCCAGCTAGACGGAAAAAAAAACCTGTGCCGCAAAGTCCGAAGCGCTTTTTCTGAGGTCTGTTGGTTTATAATGTATTTACATGAGAAATGCTTGTAGGTTTACCGGAAGATTTTGGCTTCTACTTTGTTTATTTAAGCCTTCTGTTACTCGCTATTTTCGTTTAAAGCGTTGTGCATTGGAAGGTATTTCAGTAATAGTTGTCTATACTTGTTTAGGTGTAATTATATAAATAACGCTCAGGTAACACGTTTTACACCAAGTGAATACGTCTAGCAAGTAATAAATTCAAGTGCACTCTTCATAACTTTAAACTTAAACAGATAAATAGTTGTAAAAAGTTAATTGCAAAATAAAAGTAATCCGAGGAGCTCTAAAAAGCTACTGAAATATATCGAATTACGATGAAGTTGTGATCCCGTCCGACTGGTCCGGCGGAGAAATATATTCGTTTTCTGCTCCTCGAATCTACAATAAACGACTGCCGTATCACGCATGACTGCCTGGGTCGACAGATACTGTTACTGCTTGAGCGCGTAAGCCTTTTGTAACTATGCATTAATGCCGTGTCAACGAGTAAATAAAGTGTCGGGCTCTGTTACTTTGTTCCTCTCGGCGCGATCAAACTCGGCGATTGAAAAATTGAGAAACGCCGTTTGCCGTTTCGATTTCGCAGCGAATGCCTAAGATTTGAGCTAATTTATCGGCAATTTTACGCGAAGCACTTATCTCCGGCTTTCGACGTGCAATTTTCTGAATAATTTCCACCGCGATGCTCGAGACAAATATTATATTATAGAAGCAGTTGAAGGAGAAATTGTCTGAATGGAAAAACGTAGTCGCGTGGCAGCTTAAATGCGAGAGTATTACGGGTCTCCTTAAAATTCTCCTAGTCATATTTCCGCGCGGCTCTCTTTCTCCGCGAAAGCAGCGAATTCCCTCGCGAATTCCACTCCTAGATTGAACGGCTCTATCCTTTTTGCCTGTCTTCATCTTCCATCTAATTTTTTATGGTGCCGAGAGTGAGAGAGACGAGCGGCGATGTCGAGGAAAGAGTCCAAAATTGTGCGCTTTGTCGTCGTGGACGTTGAAGGCACGGAGCGCAAGGAAGAATATTTTTATGCGCCGTTGATCAGAAGAAAGAGATGCATTATTGGCCACGGTTCAATGCCTTATCTCATATCCAGATACATCTATTCTGAGATCCAATTCTCCTCCACTTCGATTTTTATTCGCACGAAACGACGAATCCACTGCTTTGTATATATATATATACATGTAGCGGATCTCAGGAGTGAAAAGAGGAAAGGGAGGGGCGCCGAGAAAAATTCAAGGAAGACGCCGGAGCGCCTGGTGCTCGATTTGTGAAAATATAAATTTTGCAGGCACTCGACAATTCGATTGATTATCCGACTGCGCTCGGCGGGAACTTTCCTCTCCTTTCAACTTCGAGCATTTCTATTTATACAGGCACATGTACACGTGTATTGCTCCTCTAGTATCATATTCTATTCCAGCGATTCAATGTACTTCGCAGGATATCCAAAATTCACCAGTCGCGCCGTCGAAAAATACCTTTGCATTTTTATCGCCTCGTAAATGTAAATCAAGAAAGTACGTTGAAAAATCGAATTTCCCACAGTCGCTTCTCGGCCTCGGAAGAACATCGACGGCGTTGCAATAACTAACCAAAGTATATCGACAGACACCCCGTAATCAAGTCCAGAATCCGAGGGCTGTTCGCGCTGGCGTGCTTTTCAAAATCTGACTTGGGATTTCGAGCGGCATTTTGTACGGGTATAATGGAGGCTCGGGTCGCCGGAGGGTTGGGGATACAGGCGGCCGAAACGGGTTTCTAATGCGGCGAACACCTGCTGCCGAACGTAATAGACATCGGGAAGTAGCGATGTGCTCTTTAACGGCGCTGTCTTTTATACGTCCCTTTGGGGGGGCCTCGGTCGCTGTTGTCAGATTTCGAGTGGAACCTTTCATTTAACGAAAATTTGGGTTTATTATTGGGATGAATTTATGGCTCGCTGATCATTAAACTTCGTTGATCGAGAAAATTACTTTCTTATCGTGGGAAAATGATTTATTATCTTTTCGAATTCGTCGACTGCCGAGTGGGGGTGAAAACGCGCTCGTTAAAAAGTAATTGATTTCATTGTCGTTAAATTATGAAATATTATACATCGCGCTCTTATTTATACATAAACGTTTTTCGACTCAGAACGTTGACTCTTGCAACCGTTTGCTTGTACAAGTTTTTGCTTGAAATTTTTTGTTATTAAAAAAATAAAAAAAAAAAAATGAAAAAATCGCATTTCGACGCAACAGTACTGCAACCGATGATTAGCCTCATCACCGCAGGACATTCGATCTCGCGGCCGGCGTTGATTTTCCTTCTGTCGCGTGCAGCTCTCCTCTCGCGACACTCGGCGCAGTGCATCCGAAAGAAAATCTCTCTCGCCGTCCTTATTCCACCGGCGGACGCGTCTCGCGTCGCAAATTGGAAATCCGATGAGCGCGCGCGGTTTCGATACAACTTGAGCGCGATCCCCTTTGCATTACCCGCGACTTGCGTTAACCGCGCTCGTATACGTATATATAATAATGCGAGAGCACCGCCTTTCGCGGCGGCGCGCGTGAAATTCGAGTTTTATTCGGTCGGTGAAAATGGACTGATCGGATTAAATGCGGAGGGAGGGGAGGGGACAGCCTTAGGATACGCACCGCAGCTGTGCAATAGACCGCGAAGAGAGCCAGTTTAATGGTTTAGAAAGTCGCCTACAATTACGCGGCTGCGCGCATACACGGGCGCTCACTGGCTTTACGTAATTAAAACGGGTATGTACACACGGAGAGAGAGAGAGAGAGAGGGGCGTAGCGCATAGGTGTCTCTTATTGGTCTTGTTTCGTTAAACATAGCGGCGCCGCGGGAAGAAAAATTGCTTATCTGGGCGCGGGGATCGAAGGCGAGCTCTCACTGTGGTCGAACGGGGTCGGCCGGTGCTTAAAAAAATGATCGCCACGTCGGTGTATATGCCGCGTAATTGTTTTTTTTTTTTTCATCTGGATCGACTTTTTTTTTATTTGGTTCAGTCACAGCTAATTTTGACTCGAATGATATTGGGTTCTTTGTTCAAAGGGAATTGCGGAGGGGGAAAATACGATTGACGTACGTCATTGCAAAAGAATTTGTTAATTTTAGATTGTCTAAATAGTATAGCAATACAAAAAATAGTAGAACAATAACCTGCAGTTGTATGTGGATTGCATATTTTTTATTAAAGTAAAAAGTTATTTATAAATTAGATAAGTTGTCAAGGATAAGTTCTGTTCTGTCGATATAAATTTATTATACATTGCTCACGAATATATTTATATTAAAAATAACCATTTTACTTTAAAAATGTAACATACCGGATTCTCTTAATATAGAACATTAAATTTGAAGCACATCTATTGACATACACTGTTAATCGAATTAAACGTCCGTCCTTTTTTCTCCGGACAAGAGAAATTACTTCCAGAAGCTGCAGTAAAAGTAGTATGAACTTGTAACATGAGAATGAGTGCAAGCATGAGGGATCGAAGAACGTTTTCCTTGTTTAGTAACAAACGCGATACACTTACGTAAAGCACGTTTTGTTTTATTTGTTAGATTATGCAAATCCATAAAGTAAATCAGCAGGAACCGGGTTCATGAGTTTATGTACAGATGGGATAAAGATGGGCACGAAAGGTTCACATTATTATACTGTTTGCTGCAGACATTCTCATTATATGGAAATAGCGGAGTGTAAAATTTATGAGCATTGCACAGTTATTCGATAAACTTTTTATAGAAGCTCTATTGAGTTAAATTTCTAAGAAAAACTTTTTGATAACTAAGTAAGAATTTTAAATATTTCGACCTGCGCAAATCCTTTGCTTTGACCCTCTTTTCGCGTCCCTCGTAATTATTGTCGACTGGAATGGATCTGAAACAAAAAGTAATAAGAAAATCATCGCATCAATGGTTAAAATTAAGTTACAGCCCTGTGTAATCCCGCTAATCAAGCAGTTACGAAAGAATTCGCGGCAAGATCGACAAGCTTTCTCTCTCTCTCTCTCTTTCCTCTCCCTTCCTGCCAGTTTTACATAATGACTTCATAATTGCAAATAATTCAATCTCTTTCCTCGTAGTGATTGATTTGGAAATACCACGAGCTTAAATGCGCGAGTATACGACAGGTCTCATTACTTCCACAAAATGAGCAGAAAAGTCGCACCAATTAGGCGCCCTCCTTTCTCCCTCTCTCTCCCTCTCTCTCTCTCTCTCTCTTTCTCCTTCGCGTATAGCCTTATGCATCGGGAGTTCGAATCTCGCGGGTAGCATCGGCCAGTGGGCTCTTTTACTACATTCCGCGATAAGTGTGCATCCAATGTAATGCAGTGCGCTGCCTGCGCGTATATACTCTCTCCTCCGGCATTATAAGCCAAAGGAGAGGTGAAAAAAAAAAAAAGAAACACGAGCAAAATTCCAGATACTCGGCGCAGTTTTCCAGTCTTTCCAGTCTCTCCGTTTTATCATTAATAGGGATTTCCGCTTTCGCGCTGTCCACGCCGCGCTTACAACCCGCGCGCGCGGCACTAAAACTTTTTTAATACCTGATTTGCGCGGGGTAATTGGTTTCGCTGACTTTTCAATGCGCTCGGAATAATAACGTTTTTCTTTTTTTCTTTTTTTTTTTTCGAGGAGGACTTATTAGCCGGGATAAATCGAATTGCCGCTGCAGTTGTTCTCCGAAAACTTTGTGCGCGCCGCGCGCGGCAAATCAATATCGAGCAGCCGTAGATTTTTCGAGCGGCAGTTCATCCAGAAGCAGGTCTTGCGAATAAAAATTCTCTACGGCGCGGCTGCAGCGGGCAACAACTTATATTTCACTCGGTCGCGAAACAAAAAAAAAAAAAAAAAAATCGGCGGTACAAACCGGCTCGATTTATCCGTGCATTCATCGAATCAGTTCCGAACTCCCTCACTAAAATAACGCTTTCGGCGCGAGTATATCATACGGGCGCGACACGATAAAAACAAAAAAGCAAAAGCAAAAACAAGCAAAAAAACACACGCGGCGGGGGGGGGGGGGGGCCGAAACACGGAAAAAAAAACATCGCCACCGCCATATTTCGGGGGAAAGCCGCGTTCTGACGCGGCGCGCTCGGCCGGTGAAATATACACGTGGCATTGTCGCTGCCAATATTCGGCCCGTCGTCGTCCTAAGTATATTTCACGCGTCGGGGCCGAGCGAATTCAGTTCTAACGACGCGGGCGATCGGTTTAGTGGATCGCGTTTCCGCGAGGGCGGCGCGCGGCCCTACTGAAAAATGCGCGAGTGCCAGTATATATGTACACGGCAGAACGTCATCGACGCACGAGCTCGCGCGTACGCGTTTATTCGCTCGTCGACCTGATTCACTTCTGCGAACGGTGCGGAGGAATACTGATCTGCCTCCGTTCCTCTCTTTCTGGGAACGCACCTCGGTAATTATAGATATTTGCTCGCGGCGCGAACGCGCATTCTTTTTCTCTCTCTCTCTCTGCCTTTTTTTTTATAGTTATGAGGACTAATAAAAGTACGCAACGCCGGCGAGGAAATTATTTCTTTTACCTCGGAGCTGCTCGGAGCCGAGTTAGTTTTTTTTTTTCTTTTATTTTTTCGCTTCTATCTCCCTTGAGCTTTTTTCTTTCCACGCGGCAGTGTGTGCTCAATTTTGTGTTTTTATTTCGAATGATACGCGGACATTGTTACCCGGTAACGACGCATAATTGCGGCTTGTGTTATATTTTATTTTATTCCGATATTACCCTCGAATTACAAAATAAGCACAAAGGGTGGTGGCTCAGCGGCGGAGCGCGACGGGAATGCGGCTATAAGTATGCCGCCGGAATATTTTGATATGGTTTGGCAAAATGATCGTCGATATCAACTTGATGATCCGATAACGATAATTACCTAATTTTTTCTGATTAAATTTTACGGTTAAATCGAACATTTGTATCACGCTGTCAATTGGACAATAAGAATTTGTGATTCTCGACGTTGCAAAAGAATAATTTTAATAATTCGTTAAATTTAATTATTATTTAGCATAAGTTAGAAGCTACTTGGTATTTTAGAGTTAGAGAGAACAGATTTCGCGCTTCAAAAATTACCTCTAAATTCACATTAATTTTAATTATCAACGATAAAGATGGACCGAAATCAAACGGCTGGATCGAATGAATACAATAAAAGTTAAAAACTTTACTTAATAAGCGCTGAAAAGCTCCAGGATTCGCAGCAACGACTAGCCGCGAGGGAGATTGTTCGTAATATCGTATGACACGAGAAAACTCTTGTCGGAGTAAAAAGCCGCAACGGCATTAATTGTAAAGTGTCTATTAATTATCGCGAATTAATGGTTTTCTTAGGGCTCGCGACGCTTGATGGCGGGTCGCCAGTGGGCCCATCAAAAGAAGAGATTAATGAATCTTCGCGCGCGCTCGCTTTCAATTCGAAAAGCGGCCGGCTTTTACAAAAGGAGAATTTCACGCCCTTGCAAATTAATGATCGTCCCCGGCTCTTCACGCGGCTCCATTGAGCTCAGTTTTCCCCTATGATTGTTGAATTTCCCTGCTATCGCATTAACCGAAGGGGTTAATTAAAAAGTTATAATCGATTCGGGTCGTGTGTTGGAATGCGATAAAACCCTTCATTAGAATTGCTAGCTCGACTTAAAGCAGTATTTCAATAGATTTGCAATAATGTGTAAGTGAATTACGATCCGGTTACTCTTCTGATAATCGAATTATTCGAGGGATTCCTTGCGGGTCTATCATTATGACTTAAACTATTCAATATATTTTTATATCTTGGAACAGATAATAAAATTTTAATACTCCGAAAGGAGTAGACTGATAATTATCGATCAGGTAATAAAAGTCAATTTATAAAATAGATTTATCGTGATTTTTTTCACAGATGATTTTTTTCTTAATACGTTATAATTAATACAGTCCGGTGCATTTAAACATACTGTTATTATAATATGTGACACGATAATCAATTTTTTGCACAATTTAAAATTACCACGAATTAAATTATAGAGCAAGTTACACTGCCTATTATGAATCGGCAGCGGTTTTAATTCCCCATTATCGAAAAAATGCTCCCCGGATCGTAAAATTTTACAGATCATTAAATGATCATAATAACGTACAATTCATATCGTCCCGCAGTCGAGAGCAGAAAAAAAAAGGAGGACGAAACTTTTTCCTGCGGATAAAAATAATTTTTGCGCTGCATAAAAATCAAGATCCCCCGTTAGCGGTAATTCCTTTGTGCATACGTGCGCGTCTCTCGGCTTTGCGCGACGGATGAAGTGACACGTTCCGAGTCTTCATAGATCTTTTCCCCGGGCTTCTGAATGCGATAAAGAAAAGCGAGAGCGAACTCCGAGAGAGGGAATAAGCGAGAAAGGGCGAGCGGGCGCGCTATTAAAAGCGAGAGGGTGGAGGATGGCAAAAAGGGCAAAACGGGAGAGAGAGAGAGAGAGAGAGAAAGCGCGCAACGTTCGTGCGATATTCTTTCGCGCGCGCATTAAATGCAATCTCCGATCGCGCGCTCCCGCTTCCTTTTTTTTTTTCTTCTTCCTCGGCGTTACCGCGGGCAAACACACTTTGGCCCAGATTACGGCTGGGGTCGCGCAGCGCGCGTCAAGAAAAAAGAGGGAAAGAGAGAGAGAGAGAGAGAGAGAGGAAAAAGAAGCGGAGCCAAAACGCGAGGGCACGTAAGACTGCCGTCGTCGCCACCCGCGTAGATCGTATCTTTTAAATAAACGTTTGCTCTCGCGCAGACTTTTGCGCGGCGGCGCGCAACATCGTCGTGGTTATGAAATGGGAGGGACGGCTAAGGTGGACGAGGAGGAGCGGCGTCGGACGCCGTGTGTATATAGAACGCGGAGCCCTCGTGTAAACGAAAAAAATTCAAGGGCTTCGGAGGCATTTCGCGGCCGATTGACGAATCTCTTAATTGGGCTGGGCGCTTTATAGAATTTAGTCGGCTTTCTATTATCTATACTTCCGAGTGAAATTGTATAATTATGTGAATTTTGTCATTTCTAATACTTTTGTTAAGATCCTTCTTTTTATTATTAGCAATAGGATAGTTAGTAAGATGCGATACTCGCTCTTTGATCAGTTATATATTGCAGTGGCCATTTTTGTGAAATATTTAAATCCGCATCCTACTCGAGTAACTTACTTTATGATCTAAATTCTGGCGTTTAAAAAGTGTAGGAATAGGCCAATTATTTGTAATTTAAAATATACTACTCGTAAATCATAATATCATAATTATTTCCGTGCATACTAAAGCTTATACCCTCAAGGAGCTTTTCTGAGCTTTGATGCCGCTACCCCGAAAGAGGTAAGCCGATTACTCCTACAGGATCGAAGCTTGTACAACAAGGTACGAGACATTTTTCAGTCAGAAATTGCTTTAGAAATAGGATTCGCATGCGTTTAAATAGAACTCCCAAAGCACGGCGTTCTTTACGAATTCCGCTGCGCGTCGCCAGACAGTTTTTAATTAATAATCATCAAGGCTCTGCTCTCCGTCAATTGAAATTCCTCGAATTAGGAAACTCGGCGAGCGGCGCAATATTGATTCCTCCGCGGAAATCAGTCTAATATTGAAATTTGAATGGCGCCGCGGCGTGGGCAAATACAAGGATCCATCGGCGAGAGGAGCTCGATCACATTTCGCACGACCGAGGGAGCAGCCAGTATGCCGCCTCGACCCCTTCTGACTTCCGTCACCTATACGCACCGCTGCCGCGGCAGGGCCAAAGAAGCACTCGAGGCTCCGGGGCTGCTGCCTGCGCCGCGGCAGGGGTAAATACTGTCGAATGCCTCTCGATCGATCAGGCATTTTAGCGAGTGGATGAATCGAGGCCGCGCGCGCTCTCCTTATACATTATGTACGCGCTGCAGCCGGGTATAATATCGAGGAAGACGAAGCTGCACTTCCGGCCTCGGCAGCTCTCTCTCTCTCTCTCTCCCGCAGTCGCCGCCGCCGCCGCCACGGGTACATTCCGCGGAGAGAAAATCAACTCCACGGTAATGAATTACCCGGATAATGGAGGTTGGTGCGTATGCTGGAGAACGGTTAGGGCCGTGGAAGGAAGAAGGGAGTCTTACGCAGCTGCCGTTGCTGATCGCAATTTGCTCGGGATGATGCTGATGAGATGGCTCGAGTTGTAGCTTATATTTGCCGAAATTTCAACCGTCTCCCGAGATCCGTTTGCTTTCGCTGTCTGCGTCGGCTATAATAATTTAGTTTTTCAAGATAATTTAAAGCGCATTAAACAGTCGATTTTTTCTTTAATTTTTGTTATCTTTCACTGGATTTAGTTTTCGTCTTAGAGGGCTGCCTTTAGAGAAGGCTTATGAATAAAGAAAGATTCTTTGAAACTTACTTTGTAATTATAACTTATAATCTATATATTTCGTAATTTTCGAAACTTTCTAATATTTTAAGCTTTTACATCATCCGAAAATCTTTCTCGATTAACATTTTAAATCGATCAATAAATTTTGAATAAACTTATTCTTTTTAAAGCTGATTTAACCACACGAAATTAATCCGTATTTATTAAGCTTTAAAACCAATATTCACTTTCCGAATGATCGCAATTTACATCGAATGAACTTTCGGCGACTCTTTGCGAATACCCAAAATACTTTGAGGGCACGAGCGCCGGCCCATGGCCATACGTTTAAAATCCCAGGCAATGCAACGCAATATAAAGCTCGTCCGCCCGACACGGTGCAGCCAGAGGTGATATACATAAAATTACGAGCGCCGCTTACACACCGCGGGATACGCAGACGTCACGAGGGCCTCGCGTTAATATTGTCATTGGCGAAAAAGGGGCAAAGGAGCTAATCGCGGCTGCGAGCGGGAGGCAGAAGGAATATCCGGCGTTATAACCGGCGAGAGAGCCGCGGCGCTCCTTTATAACTGAATTTCTATTAATCAATGCACATAAATTAGCCTTTGAACCTGTTTCACGCCGTTTCTCGGCGCCCCCTCCCCCTCCCAAAGCCCGGATTTTAAGCATCTCTCTCGCTCTCTCGCGGCTCTTTGTGCGCCCGTCAAGGGAAGCGGCTCGAGAGCAGGGCGTATAGCCGCTATGGGTAGGAGGAGCAGGAGAAGGAAGAGAGGCGAGGTAAGGCAGCCTCGCTCGCTCGCTCGCTCGTTCGTTCGTGTGTATTATATCGTGCGGGAGCCTCCGAGCGCTTATTACGTTATTTGGCATTAACTGATACTCTGGTTTCGACAAGCTGAGAACTGCCGGGGAAGTATGTGCGAGAGATGATTAAGAACCAGGGGAGAGAGAGAGAGAGAGGAGGACGCCGGGAGGGGGAGACGACCAATGATATTTGAGGCTGCGAACTGGTTATTGGAACGTATTTTCTTTCTTTACCTCAACCGCCGTCGCAGGCCGATTTACTTCATCTCGTTCGCTTTTCAGTTTCGAAATTCTTTCCTCTCCGCCTCGCTGCGGCATTTTCATTCTGCTCTCGCCGAGCGACGAAATGTTCCAGATCCTTGGCGCCGCCGTCGCCGCCGCCGCCGCGCTTCGAAATCAGATCTCGATCTTTTATTCGGAGCCGGTATGAATGTACTTATAAGAATCCTCGGGAGGCGAGAGAGAGAGAGAGATGAATCCGTAAGAATAACAGTGATGGAAAATATTTGTCGCTGCTGAAAGTCCTCTCAGAGAGTTTAGTAATCGTTCGGGCGTCGCGCCGCCGCCGCCGCCGTCTTTTTTAGTTTTATACACCTCTTTTTAGGTGCGCGCTCTTTCGATTTGCATGAAATTGATTTTGAATGCGAAATGAGAAAAAAATTCAAATTTAATACCGGCGAGCGGACTAGGTAGAAAAAAAAAAAAGTAAAACAAAGAATTCGATAGTTTTGAGAAAATGTTGCGAAAAGGGATTCGTAAATTATTTATAAAGTTTTCGAAGCGCCGCGTATATCGGTGGATTTATACCGGTATAAATGGAGTGTTTAACGTCTTTAGAAATTTTATGGCGAAAGAACGTTTGGTACTTTGAATTCGGTTTCGCGAGGTCTTTTCATTTGAAACTTATAAAATTTGAAATTTTCTGACAGAAAAAGAATTTTTAATAATGTATTTCTTACTCGAAAGAAAAAAGGAAAGCACCGGAATTACTTTTTAATCTCCGCGGCTGAATTATTGCGAGGCGCTTTAAATAATAAAGAGTCTGGCAACAACCCCCGAGCAGAAAAGGGAAGCTCATTCTGCCGTTCAAAAGCATCCCTAAGTAATTACAAATCTCTATTTAACTCGGTTTCAATTGAAAAAGCAAAAATTCCGCAGAAATAATAATCCAATTTGCAGAAAACAAACAGCGATAATGAGTGAGTAAAGGACAGCCACTCTCGCGGATTCTTTCCTCTGTCCCCCCTCCCTTTTTTTTTCATTATCTCATTTGCAGTTACGAATGTTCACTTCCGTCGTCGGCTCTTCTCGGTCGGCGCTATCGAAAGTTACTTTGAGCTCCAACGACAACTGAAGCAGAGCAGGGGGGGGGGACCTCGTCAGAAACAGCTGAAAAGAGCCACTTGCGTCGTTGTTCTACTTCGTTGAGCTTCTTTCTCCGCGACGGCGAAGCGACAGAAAGCGCGGCTCGGCGGAGAAGAAAAAAACTGGAGGGGAGTTAAAAATTCCATGGACTCGCAACTGAGCGGGAATTGAATGGCACGCCGGATAGAAAAGTCAAGGAATTAAGTAGGAAATACGTTTGACGTTTACGCGCAAGAATTATATATATAGTCGAGGCTCAATTAGACGCGATTTTTTCCGTTCGCTCTTGTCGACGGGGCGTTTTTTGCTGCTCTGGAAGTTTCTTTTTTTTTTGTTTTTTGTAAGGGGAGAAACGATTATTTGAAATTTGAAAATTTATGTCTTTGTTTTTTGTAATAAATTCTCATCACGCGGAAAAGCTTGCGTAAGAAATGGCCAACTATAATTGTATAAATTAATTTAAAGACTTATTTATGCCAGAATATTTTATCGTAATACTGGTTCAGAAAGAATGTTCTTGTTAAAAAAGTAAAAATCTCGTTATGTACAAATAAAGCCTAATTAAGAAACAACTGTAAGCAGCAGTTAAGCATCTTAATAAAGCCATCTGGACGTTGAAACCCGTTATAATACGGTCACTATTTCGAAAAACTTAATTTCTTTCATCATTCCGAAATCGGTCCTTCCAAATCAACGATTGCTATCGGATTTCTCAGAGTTTGCTTTCAAAATTCCGTAATGATGAAAAAAAAAAAAGAAAAAATCCCCCACCTTCCCTAAATCTCCAAGCAAAATCGAGCGAACGCGATGAGTTATCGAAATCTCGAGCGAGCGCGGCGCGCATCGAAATTTCGACGGGTGGCAGAAAAAGCCGCGCTGCAGTTCTTCTGTCCCGGTCTGTTTTTCTTCCTCCTCCGTTGGTCTCTCTCTCTCGAGCGCAACATCCTATAGCAATCGATCCTTCTGGCCGGTGCGGCGGTGCCTGCGCGAAGGGGCAACCGGCCATTAATTCCGAAACATGGGAACAAAGGTTCTACCTGGCTACATGCGGCTCCCTGCTCCTGCTCTCTCTCTCTCTCTCTTCGGGCCCTTTTCGCGTCTTCATCTTTCCATCGAGCTCTTTCTTGGTATTGCCACTACCATCGAGCGTTCGGCCGAGCGCATCCTCTCTCTCTCTCTCTCTCTCTCTCTCCCTCTCAATGTAACGCCGCGCGGCGTTGCGCCCGCTGCCACCGCCGCGGAGAGGCTGCGGTAAACGCCTTGCAACCTGTTCTGCCTGCGGCTTAGTTTCTCTTTTCCCGCGGTAGCAAGAGGCCTCCTATCATGTCCTTCTCCTCTCTCCCTCTTTCGCTCTCTCTCTCTTTCTCTGCCTCGGCTGCTTCTCGCGCCTCGGAGCAGGAAGAAACTGGCGCGAGGGAGAGAGCGTCTCGAGCTGTATAATGCACGAGACAGAGAAGGAGAGAGAGAGCAGGGAGAACAAGAGAGACGGAGTGACGAAGAAAAGATATGCGCGGAGCAGCCCCGAGACAGGAGGCGCGCGCCTGCAGCCTCCGAGCGGATGTTTCCCCCTTCTCCTCTCTCTCTCTCTCTGTATGCGCATTGACATTAATATTCCCTCGTAAAGTCTGCCGTATTCGCTCTTTAGGCGTGGTCAGTGCAGACCCGTGGCCGTGCCGCAAGCTGCCGCGCCGCGCAAAACTTTTCCTATATCGTTCGCCTTGCGGCCTTCTTCATTCGCAAATTTACTGGTTTCGCCAGGAATTTTCGCGAGAAACTTTAGTTTCTCGGTTTTTGTCATTATGAGCCTTATTAATTGGGAGGAGCAACGTTAATTGCACTTGAAAACAACTTAGCTCCACTTCTTCCGTTGATACGGCAGTTCGTTACGTAGGAGGAAATTTTAAATGATATAATTTTTTTAGGCAGCAACGGCATAATCGATTATTAATTATCGTCATCGTGCAAAATGAAATATTATTATATAATTTGAAAATCTGAATAAGAAAATTCATTTTAAAGCGGCAGAAAGTCTTGGAAAATGAAAACCGGTCGAAAGACCGCTGCTGAATCACGTGCAAAAGGAAAAGTCGGAGTATTCCTGCTTCGGAAATCATTAAGCCCGACATTTTCAACTTTTTTGTTGCTTAAAAGAAGTTAAACTGCAAAGTGTTTGTTTTTATTCTTTAGTTAAATTTTAACTTTGTTGCCAATGATAACTTACGGTTTCACGTAGCTTTAAAAAGGATCAACGTATTTTTAAGCAAATATTTAGCTATACAGTTTTATTAAATCTTCATTCATATTTAAAAATCTTTTGAACGCTTTCCAATGAGTAAAGATTGTTTTTATTTTAGTCCATTAGCCTCGCGACACTTGCCGACTACGAGAAAGAAAATATTTTATAAATAACAGTTAAAAATAGTCCGACGATATTTTATAAATTGATACACTATTTTCACTCCGGGAAAGAATGCTTTCACTATGCTCGACGCGCCAGAAATTGGCGTGAATAAAGCAGATTCTCTTAATTACAACGAAGTGCATTCGCACCGTAATTAAGTCGACTTCCTCCTGAAAATTCGAAAAGTAATTTCTTTGGTTGTCCGCATTCATTATAAACGTACTTGATGATATTTCCACTACAACGACGTCGTCTTCATAAACTACGCTGCGCTCGGAAATTAATTACATTCTAAAATACTCGCAGATCAACGAAAAATATTATTCTAAGTGTCCAGTCACTTTCCAAGAAATGAATTATCAAACCAGCAAAGAGGGTCTTTCGTTAATAAATTATTTCCCCGCTCCCGCTATTAAAATATAACGCAATTCACTTCTCCCTCCTCTTTTTCTAGCACACTCGACTGGCCTGTATACTTTTCTCGCTGAACGGGCGCACACGCGCCCGATCTCCCCTCCACGGGATGCTGCTGCTGCTGCTCCGGCTCTCTTTTTGCTCCTTACCTTTTATCTTCTTTTGCACTGGCCTCGTCTCTCCGCCGCTGTATATACATATATACAGATAGGTATCGAGGCGCGCGTGCGACCGAGACCAGTGTTCTGGGGGGAATTCATGAAATTGCCAAGACGCAGAGCGCGCGGTGCGTCGCTCCTTCTTCTTTTCTCCGGAGAAGTGGAGTTTATACTGCCGGCACCTGTGTGCTTATGGATGCAGATGTGCGTGCGAGTCGGAGAGCGGCTCGATGTACACGCGGGGACGATGGGCTGGGGATACGGCAGTTTTGCGCCGGTTACAAATCCTAATCCCGGATAGCTGTGTGGGCCCCGCGAGTTTCTTTTCTCGAGTTTCGAAACTTTCTTCAATCTCGGGGCAAAACCCCTGGAACTTCCTCTCGTGTAATGCCTGTTTCATTTTTTTCAACCGAGTGTGGAATTCAATTATGTATCAGGGAAAATATGAAAAACTGTTTTGCGTCTTATTTAAAATTCTTTTGATGAATTTAGTCAATTTTAAAACTGTAGCTGCATGGACTTGCTTTGATTTAAAACTAGAAATTTATAAATACATTTTTTAGAATAATTTTTAATAATTTATTTACTAACAATTATTGGTTGGTGTCGACGGCGCAATGCTGCTACTTTATAACTCTAGCAATCATAAAAAATATGTAATGGAGAAAAGAAATATGTTCAAAGAACATGTGTGCCAAATGGTCGCAACAAGAATCGAGAGCTCATATATAAAAAAGTTCCAATTTCCGTTTACCTTCGCCTCCGTCTCGTCAACTTTACTTTTCTTTCGAGTAAATTCTTTTTTCTTTAAGCGAAAAAAGAGAAAATAAGAGACATGTGACACGCGGTAAAGCGAAAAACATCAAAGTTTAACTGCCGGCGTTACAAAATCGGCTAAAATTATCAAAAGTTAAAAAAGCGACGTGAAAGAATTTTATAGAAACTTTTAGCAAGAACTCGAGCGACTTCAAATTTTAATTACGGATTCAATGAATAATTTGAATAAAAGTTTTAATGCTACACAGTATCTATATGTACATTAAGGTAACTATCAAATCTTACTAATATAACAGTCGAAATATTAAAATTTATTTATATACCAAAAGTTTTTACGTTGTTATTGCAGTATACTTTAACAAGAAGAAAATTAAAATATCAAACTTTCTATTCCGCAGTAAAATAAACAGCTCGACGGTTCAAAAAAAAAAAAAAAAAAAAAAAGGAAACAACTTTAAAGTTATCGATCGATCGATTAGTTATTTCACAGTCGGTTCGGAAATTCGATTTTCGCGGAATCCGCAGAGAATATCACGGAAGAGCGTGCAAAGCAATAACGCGGGAGACAGGACCATTGAAGAACCCTGCGGCACACGCCTAGACCAATCTTGCCATTAAAATTCACGTCAGTTGAACTATGGGCAAGCTGTTGCTGCTCTGCTGCTGGTGCTGCTTCAGACAGCGCACGATAGGCGAATACTTCGGAAGCTAGACGCCCTTTGGAGTATTCCACGTTATTCAATTTTCAACTATATTGAATCCAGTTCTGACGCTGAAAAGCGTAAGAAAAAATATAAGCATCAACGTCTTCGGAGATACGAGAACAATTGTTAAATCCATCCGATTATTTGCTCTATCGGCCGTCATCGCCCACGCAATAAGAGAGCCCACCCCTGCCCATTAGGAAACCAGGCGACGCACGGAATGACCCGTGTATATATCAGTGCCCACCGCGGCTGGCGCTCGCTCGCTTTGGTATTTCATTCCGGCGAGGGAAGAGGGTCGGATTCGCGGCGGCGCGCGTCTTTGAAATCCATTAAAATCTCGCACCAACCTCCCCCGTCCCGGCGTAATATATTGTTAAGCGGCTCGCTGGAAAATATGCGAGCCCGAGCGGTTATGTGGCAGCGCGATATCGTGACTGCAAAGAATCGCGGGAAAATTAATGCAACTTTTACGCACGAGGAACGAGCTGCGGAACGCCGAGGCGCCTATAAAGCGGATTCCTTCGGGATAATGGTGTTTCGGGGAATATTTAACTGACGTTAATTTCAATTTTTCACGTTATATTCAATTTTACGTAGATGAGTTTGTAGCTTTTATTCTTTCAAATCTGAAATGTGCTGAAAGGTAATCTTTCTTTTTTTTTTTTTTTTTGAGAAACCGAGTGTCAAGTTTCAAATTCGTTTACACCTTCAAGGTTTTAGCTAAATGGGATTGAAGAAGGTGTAAATGAATGTGATATGTCCTGACTTGAGACATCTTTTAAGTTTTAGTTTATCCATAAATTTATTTTAAAATACTACGCGACAACGTCCGCACCTAATAAGATTTCATTTCAGACTAATCTGTCAATGTCACCAAATACGTGATGATAGCTTTATTCCTGGAAAAGGGAAAGAAGAAATAGAATCTGTATTTCTTCGTTATGATACAGTTGGAAATAAGATTAAAATCTTATAAGGTCTGCCAAGACGAGATGCGTTCATAGCGGAAACTGAGCCACCCGAAAAGTTAAATTAAAAGTGAAAATTCAATTGTGCTAATCTTATACTGGTAAACACAGAAAGCTAATAATGGAAATAGCAGAAAAGTAAAAAGCGCAGAAAAATTTGTAACTGATGGAGATATAAGTTTCAGCCTTCGCTTTCAAACTATACGTTTACTCTTCGAAAATTTCTACGAATCTATGGAGCGAATCCGTTTCTCCCGCTTTTGCCCCGGCAAATAAAGGGCCTCCAAGTCGGGCGCAAGCTGCTTCGCCGCGCCGAAAAAAGCGCAAGAAAGGAGCAGGAAGAAAATAAAGCAAAGAAGCGCCGGTAATTGAACGGAATCACGGCGGTTCCTCCGCTGCTGCTGGAGCAGCAACAGTTCGACTATCTCTCTCCTTCGCGCATCAAATCAAGATCAAACAAATTGTACGCTTGAGTAAGTAGATCCGGGCCTAACGATCGGAAGGAGCGAAAGAAAGGCCACCTGGCCTGTGATTTTTGGTTTTTCTTGCCGCGCGCCTCAGGCCAACGATGTTTATTTTACACTTTATGCTGCTAATGCCATTTAAAGGTAACGTTTCATTGCGTAAGCATTTATGCCTAATGTTTAAGCCTTGAAATACATATTTACATTGAAATATACATACATGTTTATTTAAAAAGCACTTGACATTGTTGTGAATATTTCATTCTTTTCTTTTAAGAAAAAGCATCGAGTATTTTCCAAGAATACATATATCAGGATTTCATAGATCTCTTTTCACCATTTACCACCTTTTGTGCCTCCTTAGAATTGAAAATAAGGTCGTAGGATAAAATTTCTCTAGAATCACAGTCCTGAATAAGGATATGTCAATTTTGAATTCCAAGAAGGGGAGAAATGCGTAAAATGATTTCAAATATGCGAAAAGCAGCTAAAAATAAGCTTAGATAATACACTTTTAAACATAAATATGCGAATTTTCAAGATTGCAGGAGCTTATACAGTGTGCTTATTTTCTATTGCTGCAAAAAATACTCTTTTAAATAAAACAATAATATTTTTCCAACTCAGGTATGAAATAGCCCTCATTTCACGCTAGAAAGTAGCATAGAAAATCGAGCATTTCAAGCGTTTGAGAAAATTTGTTGTTCAAGCGGGGAAAAAAGACTTTTTTCCCCGCTTCCAGCGGGGCTTACCGGGGAACACAGTCGTTTTTCTCCGCTTCAAGCTATTTTTTATCGATTTCTGTGCATGACTTGAAATGTACACTCACTTATTCAACTTTTCGACACCAAAACAGGGCTTTTCATGCCTTCGTTAAAAGAAAAAAAAAAACGATGTGTAACACGGGAAGCAAATCTATTTCAGATTCTGTTTTACAACTCGACTCTGACTCGTGCAGAATACCTCACCCTCGCTAGAAATAGCTTACTTTCTCCCCTTGTTGCACAATGTGATCATATTATCATATTTTCATTATATTTAAAAGTACTAGAATTTAAACTACTAATAATTTTTGCTTCTTCGTAAAGCTTTGTGATAGTAATTTTTGGAGTTGTTCTAAAAACCTATTATAATTGTATTTTAAGGTGTCAGAAACAAGAATCAACAGTTTTTGAAAGTGTCTGTATGGATATATGTATGTCTGTGTCTGTGTGTATGTGTATACGCCTGGATCACAATTTCTACTGAACGGATTTGCATTACGGCTCTTTTTTTTTGTTTTATTTTTGTGATGGCGGCAAAAAATTCTTTTTTTGTTTAGCTTATTCTTTTTCATTTAATCGCCAATTTACGATTTTAGAAAAATTTATTTCTTAAAGAAAGTAAAAATACCTATGATTTCAGTGAAAAAAAAAATGACTGTAACTCTTATGTTTCTTTAATTTTTAACAAAAACCTGTTTTTTTTAAAGCTTATAACTTTTAACATAAATTATCAACTTCTCTTAAAAAGATTTTGGTAATTAAGACTATGTATATCTAAAATCTGTAAAAATTTCAAGCCATTTTACCAACTAGTTTTTAAGTAAAAAGTGGAAAGCTTGAGTAAAAATTCTTCAATTGACTTGAGATTTTTAGAAAGAGTAGATCGTTTGTCTGCTTAGGGCTGTGTAGTTTTTCTGCTTATGAAACTTATTATGTCCAAAGATATTAAGGTTTCCATTTTTTTTTAATTTTTTGAATAGCCGTGTCTTATTGAATAATCAGTCTTTTTCGATGATCGACTGCTTATTTTTTTCCTCTTTTACTTAACATTTAAAACTAAAAGAATTTTTAAAATACATGTACTAGTTTTTGTTTTATAACGATTTTAAATTATACATGTTATCATGATTTTTTGAAAGGGTAAACTTTTTGTATATTTGTAGGAGTCAGTTACATTTTTAATATAATTCATTAATATATTTTAAATTTGAAGTATCATTATAAATATAGAAACGATAAATTAGTTCGGATGAAGCTAAGTGCCCATGAATTGGGAGCGTTTTTATTCTTTTGATCCGTTTACCTATAGATTAAATTGGTAAAAACTTAATGTATCCAAATAAACATATCTATATAGCTCTAAAAGGCTTTTTATAGAAATCGACAGACGATTTTAATAAGCTATTGAATCTTTGGCCTCGTTAATTACGTAAGAGGCAACAACTTTCAATAAATATCTTAAAGAATCGACCGGCAAAAAAAAGTAAAAGCAGCAAATAAAATTCCGCACTGAAATTGATTAAACATATCTAAATATCTGTCTACTTTATATGATTCTTATCGCGTTTCATTCAAAAAATTTTTTTCACTCAGTATCAAGATAAACGATACATTATGTATTTCAAAAGTATTTGAAACCCTTTTAAATCAAAATATATAAAGTTTGTTCAATGTTAAGTAATTTTATTCATCACTTTACAATTTTTAAATTATTTATCAAGCAATATGTTGAGTTTTGTAATTATAGACGCGTATATTAATATTTCAGTATTAAATTCTCGGAATTGTATTAATTGACGTTTCCATTTACGTTTCGAAGTATTTAAAATTTTAAAATATAAATAAGTGATTAAAAGGCCTTTTTGATTTAAAGATATTATATGTATAATATCATTCATATATTGCAGTTTAACATTTTTAATGATTACCATGAATTCGTGAATCAAATTTAAAAGCATTTTTTACACGCTTATAGTTAAACCTACATGATTCAAAGAGCAGCTTACCTGCTCAAAGGACTTGAGCCATAACGACTTTGCCGGTTTAATTTTTTTTTTCTGCAATTCGGTTATCGTTTAACTTGGACATGCAAGGGTGAAGGGTGAGTGACAGAGGAAGAGTACACTTAGCAGTTCTTTACGTACGTTTAGACTTCTACATGTCGCTGCTAGCTTTCGTGAGCAATTTAATTACCGAGATTTCCTTTATTCCCACGGTTCCACCGGTGCGAAATAAATCAAAGGATACAATTAATGGGGCTCTGCTCATGCACAACACGGCTAAGATGACTCGTAGGTAAAGCAGAAAAAATTAAAATCTACTTTTTTCTCCTCTTAAGGAGGCTCACTCGTTTTTTTTAAAAATATTATTATGGAATAAAAATTGGTCTACAATATAGTTAAAATCTCGAGCTTTTCATTTCTATACAGAAAAGTA